>CAIGQS010000061.1:240000-399106 GCA_903798195.1 Danio kyathit
TGAGCATAAACAGTTAGGAAAGCAATTGAATGCTTTCATTATTGATATGTGCGTTTATAATGTGACACCTCTGTTATTTATTTTAATCAAACGAAAAATCTAAATTGAGAGATTCATTCGCTGCTCTTTATTCAGAATGTTTATACACTGAAGACAAGGATTTGATAACTTGATTCAATTTCTTTATAACAGCTATTTATTTGAATAGGCTAAACTGTTTGTTAGTTTATTTGCAGCTTTTCCTAATGTATACTGTTTATCTGTTTATTCTATCCTTTGTTAATAATAATACTAATAAATAGACATTTTACTGACCGTTTCAACAGCAAGGTTATTATAGTTAACGAAAACGAACGAAAAAACGAAAACTAAAATTTAAGATAATTGTCGTTAACTGAAATAAAAATAAAAACGAGAGTTTTTTTTTAAAAACTAGAACTAACTGAAACTGTATTGTGTACATACAAAACTGACTGAAACTAACTAAAATTATAGCAAAAACCTCCTTCGTTTTCGTATTTGTGAATGTATTTAATGCATAATCTTACTGTACGCCGTTTAGAAGTAAATCTAATTCGCGCTGCAGGTGTTTCACCCTTTCGCACCTCAGAGTCTGTAATCCTGCTGCCATTGGCCAGATCGAGCTGCTTTTCCTCCAGTCAGTCCTCGCTGTTGCTCCCGCGACAAAAACAACGAGTGGACATGACAGCAGCATGGTGACAGCATTACAGGCACTTAAAACTATTACTTTAGCACATTTGTATAATGGGTTATATTTCTGTTTCTTTTTAACCGGATCTTCTAAGTGAACCGGTTGAACTAGTTCACCAAAACGAACTGAATCATTTGAAACGATTCGCGGCTCCAGTAAGCACTTATCCACAAACTACTTAGATTTTTTAACAAGGCTAATAATTTCCCACCTCTGACTCGAAATAACCCAATATACTGTATACTGTCATTCAGTTATTAGAACAGTAACTTTACACTGAGATCAAATTTGAGAAGCGGTGAACTGATAATACTGCGCATGATTCAGTGAACCAAACACAAACAGCACATGACAGCGTGCTGTGACTGAACTAAACTTGAACAACTGCAGCGCGGGTAAACTGAGGGTTTAATGAGAGGATCTGGTGAAAAAACGTACGTTTATTTCATAACAGAAAATCGTATTGGAATTTAAATAAGTGAATCATGCTTCAGTTGGGTTGCAAAACTTTACTGTATGACAATTTACAGATCATGGTGATGTTTTAACTGACTTAAATTACTATTGCTGACTACATAATTTTGGTATGTTGAGTCCAAACATCAGCGTTAAATATCTGAACTTCCCATCACTACTGTGTATCTAACCTCAGAAGCAGATATTGCACACATATTGTACTAAGGCTGCTATCTTGTGGACTGTTGTATTTGAATTTGAAGATGGGTATGGTATTGGTAGATGATAGTATTTAGATCCTCTAAATACAGGTTTCAAAAAATGTATGGCTGAGTTTTTATTATACAATATTTATTCTATTGATTTTGAATCTTGCACCTAACAAATATCCTTATTTAGAAAAAAAAACTAAAACTAATACTGAAACCAATAAAAACTAAACTAAAACGAAATAATTTCAAAATATAGAAACTAATAAAAACTAGTAAATCTGCCTCTAAATACTAATTAAAATGAACTGAATTTGAAAACAAAAAGTCAAAACGAAATAGAAACTAAAACTAATGGAAAATCCAAAACTATAACCTTGTTCAACAGCTTATCATGAGGAACACAATAAATAATGTGCTGTTGTATTGTCTGCAATGAAATACAAGTCAAAGTCAATTTAAAATCACTTTATTTTTGACTGTTGTAGTTGTGATATAACAGAAATCATTGAGCATAGGGAACTGTTGCATGGATCTACTTTAGCTGTGCGTTTATCTGAAAATAACTGCACACCTTAACAGCCAATCAGAATCAAGCATTTAACAGCGGCGTAGTATAAATCAGATTAAGCGTTTCGACCTTTTGAATGTGCTGAAATTCCCATCATGAATGTGCAGCTAACAAATATTAAAATATAAATATATATTTGTTCAAAATCAGTCACCCCATGGATGTGAGGACGTGTCTTGTTTCCCTGGTTGACATGACCTAAATACTATGCAAGTTCAATGGCTAATTTTAATCTTTAGCCAAACATTTAACATTTGTTTTTAGTAATGAACATGAATTTACATCTGCATCCCAACTTACTTAGTTAAGCCCACTTGACTGGCCTGCCTGCAGTCCCGACCTGTCTCCGATAGAGAATGTTGCTCATCTTAAGACTTGTTTGTAGGAGAAATGGGACAAAATTACACCTGAAACACTTCATCACTTGGTGTCTTCAGTCCCTAAAAGTCTTTTAAATGTTGTGAAAAAGAATGGCAACATTACAAAATGGTAAATGCTTTACTGTTCCAACTTTTTTAACCTGCTTGGATCTACTTTAGCTGTGTGTTAATCTGAAAACAACTGCACACCTTAACAGCCAATCAGAACAGCCGCATAGTATAAATCAAATTAAGCGTTTTGATCTTTTAAGTGTGCTGGAACAGGAGATTCCCATCATGAATGTGCAGCTAACAAATATATATAAATATATATATGTTTAAAATCAGTCACCCCATGGATTTGAGGACGTGTCTTGTTTCACTAGTTGACATGACCTAAATAGTATGAAAGTTCAATGATTAATTTTAATCCTTCCCCAAACATTTAACATTTTTTATAGTAATGAACATGAATTTACATCTGCATCCCAACTTACTTAGGGCGTACTCCCACTATGATATCCGAATCGTGCCCAGGCCCGTTTCCCGGATCGTTTGAGAAGTGTGAGTGCTCTGAATCGGGCTCAGGCACGGTTTACTTGGGCGGCCCTGGCCCGGTTGGAAGAGGTGGGCCTGAGCACGGTTCACTTGGGCTCAGCGAGCGTGCCTGAGCCCGAAACTAAAAGCGAGCGTGACTTTTAAGGAACTGTTTGATATGGATTAATTAATCATTCATACTGTTCAATGAACGCAAACTGTCGTAGTTTATTAAAGACGCAAACCCCTCACTGCACGACAGCTGCAACTTCAGCATACCTCCTAATTCCTGCGGCACGAGGACTTTATGATTGTTTGTGAGCGTCAAAAGTGGCTGATCTGTTCGGCGAAATATTTAACTGCGTGTCGCTGCATATCAAACGACTTAACAATATAACTAAAGAAATCTCCACTGTGCTGAGCGAAAGCGCTTACTGAACAGCGCCTCATCGATGACGTAAGCGTGCCCAGGCCTGAATGTAATGTGAGTGCGGGCTGTCAGGGGAGACGGGAGGGGGGACAAGCGTGCTTTGGCCCGGTTCAAGGCAACTGTACATAGTGTGAGTACGCCCTTAGTCAAGCCTACTTGACTGGCCTGCCTGCAGTCCCGACCTGTTTCCAATAGAGAATGTTGCTCATCTTAAGACTTGTTTGCTGAGAGACAAAACACTTCATCACTTGGTATCTTCAGTCCCTAAACGTCTTGTTTATCTGTTTATTCTATCCTTTGTAAATAATAGTAATAATAATAATAAAAACTGACTGTTTCAATTGTTTATTTACAATGTACCAGCTGCAGATGAACATATTTAGTAATTTGTTTTTTATTATTTTTTGTTTGGTATGGGGGGGGGGGGGGTTATCCCTTCTTTTCACATCCTAATGTTGAAGGGTATTATTGGTGTAAATATGTTTTTTATTTCAAATCATGTAATGTGTATTTAAAACAGATCAAAGTGTTGCTTCTCTCTTACAAGCAAACTGAACCCCCATCCAAAAGAGCTTCCTCAAAGAAGATTAAAATGCCTAAATAATGAATGTCTTTTCCAAGAACTGCATCATTTCAGATCCCAGTACACAACACCACGAGACACGCAAAAAGCATACGTGTTGTGTTCTTCCCGCGCTGCTTTCCCTCACGGATAACTGCATTCTTCATAACCCCCCTCCCCCCCCACACCTCACCACGACAACATTAATCAGTTTCAGCATTACCACAGACATTTTAATGTTTTTCCCTTGTTTCCAACAAAGCAAACAGACTGCGAGTGCTTAAATGTTAAGATTTAATTAGCGAGCACCTTTCCTTCCGCGTCCTGCGTTAATTACAACGATGTGTCATGATAAATAAAGACCCTCTTTTTCAACATCGCGTTCACTTTGCTGCAAAACATGCCCATGCATGAGATTAAAAAGATTACATGTGATGTTTTTTTTAAACATTTGAGAGCTCATTAAGGGATGCGGATTACAAGAGCATCTTACTGTACACATTACTGTATGCTCATATGAAGAACTTGAAGGGATATGTTGACGGATGCCTGTGTCCTTTAAGAAACATTAACCTTTCTGACATTTTCAACTCCACCTGTCACGCTGTCCACTATATCATCTTCATATGTCATACTGATAATGAAACCATCAGAATTGGCCGTATAATGTCAATAGGGACGTTGATTTGTAGTTTATTGTCATGAAAATGGGATCAATTGCACCAGGTGGAGTTTATTGTACACAGTTGTATGTGAAATGTTGGATTGGACGTGTAGAATTAGTTGTTTTAGTAGGATAAAAGACATGTAATGGAGGGTTAGGAAATAAAAAATGTCCTTATTTGTTTGTTAATGCGATGGTTCACCAGAAAAAATTCAATTATTAAGTTATTGAAGTTATTTTCTTCTGTCGAACACAAAAGAATGCTGGCACTAATTGACTTCCATAGTAGGCAAATAACTACTTAACTACTGAAGTCAATGGGTGCCAGCTACAGCATTCTTCAAAGTATCTTCCTTTGTGCTCAACAGAAAAAAAAACTCATGATAAAGGTTTAAAATGACAGGAGGAAGAATAAATGATGAGATCATTTTAATCGAGGTTTAAATGAGGTAATTTTGGTCTATTGAAGTCAATGGGGGACAGCTACAGCATTCTTCAAAATATCTTCTGTTGTGTTCAACAGAACAGCTCATTGTGAAGATTGAAAATCACATGAGGGAGGATAAATGACGTAATTTTTATTTTTTGGTTTATTGGAGTCAATGGGTGACAGCTGCAGCATTCAAAGTGTCAGCTACAGCATTCTTCAAAGTATCTTATTTTGTGTTCAACAGTAGAAAACAACTCATTATAAAGGTTTAAAATCACATGAGGGAGGATAAATGAGATCCTTTTTAATTTATCTGGGGTTTCCACAGCGGAATGAACCGCCAACTTATCCAGCATGTGTTTTACACAGCGGATGCCCTTCCAGCCGCAACCCATCTCTGGGAAACATTTTCACACACTCATTCACACTCATACACTACGGACAATTTAGCCTACCCAATTCACCTGTACCGCATGTCTTTGGACTTTGGACTGTGGGGGAAACCGGAGCACCCGGAGGAAACCCACACGAACGCAGGGAGAACATGCAAACTCCACATAGAAACGCCAACTGACCCAGCCGAGGCTCGAACCCGCGACCCAGCGACCTTCTTGCTGTGAGGCGACAGCACTACCTACTGCACCACTGCGTCGCCGAAATATAGCTCATTGTAAAGGTTAAAAATCACATGAGGAAGGATAAAGTACGTAATTTAAATTTTTTTGGTTTATTGAAGTCAATGGGTGTCAGCTACAGCATTCAAAGTGCCAGCTATAGCATTCTTCAAAATATCTTCTTTTGTGTTCAAAAGAAAAAAAACTCAAATAGGGTTTGAAGCAGTGAAGTGCAAGTAAATAATGACAATTTTCATTTTGGGGTGAACTATCACTTTAACCCTCATGTCTTATTAAAATTTGATACTAACATTTATTTTATTTCAACACATTGTCAAAAAAGAATCCAACTATTGCAGACACCTGGAGAAATGAGCAGAAAACCACCAACATTACCTCATATTTATTGTCTGATTAACCGAAACCATGGTTGTTTATATAGTATTAATGCAGACCCAGGGTTTCCGCGGGGTCTTAAAAAGTCTTAAAAAGTCTAAAATTTAAAAATCGAAATTAAAAAGTCTTAAATTCGCTGTTGTAGGTCTTAAATATTTTTGCACAGGAATTATGTTTCCGATGTCCATGTAACGCTACATCTAATGCTCATTTAAATTCTTTTTTGTTGTTGTTGCTTGGTTTTTGTGGTGTTGTAGTCCTTTACTTCACTAGTCCTAATGTAATTTGCGGTATTACAACTACAAATGAGACCAGCATGCAATAGCCAATCAGCTTTCTGTTCTGAAACGTACTACACCTCTGTTTATCCGTCTGACTTTACCGTGGGTTTCTTTTGACCGGCCCCTGTTGTTTGAAAAGAATATCACAACGGCAATCAAGTATAAAAGCCTCGTCCGTTTCGTGAGGTGCACGTACAGTCAACTGAGGTGCGTGATGCGCCGCCAGCGAAAGTATAAATCAGCCTTAAGATGTTTTTTTTGTAGTTCTGTGGTCCATCTAACCTGTCTTTAGTACTGTTCAACTTAAATAAATTTATTTTGCATTTTCTCTCGCGTGTTTTTGATATTGTGATATAGGTATTAAATTTAATACTTAATGGTCTTAAAAAGGTCTTAAATTTGACATTATGATATCTGCAGAAACCCTGCAGACCATAATTACATTACTTTGTAACTTTATTAAATGAACAGTATTATTTGTTATTTATCAGTTTTGTGCATTTGTATCATACTAATTTGTGCATTACCAAATATTGATATGTGTTCCTATCAAATACTATAGAAACAATATTGGACTTTTTACCATGGATATGAGGACGTGCGTTGTTTCACTGATTGACATGATCTACATATTATGGAAGTTCAATAACTAATTTTATTTCTTACCCAAACATTTTTTTAGTAATGAACATGAATTTACATCTGCATCCCAACTTACTTAGTCAAGCCTACTTGACTGGCCTGCCTGCAGTCCTGACCTGTCTCCAAAAGAGAATGTTGCTCATCTTAAGACTTGTTTGCAGGAAGAATGGGACATAATTACAGCTGAAACACTTCATCACTTGGTGTCTTCATTCCCTAAACACCTTTTAAGTGTTGTGAAAATGAATGGCAACATTACAAAATGGTAAATGCTTTACTGTTTCAACTTTTTTTTTTAAATGTGTTGCAAGAACCAAAATTGGTATTTATAAAAAAAAAATAAAACTCATGAGGAACACAATAAATAATGTGCTGTTGTATTGTCTGCAATGAAATACAAGTCAAAGTCAATTTAAAATCACTTTATTTTTGACTGTTGTAGTTGTGATATAACAGAAATCATAGAGCATAGGGAACTGTTGCATGGATCTACTTTAGCTGTGCGTTTATCTGAAAATAACTGCACACCTTAACAGCCAATCAGAATCAAGCATTTAACAGCGGCGTAGGATAAATCAGATTAAGCGTTTCGACCTTTTGAATGTGCTGAAATTCCCATCATGAATGTGCAGCTAACAAATATTAAAATATAAATATATATTTGTTCAAAATCAGTCACCCCATGGATGTGAGGACGTGTCTTATATCCCTGGTTGACATGACTTAAATACTATGCAAGTTCAATGGCTAATTTTAATCTTTAGCCAAACATTTAACATTTGTTTTTAGTAATGAACATGAATTTACATCTGCATCCCAACTTACTTAGTTAAGCCCACTTGGCTGGCCTGCCTGCAGTCCCGACCTGTCTCCGATAGAGAATGTTGTCCACATTAAGACTTGTTTGTAGGAGGACTGGGACAAAATTACACCTGAAACACTTCATCACTTGGTGTCTTCAGTCCCTAAAAGTCTTTTAAATGTTGTGAAAAGCAATGGCAACATTACAAAGTGGTAAATGCCTAAATGTGTTGAAAGAACCAAAATTGGAATACTGTATTGCAGTCAAAACGTGCTTGGATCTACTTTAGCTGTGTATTTATCTGAAAATCACTGCACAGCTTAACAGCCAATCAGAATCAAGCATTCAACAGCGACGTTTTATAAATCATATTAAGCGGCTTGACCTTTTGAATGTGCTGGAAGAGGAGATTCCCATCATGAATGTGCAGCTAAAAATATAAAAATATATATTTGTTCAAAATCAATCACATCTTACGGGCTTACTCTATGTTTTTCTATTTCTTGAGCTCAAGGTTAATGTATTTACTGCGCTTCTTTTATTAGTTGAAACAGACATTAAACGGAGGCAGACGGAGGCTTTGGGCTCAGCATGAGCCATGAGACTCAAACTGCTGTCAAAGAGCTGTCGTGAACACGGGTAAAGAGAGATTCACACATCACACAGAGACGTTCAGAGAGAGGTTCTGACCCACTTCTGCTTCCCCACACCTCATCTGACTAACAGAGACGCACACCAAATACCTACACAAATTCTGGATTGTTATGGGCACTATTCAAGAAGTAATTTGTCTAAAACACAATGCAACAACAGAGAACTGAACCCACTGTATATGGCAAGTCATTCTAACGTTTGATGTATTAAATGTACTAGATCTGTTTATCCCGTTGTTAAGTGTGACGTCACGTGAGGCCGGGTCCAGGCGCTCTATAAAACTCTATGGGGAGACTCATCAAATTGTAATAATAAACGTTTACAAAGCACTGTAATTTCGAAAATCACGATCGCAATATATATATATCTATGCCTAATATCCGATGACCAGAAAGTGATTATTTTTTTATAAATTGTTAAGATTTTGGTATTTGTGATTCAGCAAGTCCAGAGACTGATGTGTAAACCATGATTTTATATAAAATTCACTTTAATGTGTGATATGACTAAAAAGTGTCCATAATCGAATGTTTTCTCAATTCAAATGAGTAGCAGCTTGGACCCGGAAACAGTATTCCATACATCACCGATATGTCACGACTTAACAAGCGGATATGCTACTAGTACTTACTTTCATTCATTTCCCTTTGGCTTAGTGCCTGGTTTATCAGAATTCGCCACAGCGGAATGAACCGACAACTACTCCGGCATATGTTTTACTCAGTGGATGCCCTTTCATCTGACTTTTATTGATATTTTAGTAGTTTGAAATAATATAATGTGTAAAAAAATAATACATAGAGAAGCAAGCCTGTCAAGTCATTTACAGTTGAAACCAGAAGTTTACATACACTCTAAAAAAAGGAACATAACCTTTTTTTTTTTTAAATGTCTGATGGTAAATCATACTAAACGCCATACTAAACATACTAAATCATTTACATTTGCTAAATGTCAGAATAATGAGAGGATTTTTTTTTTTTTTTGAGAATTTTTTATTAATTTCTAGACAGTTAAAAGTTTACACACATTTCCTTGGTATTTTTTGCTTTGCTTTTAAACTGCATAACTTTGGTCAAATGTTTTGAGTATCCTTCCACAAGCTTCTCACAATAGTTTGCAGGAATTTCGACCCATTCCTCCAGACAGAATTGGTGTAACTGAGTCAGATTTGTAGGCTGTCTTGCTCGCACAAGCTTTTTCATCTCTACCCACAAATGTTCCATAGGATTGAGTACAGGGCTTTGTGATGGCCACTCCAAAACATTCACTCTGTTGTCCTTAAAGCACATTTTAACTAATTTGGCAGTATGCCTAGGGTCATGGTCTGTTTGGAAGACCCATTTGTGGCCAAGTTTTAATTTCCTGGCTGATGTCTTGAGATGTTGCTTCAGTATTTCTACATAATGTTCTTTCTTCATGATGACATATATGCTGTGAAGTGCTCCTGCAGCAAAACAGCCCCACAACATGATGCTGCCGCCTCCATACTTCACAGATGGGATGGTGTTCCTAGGCTTGTAAGCTTTCCCCGTTGTCCTCCAAATGTAAACAGTTGAAACAGTTCAATCTTAGTTCCATCAGACCACAGGACATGTCTCCAAAAATGTGTCTTTTTCCCAGTGTCATTTAGCAAATTGTAATCTGGCTTTTTTGTTGATTCTGGCTTGTTGATTTTCTCATGTTGTCACACAAGGAAGCAGTGTGTTTGAGGTTTTCCTTAAATACTATTCTACAGTTGTGCCTCCAATTAACTCAAATGTTGTCAATTAGCCAATCAGAAACTTCCAAAACCTTGACACCATCATCTGAGCTTTTTCAGAGGCATAATAATCTTATTGTATGTAAACTTGACTTTCAAGAAAAGTTATAACAATTTCTCAAAAAATCTCTCTCATTATTCTGCTATTAAGCATAACAGAAACACATTTGATAATCCTAACTTACCTAAAAGAGAAAACGTTTAGTCACATTACATCCGACTTTTTTTTTTTCAAATGGTTACGTGCCTTTTTATACAGTGTATGTAAACTTCTGGTTTTAACTGTATATATATTTTTTCACAAAGGTAACATCACACTTATGTGCTCGCTACATTATTACAGTAAAAAAATGTAAGACATAAGAGGGTTGTAGCAATGTTGTTGTGTGACTTTAAGCAATCAACATTTTTACTAGCCTACATTTTTTATGCCAGATTATAAATATTCCCTTTTCTGCAAATAAATTGTGATATTTGATATTTTAAATAGTGTTTAAAATTAAATATTGATCATTAATATTGTGCTTTTTAGATTTTTTTGCATTGTTAAAAGGTCCCTACACTCTTAACGATTTTTGTAAATTACACAGTATTTAACTGTAATATGAATTTTACTGTAGGACAGTTATGCAGTATGCTACCGTATTTTAAAATTGCATTGTAAAAATGACTGCATATTTTACAGTAAAGATATGTAATACTGTAAATGCACTTACAGCGAGATGTAACTGACTTACAGTAAGTTACTGTAGATTCTGCAGGAAACTGTGTATGTTGGGTAGTAGGATGTCGGTGGGTGTGATTTTGCAGAGTAGGATGCAATCCTGGATTAACATATGTTGATCCTGGAACATCATTCCTGTTCAAAAATGTAATCCATCTCTAATCCCTAACCCTTACCGTAAATTATTTTCAAAATCAGAGGGGATTAATAGTGGGATAACAATGTAGAAGCACATAACATTAACTGTTGGCCTAAACTTAAAATAAACTGTAAACTTCTCCCCTTAATATAATTGGTAAAATTGGAATTGTTGATCCAGGAACATGTCTGGTTAAATCACAATAAGATGTCTTAAAAAATATATAGTGGAAATAGAAGCTAATAGGCTACGGTTTATAATAAATGTTAATACGGCTTGCCATATTTTTATAAGTATTAAGTATGTTCAAATACTAAACCTGTCCCTTTAATATGATTGGCTAATTGGAATTGTTGATCCAGGAACATGTCTGGTTAAAACACACTAAAATATCTCAAGAATATTTAGTGGAAATAGATGCTAGTAGGCTATGAGTTGTAATAAATGTTAATACGGCTTGCCATATTTCTTTTAAGTATTAAGTATGTCCAAATACTGAACTTGTCCCTTTAATATGATTGGCTAACTGGAATTGTTGATCCAGGAATATGTCTTAAAAATTGAAATTGGAAAAAAATGCTAATAGGCTGCGATTTATAATAAATGTTAATACAGCTTGCCATATTTTCTTTTAAGTAATAAATATGTCCAAATACTGAACTTGTACCTTTAATATGATTGGCGGTTTGGAATTGTTGCTCCAGGAACATGTCTGGTCAAATCCCAATAGGGTGTCTTAAAAAGAGAAAGTGATTATAGACCCTACGGCAGGAGTGCTCAATCCCGTTCCTGGATATCTACCTTCCTGCATAGTTCAGCTCCTCCAACCCTGATCAAACACACCTGAACCAATTAATTAGGACCTGAACAGCACTTGATAATTACAGGCAGGTGTGTTTGATATGGGTTGCAACAGAAATCTGCAGGAAGGTAGATCTCCAGGAACAGGATTGAGCACCCCTGCCCTACGGTTTACAATAAATGTTAATGCGGCTTGCCATATTTCTTTTAAATATACCCAAATACTGAACTTGTCCCTTTAATATGATTTGCTGTTTGAAATTGTTGATCCAGGAAATGTCGGTTTAAATTACAATAAGATGTCTTAAAAATATAAAGTGAAAATAGACGCTAGTATGCTACGGTTTATAATAAATGTTAATGCGGCTTGCCATATTACTGATGTCCCCGCCTCAGTCTTGACACGACAGATAAACGGATTTTAAATGCTCGTTTTGTCGTATTCATTGTTTATATTGTGAAAAAAGTAAAAGACGTGAACAGTGTTTTATTTTTATGTGACTTTATCTGTTTTTGAGGAGTTTAGCGTCGTGAAAAGCTGGAGAGATCATCAGGCGAATTACTCAGTCTGTCTCACAACTCACAAACGGTGAAACTGATCCGCTGCGAGTTGCAAGGCTAAATGGCACGATAATATAATCAAATCATATAAAATGTATAGTATTGTGTGAAACTTCTGTGACACCAGAACAAGTTATTATCGGCACGGCTCGGATTAATGACTCTGAATGTTGATAACTCGTGAAATTGCTGTAGCTGATCGATAAAGTGATTTCTTTTCCACACAGCAGCATCATGGGATTGTTTGTCAAACGGCTCACTACTGGCCCCTACAGATCACTCATGTTCTTCACTTCGGGGTCATGACCCAAAGAAAGACCAACAACTAATAAATAAGTATAAATATTTTCGCAAAATATATAAAATAAACTGCTGTCAGCTATATCATGACTAGTTAGGACTGCCTGACGTTTATATTATTCTTTATTTGTCTGATTATGTTTAGTGAAATCTTTTTTTATTCAATATTTGTTTAATTATTCACTCACAGAGGTTGAAATACTCAATAATTTTGTGGTTATATTTTATTTTTACTTAATATTCATTTTTTAAAGATAATTAAAAAATTGTTTGTATTATTATTTATGATCTCAGTTTTATTTTTATAATAATTGTATATTATTATTATTAACAATAACTATCAATTATTATTTAATTAATTTATAAATTTCATTTCATTTTATTAGAACATTAATTGATTGTTGTTTGTTATTATTTGGAAACACTATTGTGTTAATATTAGATTTAAATCATTTATATATAATTTTATTTGTTCAATTTTATTACGATTGTTTACTTTTTGATAAATATTTTTTATTAAGTCGTTATGTATTTTCCATTATTTTTATTTCGTTATGTGAAAATGTGACCTTTATTTAATTGTTCATTTCATTATAATTGTTTTTGTTGCTGTTAATATTACATTTTAATTATTAGTCTTATTGTTTTTGTTATTTTTGTTATTTTATTTTAACTATTTTAAATATATATTTTTTTCAAGTGTTATTTTATTAAAGTTTTATTATTGATATAATGATCAACATAATATTAAAAATAATGTAATAATTTCATTTAATATTACAGTAGTTTAGTTTTCATTATGGTTATATTTTTATTAGTAGTAGTAGTAGTAATATTAATATTAGTTTTTATCATGCTTATATTATTATTATTAGTAGTAGTAGTAGTAATATTTAATAATAGTTTTATTATGTTTATATTATTATTAATAATATAAACATAATAAAAACAAGGTAACACTTTATTTTGATGGTCCGTTTGAGTATTAGACTGTCTGTTTAATATCTGCTGATACTGCTCCTTCAACAGACATTTAACTGGCTATAAGAAACTTTGGAAGTACATGTCAGCTTACGCTAACATTAACCCTAACCCCAACTTAACAGTCTACTCATAATCTAATGAGAATTAGTTGGCATGTAGATGCAATGCAACTTAAATTCAACAAATGGACCATCAAAATAAAGTGTGACCAAAAACTAATATTAAATATTACTACTAATAATAATAATAGAAACATAATAAAAGCTTAATAGTAGTAGTAATATTTAATATTAGTTTTAATATGTTTACATTATTAGTAGTAGTTGTAGTAGTAGTAGTTGTAGAAATATTTAATATTAGTTTTAATGTTTATATTAGTTGTAGTAGAAATATTTAAAATAAGGTTTAATATATTTACATTAGGAGTAGTAGTCAAAATGTTTAATATTATTTTTATTATGCTTTTATTATTATTAGTAGTAGTAGTAGTAGAAAATTTTAATATTAGATTTTATATGTTTATATTATTAGTAGTAGTAGTAATATTTAATAATACAAATATAAACATATTAAAACTAATATTAATTACTACTAATAATAATAATAATATAAACATATTTAAAAACTATTATTAGTAGTAGCAATATTTAATATTAGTTTTGATATGTTTATATTAGTAGTAGTAGTGGTGGTAGTAATTTTTAATATTACTAATATGAACATATTAAAACTAATATTAAATATTACTACTACTAATAATAATATAAACATTTTAAAAACTATTAATAGTAGTAGAAATATTTAATATTAGTTTCAATACATTTACATTAGTAGTAGTAGAAATGTTTAATATTATTTTTAATATGTTCATATTATTATCATTAGTAGTATATTTTATATTAGTTTTAATGTTTTTATTATTAGTAGAAGTAATATTTAATATTAATAATATAAACTTTAAAAAACTAATATTAAATATTTCTACTACTACTATTAATAATAATAATAATATAAACATAATAAAAACTATAATTATTATTAGTAGTAGTATTATAATATAGTAATAGTATAATAATAATACTAATAATATTTAATATTAGTTTTAATGTTTATATTAGTAGTAGCAGTGGTAGTAATAATTAATATTACAAATAAAAACATAATAAAAAATAATATTAAACATTTCTACTACTACTACTAATACAAACATATTAAAACTAATATTAAATATTACTACTACTAATAATAATATGGGGGGCTCAGTGGTTAGCACGATAGCCTCACAGCAAGAAGGTCACTGGTTCGAGCCTCAGCTGGGTCCGTTGGCATTTCTGTGTGGAGTTTGAATGTTCTCCCCGTGTTGGAGTGGGTTTCCCTTGGGGTGCACTGGTTTCCCCCACAAGTCCAAAGATATGCAGTACAGGTGAATTGGGTAAGCTAAATTGTCCGTAGTGTATGGGTGTTTCTCAGTGATGGGTTGCAGCTAGAATGGCATCAGCTGCGTAAAACATATGCTGGATAAGTTGGTGGTTCATTCCGCTGTGGCGACCCCTGTTGAATTTAGGGACCTAAAGGCCGAAAATTTTATATATCATATATAAACATAATAAAAACTAATATTAAATATTCCTACTACTACTAATAATAATATAAACATATTAAAACTAATATTAAATATTCCTACTATTAATAATAATAATATAAACATATTAAAACTAATATTAAATATTCCTACTATTAATAATAATAATATAAACATATTAAAACTAATATTAAATATTCCTACTATTAATAATAATAATATAAACATATTAAAACTAATATTAAATATTCCTACTACTACTAATAATAATATAAACATATTAAAACTAATATTAAATATTCCTACTACTAATAATAATAATATAAACATATTAAAACTAATATTAAATATTACTAATAATAACAATAATATAAACATAATAAAAAAAATTGTTGTAGTAGTAATATTAATATAATATTTAATATTAGTTTTAATATGTTTACATCAGTAGTAGTAATACTTAATATTAGTTTTATAATGTTTATAATATTATTATTTTTTTAAAATACTATAAACAGTTGTGCTGGTGCTTGACTACTGAATTAAAACCATTGCAGAGCTCTGGCTATAAACGCAGCTTCTTTTACTCTTCCCAAATAGCACTAAACAATAAAGCGCTGGCCTCCTCCGGGCGAAGGGTCGCCTCATTAACTTCATGAAATGATCTTGAGATTTCTGAGGGCCCGAGGCCCGAGAGAGCCCGCCTGTCGCTCTGATATCAGGAAACCTGGATTAATTACAGCCTTCAGCACTTTCTCTCACCGTCACTAATTCTTCCTGACACAATGGAAAGTGTTTATGGAAACATGGATGGTCTTCAGCCTGTAAATCACACTTTCCTTCAGCACTTTAGAGTCGCTGTGAGGAAGGTAAGAGTCGAAAGATCTGTAAAATAACAGACGCCTGCAGAAAATCATCGGCACATATCCATTTTCCCCTTTCAATAAGTACATAAATATGTGTATTGGTGGTGGAAGTGTAAGAGTTATTGTATTGTAAATTTATTTTATTATTAATCATTTCTATTATTATAATGGTCAATTGTTGTTGTTCTAAAATATAATATTTCATTTTATTTGGATATTAATGTATTTCACTGTCAATATTTTTTACAATTGTAATTATTTGTTATTTATTTATTTCAAGTTATTATTATAATTATTTATTAATATTACTATTTATATTAAATTACATCTGGAAAATTAATGCATTATTGATATTATTATAAAATATAACTTTTTATTCAGTTACACTGGAAAAGTAATGCATTATTATTATTAGTAGTAGTAGTATTCATACATTTTCTTTTCAGCTTAGACCCTTTATTAATCTGGGGTCACCACAGCGGAATGAACCGCCAACTTATCAAGCACATGTTTAACACAGCGGATGCCCTTCCAGCCGCAACCCATCACTGGGAAACATCCATACACACTCATTTACACTCATACACTATGAACAATTTAGTTTATTCAATTCACCTGTACTGCCTGTCTTTGGACTGTGGGGGAAACCGGAGCAAACCCACGCCAACACGGGGAGAACATGCAAACTCCACACAGAAATGCTAACTGACCCAGCCGGGGCTCGAACCAGCGACCTTCTTGCTGTGAGGCAACAATGCTAACCACTGAGTCATCATATCTCCCATTATTATTATTATTACTATGTAATACAATAGATTTTCATAAAGTGTTTTTCATTTGAATATAATTTTATTGCACATCAATTTTTTTTTATTCATTCATTTTCTTTTCGGCTTAGTCCCTTTATTAATTTGGAGTCGCCACAGCGAGATGAACCGCCAACTTATCCAGCATATGGTTTTGCAGCGGATGCCCTTCCAGCTCCAACCCATCACTGGGAAACACCCATACACTCTCATTCACACACATACACTACGGACATTTTAAGCTTACCCAATTCACCTGTACCGCATGTCTTTGGACTTGTGGGGGAAACCGGAGCACCCAGAGGAAACCCACGCGAACACGGAGAGAACATGCAAACTCCACACAGAAATGCCAACTGACCCAGCCGGGGCTCGAACCAGCAACCATCTTGCTGTGAGGCGATCGTGCCACCCACTGCGCCACCGTGTAGCCCTTTTTTTATTATTTAAATATTTATTTATTATAGGATATTTAAATATATCTAAATATGTTCATTCTTTTTTAATAATGTGTTTAATAAATGTATTTAATATTTGTCGTTCTTGTTTTAGTTATAATTTTACATTTCATTTTAACATTAATACAATAAATAGTTGTCATTAAATATTTGGATTATTTTATTTGTATAATAATGTATTATATAAAATTTCTAATTTTGTTTGATTCTTTGGTTTAATATAAATTTAATTTTGCTTGATATGTATGAATTATTTTATATATATATATATATATATATATATATATATATATATATATATATATATATATATATATATATATATATATATATATATATATATATATATATATATATATATGTACAGCTAAAGTGAGAATTATTAGCCCCCCTTTGTTTTTTTGTTTTTTTGTTTTTTAAATATTTCCCAAATGGAAATTTTCACAGTATGTCTGATAATATTTTTTCTTCTAGAGAAAGTCTTATTTGTTTTATTTCAGCTAGAATAAAAGCAGATTTTCATTTTTTAAAACCATTTTAAGGTCAATATTATCAGCCCCTTTAAGCTATATATTTTTTCAAAAGTCTACAGAACAAACCATCATTATACAATAACTTGCCTAATTACCCTAACCTGCCTAGTTAACCTAATTAACCTTTAAATGTCTCTTTAAGCTGTATAGAAGTGTCTTGAAAAATATCTAGTCAAATATTATTTACTGTCATCATGGCAAAGATAAAATAAATCAGTTATTAGAGATGAGTTATTAAAACTGATTATGTTTAGAAATGTGCTGAGAAAATGTGATGGGTTGCAGCTGGAAGGGCATCCGCTGCGTAAAACATATGCTGGATAAGTTGGCGGTTCATTCCGCTGTGGCGACCCCTGAATAATTAAGGAACTAAGCCGGAAAAAATGAAAGAATTATTTACATATTTCTAATTATATCAGCTGTTATGCTATTTGCAATTGCAGCTGTTGCCCAGCGGAGAGCAGCAACGCTCTATTATTGAGCCCTTTATCCAGTCTACGATTAAAAGACTTTATATTCCAACAGCGCTGCATCGTTTCAGAAAACAAAAGCACAATAACGCACTTTACAGATGAGGATGAGGATGATGACAGTGATGAAGATGAAGAAGAGAAATCTCGGATCTTTCAGGAGCGCGTGACGGAGTCGTGCGTCCTGCTTCCTGTCGCCGCGTGATGACGTCAGCCAGCTCCCTGCATTGTTTTGACTCGCAATATTTTTCTCTCCAAAATCTTTGGGAAAAAACGTGGAAAAACCACATTAAAGACGCAATTTTGCGCCCAATTGCAGCTTCAGAGCTGAAGACAGGTGAGATGCTTCATATCTGTCGGGTTCAGGATGATTCTAATGCGTCTGATGGATTATTATTAATATAGTCTCTACAATCTTCTTTATCAATCCTACAAACGGACGTTACAGGAGCTGTATGGTATCAGTGAGGTAAAATAATGGCAATGTTGCTAAACCTTTGTTTTTATAAAGTAAATTACACTCCAGAGTAGCTGTAAATATAGTGGTTTATTCATTTAGAGTATTTTTGAATATATTTGTGCACAATATTTATGATATTAATGATGTTTTTATAAATACTGTATGTGTGTGATTGTTTTACTTACTGTATGTCATTCATATTATATATAATGTATCATGTTTACAATTTATCTATTAAAATATAAATATGTTTATTGCTCTACAATTATACTGCTGTATATTTTATTGTTTACGAATAAATATGGTATCAGTGAGGTAAAATAATGGCAATGTTGCTAAACTTGCATGTTCTTGAAGTAAATTAGACTCCAGAATTCTGGTAAATATAGTGGTTTATTCATTTAGAGTATTTTCGAATATATTTGTGCACAATATTTACGACATTAATGTTGTTTATATAAATATTGTATGTGTGTGATTGTTTTACTTACTATATAATGATACACACACTGTATATTATATATAATGTATAATTTTTTACAATTTAGCTATTAAAATAGAAATATGTTTATTGTTGGACAGTAATACTGCTATATATTTTATTGTTTATGAATAAATATAGTATCGGTGTGCTAAAATAATGGTAATGTCGCTAAATCTCCATTTTATTAAGTAAATTACACTCCAGAATACTGGTAAATATAGTGGTTTGTTCATTTAAAGTATTTTAAAATATATTTGTGCACAATATTTACGATATTAATGTTGTTTATAAATATTGTATGTGTGTGATTGTTAAACTTACTGTATACACATACTGTATATTACGTATCATTTTAACAATTGAGCTATTAAAATGTAAATATATTAATTGCTCTACAGTTATACTGCTATATATTTTATTGTTTACGAAAACATTATGGTATTATTGAGGTAGAATAATGGCAATGTTGCTAAACTTTCATGTTCATGAAGTAAATTACACTCCAGAACACTGGTAAACATAGTGGTTTATTCATTTAGAGTATTTTTGAATATATTTGTGCACAATATTTACGATATTAATGTTGTTTTTATAAATACTGTATGTGTGTGATTGTTAGACTTGCTATACACACATACTGTATATTATATATAATGTATCATTTTAACAATTGAGCTATTAAAATGTAAAGATATTAATTGCCGTATTGTTTACGGAAAAACGTTGCATTAATGAGGTAAAATAATGGCAATGTTGCTAAACTTCCATTTTATTAAGAAAATTACACCCCAGAGTAACTGTAAATGTAGTGCCTCATTTATTTAGAGTATTTTTAAATATCATTTTGCACAATATTTACGATATTAATGTTGTTTTTATAAATACTCTATGTGTGTAATTGTTATACTTACTATATACACATATTGTATATTATTATGTATCATTGAGGTATTATTGAGGTAAAATAATGGCAATGTTGCTAAACCTCCATGTTCTTGAAGTAAAATAGACTCCAGAATTCTGGTAAATATAGTGCTTTATTTATTTAGAGTATTTTCGAATATATTTGTGCACAATATATTCGATTTTAATGTTGTTTATATAAATATTGTATGTGTGTGATTGTTATACTTACTATATAACGAAACACACACACACACACTGTATATTATATATAATGTATCATTTTTACAATTTAGCTATTAAAATATAATTATGTTTATTGCTGTACAATTATACTGCTGTATATTTTATTGGTTACGAAAAAATATGGTATTAGTGAGGTAAACTAATGGCAATGTTGCTAAACTTCTATTTTATGAAGTAAATTACACTCCAGAATACTGGTAAATATAGTGCTTTATTCATTTAGAGTATTATCGAATATATTTGTGCACAATATTTACGACATTGTTGTTTATATAAATATTGTATGTGTGTGATTGTTAAACTTACTACTGTATACACACATACTGGATATTATAATGTATCATTTTACAATTGATTTATTAAAATGTAAATATATTAATTGCTCTACAATTATACAGCTATATATTTTATTGTTACAAAAAATATGGTAATATTGAGGTAAACTAACGGTAATGTTGCTAAACTTCCATGTTCATGAAGTAAATTAGATTGTAGAATACTGGTAAATATAGTAGTTTATTAATTTTAGAGTATTTTTAATATATTTGCGCACAATATTTATGATATTAATGTTGTTTTTATAAATACTGTATGTGTGTGATTGTTATACTTACTATATACACATACTGTATATTATAATGTATCATTGAGGTAAAATAATGGCAATGTTGCTAAACCTCCATGTTCTTGAAGTAAATTAGACTCCAGAATTCTGGTAAATATAGTGGTTTATTCATTTAGAGTATTTTCGAATATATTTGTGCACAATATTTACGACATTATTGTTGTTTATATAAATATTGTATGTGTGTGATTGTTAAACGTACTACTGTATACACACATACTGTATATTATAATCTATCATTTTAACAATTGAGTTATTAAAATGTAAATATATTAATTGATCTACAGTTATACTGCTATATATTTTATTGTTACAAAAAATATGGTATTATTGAGGTAAACTACTGGTAATGTTGCTAAACTTCCATGTTCATGAAGTAAATTAGATTGTAGAATACTGGTAAATATAGTAGTTTATTAATTTTAGAGTATTTTTAATTATTTTGCGCACAATATTTACGATATTAATGTTGTTTTTATAAATACTGTATGTGTGTGATTGTTAAACTTACTATACACACATACTGTATATTATATATAATATGTTTTTGTATTAAATTATTAAAATGTAAAGATATTTAATGCTGAAGAATTATCATAGACTGTAATAAATACAGCTATAAATATTTAGCTTATCGTTTACAAAAAGGTGCTTTGTTAGTCAATATTGTTAAAATAATATCTAATGGTATTTTTCTATTATATAATGTACCATTATTCGTATTTAAGGTTTTATATATTTATATAATTGTCAGCTAGTGATTACTGACTATTTTAAAAATCATTTATACATGTTTTGACCTTTATGGTA
This sequence comes from Danio kyathit, assembly GCA_903798195.1. Lineage (NCBI taxonomy): Eukaryota > Metazoa > Chordata > Actinopteri > Cypriniformes > Danionidae > Danio > Danio kyathit. The sequence goes on from CAIGQS010000061.1 coordinate 261,834, forward strand.
GTCAGTATAAGATCCCTTAATATATACTATTATTTTAATACAATTAGCCCCAAAATTGGCCTTGATAACCCTAAATAGTTTGTAAATGCAGTCGTTTTCACTTTTAACATCGCTGCTGTTTATGTGACACTAAAGGTCAGAGGTCATGGAGGAGCAGAGCGGGTCACCGGGTGCCAATACTGACAACAGCAGTCAGCGGAACGGAGATGAGGTGAGCAGATCATCTGATCCTCAAACCCGGGCTGGAATTAAACAGCTCGAGGTGCAGTAATAATGAGCACAACGCAAATATACTACTGAAGCTGAAATTACAAGCCCATAATGATCAATTATATATAAAGTCGACTATTTACTCACCATAAAGTGGTTATAAACCTTTAATTTGAAAAGTAGGTTTTCAATGGTTACAGGTTTTTAGCTCTCTTCAAAATGTCTTCAACAACAGAAAGAAACTCAAAAAAGTTTGGAACAAGTGAAGGTTGTATTAAATCTAAACTATATTAAATGTAATAACACGGTCTTAAGATGACTAATTACAAAAGAATGTTTTCCTCTTCCTGTTAAAAGAAAGGTTTTATCTCAGAAATTTTCTAAAGCTGATAATAATAAAGTTAGAACTCGATACCTGTCATTTAACTTTCTACCTAAAATTAAATGACATTTACCCGTGGAATGGATTTCTTTGAATAAGCTTTAATTTGGACAGTAATATATGTACTTTCAGCTTGAAACATCTCAGAAACATACGATACTGTTGTTAAGTATTGCGATAACGATATTTCTTACGATATAACTTTTCCCTAGATGCTATTTTTATTAACTATTTTTTAAAAATATTTTAGTTATGTAATGATGTTAAAATAAGCGGCTAAAATAGGTCACACTTTATTTTGATGGTCCGTTTGTTGAATTTAAGTTACATTGCATCTACATGCCAACTAATGGCTCGTTTCCTCTGACTGGTACAGTACGGTACGGTACGGGTCACCTTTATCAGGCTTGTGTTTCCACTACAAAGGGTACCCTTTTGGTGGGCGTGGTGTACGTCAGAGTTTTAGTCAACGTCATTCTCGCTCGAATAAATGTCTACAGTAATCATATGAGAAGCACTTCTCACTAAACAGATGCTTTAAACATATAAATACTTGTGTATTAATGTTTATTACTAACTTTTCAATGAACATGATTTGATTTAAATGCAGATCAATGACAGTGCGAAATAGCCTACTGTATTGTCTGTAATTATATAAAATAAATAAATAAATGAACATATATGAACACATACAGACCCTTACGGTCTCCGAGATGTTACCAATTACAGAAAAAACTACACACAGCATACATTTAGTCCTTATTTAAGTTCAAAAACAACACACAACACAGTCTACAGTCAGAGCAAACCTCTCATCTGTGTCTGTAATCTTCACCAGCACATGTAGCCTCTGTTAGAGAGTAATTCCGTCATTCATAATAGTCCAAAAGGCGATGATAAACTTGGCAGTTTGTTCATGATTCAGGTCGCTGAAACAATTTGCTCCTGTGTTTTGTCGGGCTTTTTTTTTTTTTTTCGCGCTTCACTCTCGCGTTTGTCCTTTTCTTTTCTGAACGGATCAGATGTCGAAGACACTTCAGTAATCACACACACGTTATTATCATCAGCTCAAGAAGTTCGTTATATCAAATATAGACGCGATCGCGAGCTCCTTTTACTTTTAGACGGCCTCGTAAAGCAACAACAGGACACGGCAGATTTTAATCTTCTTGGCTTTGTGGCTGTACATCAAGACAACAACAAGATTTGTTTGAGCTCAGGTCATCCATGGCTCGTTATTATATACATAGAGTTGTCTCAGCTGTGTATTAAAAACATGGCGGTCCCTTTGTTTACATTCTGGCTAGCTCCACGAGATCCTGACGTATCTCTGTAACCAATCAGCGTTCAGCTGCGTGTGTAGCTCCATCTTTTGGTACCCTTTCTCGTGTTTGGTACCCTTTCGAAAGGGTGCAGAAAAAGTGGTATGGTACGGATCGGTTCAGTGCGCCTTTTGACAGTGGAAACGGCCATAAAATCGTAACATACCGTACTGTACCAGTCAGTGGAAACGAGGCATAATTCTCGTTAGATTATAAGTAGACTGTTAGGGTTGGGGTTAGTGTACATGTACTTGCAAAGTTTCTTATAGTCAGTTAAATGTCTGTTGAAGGAGCAGTATCAACAGATATTAAGCAGACAGTAGCAGAGAATACTCAAATGGACCCTAAAATATATTTTTCAGATATAATTCTCTAATTTCAGATTTAAGTTCACCTTTTGGGTCGCTCCAGCCTATAGCAGAAGGCAACTAGTAGGGAGGCGGGGATAAAGATAGTAAGGCCCCATCTGATTGGTCAAATTTAGATAATCAACCAATGGGTCAATATCACACATGTGTGATACATATACTATTATCGCAATATCGATAATTTAGCGATATATTGCTGACGATACTGGGAAAATATGCAATGTTGTTGATTATTGCGATAACCAATATTTCTTATGATATAACTTTTTCCTAGAAAAATGCTGTTTTTATTAGCTATGTTTTAAAAATAGTTTAGTTATGTAATGATGTTCAAATAAACAGCTACATCTTTTTTACAGTTGGGCTATTGTCAAATCCTTTTGGGACAAATTGTGTGAGTGGTTCAAAACGAAAAATGTAAGAGCTGCTGTTCTGCTATTGGCTGGAGTGACCCAAAGTGAACCCAGAACTGGAAATAAACACTAATGGGAAGATTTTCAGGGCAGATCAGAATATCTGCTGAGGTTTTCACTCATTCATAGTGTTTTAAAGACTACATGTTTGCACCTTGACACAGTTTTTTTTTGTCTGAATTAGAATTAATCAGATCCAAAGAATATCTTTTATCAGTCTATCATTACATAGCTAACATATTTGAAAACATAGCAAATAAAAAGGGCAATGTTATATTCTAAAAAATACGGTTATCGCAATACTCAACAACAATATTGCATATTTTCCCAGTTTCGTGCAGCCCTAATAAGCAAAAAACTGTTTTTGTCAGAAACCTCGCAGGAGCAGCTGGACCAAAGGCAGGAGGAGGAAGAAGCCGTTGAAGGACAGTAATGCCCCCAAAGTCCCATTAACAGGATACGTGCGCTTCATGAACGAGCGGCGCGAACAGCTGAGGGCGGAAAGACCCGACGTGCCTTTCCCAGAGATCACCAGGATGCTCGGCAATGAGTGGAGCAAACTGCCTGCGGAGGAGAAACAGGTCAGGACACGCGCGTCTAATGTATAGACCTGTTAACATTGGAACTGTTTAATAGGCCGCTCATTTTGCCAATTGCAACTGGTTTACTGTTAGTTTACTGTACTGGTCGTTTTATCATTATATACAGAGGAGATCGAAGTGGAGAACAATTCGTAGACCACTTGGTTTTTCTTTCAGAAATAATGTGTTGTTCTTCTTTCAGTATTTGAAGGAATTTTAGTTGTGGATAGAAGATAACTGTAAGTTCTGTATAGTTCACCCAATAATATAAATTAGACATTAATTTAGTCAGGAATCCTACACCTTTATGACTTTATTTTTTATGTTGAATTCAGTTTGAGTTTTTATGTATTTATGTGTATAGACAGTTGAAACCAGAAGTTTACATACACTCTAAAAAAGGAACATAACCATTTTTTTTTTAATGTCTGATGGTAAATCATACTAAACGTTTACTATTTTAGGTCTGTTAAGTTTACCCAAGTCATTTACATTTGCTAAATGCCAGAATAATGAGAGAATTTTTTTTTGAGAATTTTTATTAATTTCTAGACAGTCAAAAGTTTACATACGTTTCCTTGGTATTTTTTTAGCTTTGCTTTTAAACTCTATAACTTTGGTCAAACGTTTCGGGTATCCTTCCACAAGCTTCTCACAATAGTTTGAAGGAATTTTGGCCCATTCCTCCTGACAGAATTAGTGTAACTGAGTCAGATTTGTAGGCTGTCTTGCTCACACAAGCTTTTTCAACTCTGCCCACAAATTTTCTATAGGATTGAGAACAGGGCTTTGTGATGGCCACTCCAAAACATTCACTCTGTTGTCCTTAAAACACATTTTAACTAATTTGGCAGTATGCTTAGGGCAGGGATGGGCAAACTTGATCCTGGAGGGCCGGTGTCGCTGCAGACTTTTGCTCCAACACTAGTCAAACACACCTGAACACACTAATCAGTGTCTTCAAGATCACTAGAAAGCTGCAAGCAGGTGTGTTTGATTAGGGTTGGAGCAAAAGTCTGCAGGGACACCGGCCCTCCAGGATCAAGTTTGCCCATCCCTGGCTTAGGGTCATGGTCTGTTTGGAAGACCCATTTGTGGCCAAGTTTTAATTTCCTGGCTGATGTCTTGAGATGTTGCTTCAGTATTTCTACATAATGTTCTTTCTTCATGATGCCATCTATGCTATAAAGTGGACCAGTCCCTCCTGCAGCTAAACAGCCCCACAACATGATGCTGCCGCCTCCATACTTCAAAGTTGGGATGGTGTTTCTAGGCTTGTAAGATTTCCCCTTTGTCCTCCAAATGTAACACTGGTCATTATGGCCAAACAGTTCAATCTTAGTTCCATCAGACCACAGGACATGTCTCCAAAAATGTGTCTTTTTCCCAGTGTAATTTAGCAAATTGTAATCTGGCTTTTTTGTTGATTCTGGCTTGTTGATTTTCCCATGTTGTCACACAAGGAAGCAGTGTGTTTGAGGTTTTCCTTAAATACTATTCTACAGTTGTGCCTCCAATTAACTCAAATGTTGTCAATTAGCCAATCAGAAACTTCCAAAACCTTGACACCATCATCTGAACTTTTTCAGAGGCATAATAATCTTATTGTATGTAAACTTACCTAAAAGAGAAAAGGTTTATTTACATTAACATCTGACTTTTTAAAAAATGGTTATGTGCCTTTTTATACAGTGTATGTAAACTTCTGGTTTCAACTGTATATACTGTATGCATATATATATATATATATATATATATATATATATATGTGTGTGTGTGTGTGTGTGTGTGTGTGTGTGTGTGTGTGTGTGTGTGTGTGTGTGTGTGTGTGTGTGTATATATATATATATTAGTTTTGTCACAATACTTGAATTCGATACCAATCTGTACTGCAATATTAAAAGCGTCCATTCCAACATTTGAGCGCTGTTGAACATGTTCTTAAACAGTGCTGATTTGCCATTATGTTCATGTGCTCAACCGTTTGGTGAGCACATGAACACAAAAGCAAATCAGCACTGTTTAAGCTCGTGCTCAACAGCTCTCAAATGTTAGCGGTAAATGGAAGTTTTCGAATCGAATTCCAGTATCGTGACAACACTATATATATATATCTATATCAAGCTCTAAAGTGGCAGAGGGTAGTTTTTTTTTCTTCAACCGCTCAAAACAGGTCCAATAAAGTGCATTCATCCATAATAAAAAGTGATAATAAAGATCTCCAATGTGTTTATGTAAGAAAAATAACCATATTTAAAACTTTGTAAACAGTTTTGTGTAACTTCTATGAGAGACTTCTTGGTGCATTTTTAGTTAGATAAGGCAAAGAAGGTAGGTCGTATGTTTAGCATCACAAATTTGAAGTAGAAAAGTACAAAAAAAAGGATTATTAAAGTGAAAAGTACGCTTTAATCCTAGTGGCCTATGTGCAACATCCAGCTGGTGCACTAAATTCAGCAAAAAATGTGCCTGTAATAAAGAAGGCAGCAGTCTCTAACAAAAGTTACACAAAACTGTAAAGCTTTCAAAGTGGTTATTTTTTTCACATAAACGCATCAAAATGCACATTTTTTGATTACAGATAGATGAGCTTTATTGCACTTGTTTTAGACTGTTGAAGAAAAACAACCCATTGCAATAATGCACTGAAAAAAACATTTAGTGACTTTATTAAAATAAGTAAACCCATTGCCTTAAAAGCAACAAGTTGATGTTACTTAAACCCATTGTAACTTGGAACTGTGAAGTTGACTTAACATAATTTTTGTAATTAAGCACCGTTAAGTTGATTAACAAGTTTGAGGCAACACGTTTTCTCACTTTAAGTAGTCAACTAACCGCTTTAAAAAAAAATTAAAGTAAAGTCAACTAGTCACTTTAAAATCAACAGATTTACTCACTTTTTTAAAGTAAAGTCAACTGATCGCTTTAAAATCAACAGATTTACTCACTTTTTTAAAGTAAAGTCGACTAATCGCTTTAAAATCAACAGGTTTACTCACTTTTTTAAAGTAAAGTCAACTGATCGCTTTAAAATCAACAGATTTACTCACTTTTTTAAAGTAAAGTCAACTAATCGCTTTAAAATCAACAGATTTACTCACTTTTTTAAAGTAAAGTCAACTGATCGCTTTAAAATCAACAGATTTACTCACTTTTTTAAAGTAAAGTCAACTAATCGCTTTAAAATCAACAGGTTTACTCACTTTTTTTAAGTAAAGTCAACTAATCGCTTTAAAATCAACAGGTTTACTCACTTTTTTAAAGTAAAGTCAACTAATCGCTTTAAAATCAACAGATTTACTCACTTTTTTAAAGTAAAGTCAACTGATCGCTTTTAAAATCAACAGGTTTACTCACTTTTTTTAATTAAAGTCAACTAATCGCTTTAAAATCAACAGGTTTACTCACTTTTTTAAAGTAAAGTCAACTAATCGCTTTAAAATCAACAGATTTACTCACTTTTTTAAAGTAAAGTCAACTAATCGCTTTAAAATCAACAAGTTTACTCACTTTTTTAAAGTAAAGTCAACTAATGGTTTTAAAATCAACAGGTTTACTCACTTTTTTAAAGTAAAGTCAACTAATGGTTTTAAAATCAACAGGTTTACTCACTTTTTTAAAGTAAAGTCAACTAATCGCTTTAAAATCAACAGGTTTACTCACTTTTTTAAAGTAAAGTCAACTAATGGTTTTAAAATCAACAGGTTTACTCACTTTTTTAAAGTAAAGTCAACTAATCGCTTTAAAATCAACAAGTTTACTCACTTTTTTAAAGTAAAGTCAACTAATCGCTTTAAAATCAACAGATTTACTCACTTTTTTTAAAGTAAAGTCAACTAATTGTTTTAAAATCAACAAGTTTACTCACTTTTTTAAAGTAAAGTCAACTAATTGTTTTTAAAGCAACAGGTTTTCCTCACTTTTTTAAGTTAAGTCATTAACTGGTCATTTTAAAAGCAACACATTTACTCAATTTATTTAAGGAAAGCCAACTAATATCTACAGTGTAGAGCTTGTGAGGCCCATATAAAAAAATACTTGCAGCCAATCAGCAGTAAGGGGCGTGTCTAGTAAATATAATGGAGATATCAAAGTGGCCTCATAAGACAAATTTGATTGAAAGCATGTTATTACCAGGTGGAAACAGCCTCAGAGACTAATATAACACTATTTCATTCTGTCTCAGCGGTATCTGGATGAAGCGGACAAAGATAAGGAGCGCTACATGAGAGAACTGGAGCAGTATCAGAAAACCGAAGCGTATAAACACTTCAGCAGGAAAGTGCAAGAGAAACAAAAAGGAAAGAGGCACAGAGGAGGTACGAACACACAGACACACTGAAAATGAATGTGGTGAATATAGAAATTGGGTCAGAGAAGAGTGACGGTCACAGCCAATCAGAACATACTTGATGTTTACTATAAAGGTGTGTGTGGAGCAGGATTTTGGACCAATGTGATTAAACTGCGGGTGGTGCTTCAAAAATAGAAAGGAAGAGATGTTGTGCATCTTAAAGGGGCAGTTCACCCAAAAATGAAAGTTCTGTCAATTGGTCCAAACTAACAGTTTCTTTCTTCTGTTGAACACAAAGGAAAATATACTGAGGAATGTTGGAAATAGTGTGTTTTTATTCCTACTATGTACTACTGTGTTCCTACATGGTGAACATTTTTGGGTGAACTATCCCTTTAAATTGTGTCAAATCTAAAATTCCCTCTCTGTTGCTGTGTTTATCAGATGCTGGAAGGCAGGCGCCTGGTGAATCCCTTCATGAGGTAAAATATCCCACTCAGAATCTGCACACATTTGTCATTTTGTGGAGAAGCTGGGATAAACAGAGAACTGTGGGTTACAGGCCTGGAGGTTTGAATGAATAACTATGGAATCTTAAACTGGGATCATGGAAACGTCAACCATAACTCCAGTATTTCTGAAAACATGTAATTAGCTACAGATTTATACAATTATGGGATGATGCTGTGATCACTATATTCTATGAGAACGTTGTAGAAAATAGATATTTAGTTTTTATATAATGATGTCATGAATTTATTCAATAATAGTCTAAAAAAACCTGAACATTTTACATATCAGATCAATTTAATTTATTTTAGTTTATGGTAGTTTTATTAATGAAATTAATTTTTGCAACTGTGTACATTAGGAATGTCCCGATCAGGGTTTTTGCTCTCGAGTCCGAGTCATTTGATTTTGAGCATTTACAGATACCGAAACCCGATCCGATACTTCTATAATACATAAAAAAAGTATCAAGAAGAGTGAAGAAACAGATTCAGGATGTTCCTTATTTTTTATTTAATTCACCTTATTTTAACATTCAACAACTCTGTTAACAAACAGAGCACTTCTGTGAGGTAGCTTGAACAATCAAGTAATAAATAACATCAATTCTTCACCTTTGGACTTTAGTGCAACAGTAAATATAAAAACAAATAGCACCTCTATACCCGGCAGGCAATCCAAAGTGTACGTATCTCACAGTTTGTTATGGCAATGTTGTCATCATCAACTTTATAACACTTCCAGACCCCAGGCATACTCACGCTTTCAGCTTCAAGCTGCTTCCGAGTTCCACTTTGCCCCCATTTAACCAATAGCTTCTCTGCAACAGTGATGTCATGCTGCATGCTTTGCTGTTTCTGTGTGAAGTCAAGAAAGAGGTCTAACTCTGTGCCACCACATAACTATAGATGTGTTAAAAATAATGAGAATATAACTCAGAATTATTAGCCACCCTGAATTATTCGCCCCCCTGTTTATTTTTTTCCCCAATTTCTGTTTAACGAAGAGAAGATTTTTTCAACACATTTCTAAACATAATAGTTTTAATAACTCATCTCTAATAACTGATTTATTTTATCTTTGCCATGATGACAGTAAATAATATTTGACTAGATATTTTTCAAGACACTTCTATACAGCTTAAAGTGACATTTAAAGGCTTAACTAGGTTAATTAGGTTAACTAGGCAGGTTAGGGTAATTAGGCAAGTTATTGTATAATGATGGTTTGTTCTGGAGACTATCGGAAAAAAAAATTGCTTAAAGGGGCTAATAATTTTGTCCCTAAAATGGTTTTTAAAACATTAAAAAATGGCTTTTATTCTAGCCGAAATAAAACAAATAAGACTTTCTCCAGAAGAAAAAATATTATCAGACATACTGTGAAAATTTCCTTGCTTTGTTAAACATCATTTGGGAAATATTTAAAAAAGTAAAAAAAATTCTAAGCGGGAATTAATTAATTATATATATATATATATATATATATATATATATATATATATATATATATATATATATATATATATATATATTCGAGTCCTGATCAGAAGGTAACATCGGATTCCAATCGGGTCTGAAACCACGTGATCAGATCTGGGCATCCCTAGTGTACATTTCATTTGAAACTATAAAAAAATATTAAGTGATCATAAAGTCACAAAGTTAGTTTTTTTTAATAGTCATGGAAAGATCATTATCTTGGTCCTTAAAGCTATTTTATTAATGTTTAATTGGCTACAGTTTATTTTAAAGTATTTTCTGAAGTGAGCCAATAATCACAAACTACTGCAAATAGACAAAGAATAAACTCATGAAATACTTTCTCGTCAGTATGGTTTATTTTATAGTCATGTTTTTCTGTAATCAGTTTCATTGTTTATCAGCCTGTATTTGTTTATAAGGTAATTCATAAAACACATCCAACAGGATTATAGAAATGCGATGGTCAGATTGTTGCAAAATGAAGCATATATACATGTTAAATAGTGGTGTAATGGATCACAAATCTCACGGTTCGGATCACCTTGCGGTTTTTGAGTCACGGATCTGACTATTTTTCTGATCAGCAAAAAAGGGAGGAGATAAATGTAATTTACTTTCCATTTATTCAAAAATATTACTGCAAAAACCATTGGTTTCAACAAACAGAACTTAGAACCTGTAATCTTATTCAAAATAAAAATCAAGAAAGAACCAGCTGACAAAAAGGAAAAATGAGAAATGTCATATTTATTTATTAATTAATGATTCAACAATTCACACATAAAACTTCATATTTCATTATAGGTGCATCGTTTTTGAAAACCTGTTCAGTGGCATAATTTTGATGGTTGTTTGTCGCCACCCGTTGGTAACATAATGTAATTGCTACAACATTCACCAGCGTCAAGTTCCATTAAACTTTTAATCTTTACCATAAACATTAGCGTTTAAATCTGAACTATAAACTGTTCTCCCAGTACTTCTGTGTTATTTAATTGTTTGTAACTCACAAAAAAAAATTAAAAACTGGATCTCTCTCGATCAAACGCAGATTTGAATGCAACGCTTAGAAGGATCAATAATCATCATTATCATTTATCATTGATGTTGCGCGGGTTTGAGTTGAGATCCCGATCTTTTAATGTGTAATTGTGCAGTTTTACACTGAATGCATTAATCCAGGCTAAACAAACAGTGACAGAAAACACCTTTCATTAATAATCTAAGAAAGCATTTAGGTCCCACCACAACTTTTTCCGTCATCATTATATTTTACGGGGAAGCCAAAATACTTTCATACACACGATATGAATGACGCGGGAGGCGATCTCTCTGCAATTGTTATAAATGTTGGATTAACCTACAAGTTCAAAAAAAGTTATAAATCCACAAATCATGTGCGTTCCGTACTGTGGGTTGTGATCTTTGTTAAGGTGTATAGGTCTAATAGATAGCAAAGAAAGGAAATCAATTATCTAATTTCATAATTTAATGCATAAAATAGGCTGGCCTCTTCATAAAGTGTGTTTAATTGATCTGGAACATTTAATTAGATTTTATTTCTTGTAAATTATAAAAACATGCATCAGTATTGTGTATTTGTCGGCTATAGGCTTTGGAAAAAGCAGCTGAATTGTCGGGAATATTTAGTTCACAGACACAGGAGACATAAGCCTGTAATGTGTACTTTTTTTAAATGTTGAAAACAAATGTTGTCTGGTTTGGTTGTCTGGACCAACGATTTGGTCTTTAAACTGTAGAGTTGCGATGTTAATTATTTACTGATTGTGTGTCACAAAAATCATCGTGATGAAAAATATGAATCGTGCAGCCCTAATATGTCTAAACATCTAAGCTTTGAGGGTGCTGCGCTATTGTTGGTTGAGGTTGGTTTTTGGTTGATTTGTAGATTTTAGTTTATTCGTTGTAATTCAGTGTTTTGAGATTCTGTGCAGGTCTATATGGGAATTTCTGACTGTTCTGCATAAGTGTGACGACTCAAAGGTTGTTTCTTCTCTCAGAAGGATCTGGAGATGAAGGATCGCTCTGTGTTTGACATTCCCATCTTCACTGAAGAGTTCCTGAATCACAGTAAAGGTGAGAGGAGACGCTGGTCAATGTGTGAGTCTGTCTGCTGCAGTAATAGAGTCATGAGGTTTTTTTTTTTTTGTTTAAAATAGAGATCATGATTCTCCCACAACTCTGAATTGACTTAACAAAACCTGAACCAACCAGTCTGAAAGGTCTAAGGGCCGGTAAACACCAAGACGATGCCAAACAACTAGTAGCGACGAAACCCAACTGTGTTGTTGCCTCATGTTGGCTCACGTCTGGACCAAAAATCAGCCCGTGAATACACCAAACAGACGAAAACTGACTGATTCAAGAGCGCACATTTTGCGTCTGTGCAAGAGGATGTGTCTTTCTGCACCGCGGAGGCAGTATGTTTTTCGCATTCAGAACAGCAAAACCAGAACTTCCGACAAGCGCAAAGCAAACTGTAAACAAAGCAGCCTGTAGTACCATCATCACAGTAATTGCAGCCGGTCTCTTTGTGTTCCCTCCTTGATTGAATTGTTTACTTGCTACATCACTTTATTACGTCACACTCCTGCTCTGATGCGTTGCTGAATAACCACTTATTTTACATCTTGTAAAAAGTGGCATAATAGGTCTCCTTTAAGTACATTAGACAGCAAAATCGTACATGTTGTGCCTTTGACACTGACTGTGTTTGTGTGTTTGTTCCAGCGCGTGAGGCTGAAATGCGGCAACTGAGAAAGACTAATATGGAGTATGAGGAGCGTAACGCAGCGCTGCAAAAACATGTTGAGAGCATGCGCTCCGCTGTGGAGCGTCTGGATGGAGATGTTCTTCAGGAGCGCACCCGAAACAGCCTCCTGCTGCAGCACTTGGAGACCCTGCGTTCAGCCCTCACACACAGCTTCTCTACCGTCCCGCTCCCTGGTCAGACCCTACAATACATTTGCAATTCACATATTTAATACAGTCTACACTCCCTGACAAAAGTCTTGTCGCCTATCCAGGTTTTAGGAACAACAAATAATAACATATTTAATAATAAATAACATCAAATAATTGACTTCTAGTTGATTATTTGGTATCAGAAGTGGCTTACATGAAGGGCACAGACCTCTAGATTATTTTACCAAAATAAAATAAGATCATTCCTTGATTTTTAATTCTTTAATTAGGACGGTAAGGTCTGACTTTGCTTAGACAAAAGTCTCGTCACTTAACCGAAATAATGTACAGTATAAAATATAAAGTCATGCTGCAGTGGGAAAAGAATGAATATTGTGTATGACTCCCATGAGCTTGGAGGACTGCATCCATACATCTCTGCAATGACTCAAATCACTTATTAATAAAGTCATCTGGAATGGCAAAGAAAGCGTTCTTGCAGGACTCCCAGAGTTCATCAAGATTCTTTGGATTCATCTTCAATGCCTCCTCCGTCATCTTACCCCAGACATTAGGGGTGTCAAAATTAATTGTTTCTTCGGTGCACCGCGATGCAGACACGGACAATTTGGTATTGGTTCAGTAATAATCATAACCGGTTATTATGTACTGACGTCATTTATCTCATATGCGCTATGTTGGATACAGACGCTTGTCTGCAGAGTCTTCTCCACCGCGTCTATTATGGATCAGCTGTGATCGCCGCTGCAGTTTATCAGTGTCACTCATCTGTGAAGAGCACCAGCACCAATCGCAGCCCTTTCTGTTGAGCGCGTGACCAAGACAAGGCTCAGAGAGCGAGCGGGATATTTATATTTGTTTATTTCCTATAAATGCTCGTGTTTTTTAAAGGTACCGTTTATATATCTGACTGTTGGTATTAAAAGACAAAATTGTATTACAAATAGTATATAAATATATTTATACATTTTAATACAAGAATTGCTGTGCTGTGAAGAAAATATAAAACTGTGTATTGAAAGAATCGCCAATGCACCGATATCGAATTGAACCGCATCGATGGCATGATAATTGTAACCGAACCGTGAGACCAGTGTAGGTTCACACCTCTACCAGACATGCTCAATAATGTTCATGTCTGGTGACTGGACTGGCCAATCCTGGAGCACCTTGACTTTCTTTGCTTTCAGGAACTTTGATGTGGAGGCTGAAGAATGGGAAGGAGCGCTATCCTGCTGAAGAATTTGCCATCTCCTGTGGTTTGGCTGTTGATGTTGCCATCCAATCTGCAGATCTCTCTCACGCCCTCATACTGAATGTAACCCCAAACCATGACTTTTCCTTCACTAAACTTGACTGATTTCTGTAAGAATCTTGGGTCCATGCGGGTTCCACTAGGTCTTCTGCAGTATTTGAGATGATTGGGATGCAGTTCAACAGATGATTCATCAGAAAAATCGACCTTCTGCCACTTTTCCAAATGATCAACTAGAAGTCAAGATATTATTTGTTGCTCTGATAACTGGGATCGTCAACAAGACTTTTGTCCTGTAGTGTACGCATATATCATTTATCCAATTTAAATATATTAAATTAAATCTGTTGTGTTTTAGGATAGTGATGAGCAGTCTGATTCACGCTTGAGATTTGGATTGTTTATATATAATACATTTATTATATGATTTGGCCACAACTGCTGACCCACCATTGTTGAGGGTGTTGCGGTTTAGGGTTGAAACACCCAATGATCTTTGGATACCGCCTGATGACATCAACTCTTCCTGACTAAGGCTTACACTAATACATTTTCGTTTTAAAACACATACGTTTCGCTACAGTTACGCCATCCGTCAACACTACGTCAGAGTTTTCGATTGCCGAAAATGGAGTGTTTTGAAAACACTGAAGAGGCTTTTTTCATTCTAAAATGCTGCTGCTCCGTCTCAGTGTGGATGGGGGAAAAAGGAGACATCTGAAAACGGAGGTGTGGCTGCAGACATTCGCCTATCTGATTGGGGCTTTTTCCTCAATATTAAGTAGCCTACACACAGTTCAGTCTTGCATCCTCTCCTTGTAACTTCAGACTTCGCAAGTTTGATATGGAAAGCAAACTCTTGAGGACACGTCGGGTAAATCTTCAAAGGGAACAGTGTACTTTATAACCTCATTCACAATTAACTACAATCTTTCACTTTCTTAACAATCAAATGAAAACCAAATACAAGGAACTGCCTATTTACATTTTGACATTAGCAACTTAACAGACATCAAAAATGTTGAGGCGTCGTGTAGCTACATATTCATATGACCGTCATCTTTATGCAAAGTTATAACAAAATGCAGCCTATAACATTACTGCCTCCTTTAATTCTCATTGAAAATACGAAACACACCTTGTCTCTTTCACTGAATATCAGTTTTAATAATCAATAATGGCCATTATAAAAGTATAATGTACAATAAGTTTATACAATATAGGAAATAAATGCAAGCAATCAGTCAAATGTGCAGAATCAGTGTACGCGGTTACATTAATTAATAAATTAACTTGTCTTTGCGCTCAAAACACGTTACCTGAGAACAAGTAAAAGATTCAAAAGACCAGTCGGGGAATATGTCATTAGATATAGACAACAAGATGAATTAAATATCACGTTTAACAAATATAGTGAGATTAGATCCAGCGGTATCCTTGATGAACAGTCCGACGTGCACAGCTCTCATATGGGTAGATGTGCTCAAAGCACACTGCAGTGCATGCCAGAGTGTGTGTGTGTGGTCATGTGATGTGCGTTTTCAGCGGTGTAATGTAGACGCAGAGTTGTTCAGAAACGCTAGTGTGGATGCGGATCGTTTTCATTCTAAAACGCAGTTTTTAAAACTAAAACGTATTAGTGTAAACGGGGCCTAAAGCTACATTCACCAAAAGTGAATGAAGGAGAAGCATCTTTGAATGTAATTGTAATTAATTAATTAAAATAAATGCTTCTAGTTTTCCTAAATTCTTCAAAATTGAAAGATTTTTTTTTCGAATGAAATTGAATTAATTTATTTGATATTATCTTTGTTTCCCTATTGTATTTTGTAAAATATGTATTTTTATTCACTTGTGTGATTGTGCTTTGTCATCTAATATAGTAATAATGAAGTTGATTGCACCGAATATAATTATTTAAATTCATTAATATTCAATTTTACTAAATTGAATATATTAAAAATATTAATATAATAATATATAGTTATCATGTGTTTTTCTTAACCCAAAGCACAACAAAAACAACCACAAAAGTTACAGCAATAAAAAAAATACATTAAAAGAAACTGAACAACAATTAAAAAGAGTTCAAAACAGTTTAAAGTTGGACATTTTGTCATTACGTTTTCCTCATTATTCTCATTATTATCTTCATCATAATAATCTACTAATTCTGTTTTTAATACCGATTAGATACTGTCTTTTTCCGCAGGATCAATTTTAATTTAAAAAATAAGTTGGCCTATTTTTCCATCGTGAAAGTTAGTTTTATTCCCAACCAAGTTCTATTTATGTGATTTATCAAACACATGTGGTCCTAAATCCTACAAATAACTCCATGTGAAAGATGTTTCTTCAGTAAATCAGCTGTTTGCATCATGTGAAAGACTTCTATAAGTAGTATATCTTTTTTTCTGACTGATCTTCCCATGTTCCTGCAGGCAGTGGAGAGACGCCGACGCTGGAATCCATCGACTCCTACATGAAGAAGCTCCACAGCCTCATTCTGTCCAGCCCGCAGGACCACCAGCACCTGGTCAGCACTGTCCGGGACGTGGTCAACCGTCTCGACAGGTAACCGGGCACCACTGATTTACTGTGGGGGAAATCAGTATTAACTTGTCATGTCTTTTTCTGGGAATGATATTTCTAAAGGAGCTGTTGACATGGAATTGAACCAGGTTTTGGTAAACATGCATTGCTTAAGTGTGGTTTTGTTTCACAGACTTCAGTAGAGTGTAAAAATCGTGATGTTATGTGAGTCTCGTCTATTAAATCTGATCTTCATTTTGTATTTTCTATTGGATTCGAGTCAGGTGAGTGGCTGGGCCATTCTAGAGCTTTATTTTCTTTCTCTGAAAGCATTTGAGAGTTTCCTTGGCTGTGTTTTGGATCATTGTCTTGCTGAAATGTCCATCCTGGTTTCATCTTCATCATCCTGCTAATGTAGATGTTGGACTGAAGCAGCTAATATTCATTAGGCTAAATAACTTCTGAGAGATTTCAGCTGCTGTCTGGGCTTTCCATGCCTTTACACACCTTCCTTTCTTCATGTGTTCAATACTTTTTCCCTTTGTTATTTTATTGCATTACACATAACTTATTTTGTAAACTAATTAGATTTGTTTTCTTTGCATATCAGAATTTCTTTGGTTGTTACCAACATCTGGTGAAAATTTCAAGTCAACAGCAATTTTAGAAACATGTTTTCTGAGAAAAATGGTGACACGTTCAATGCTTATTCCCCCACTGGATATCTCAACATCGTAATGTACATCGTAATAATCTGCTCTGCTTCACCTACAGGTAATTGAGAGGCCCCGCCCCCAATGCAGTAGCCCCTCCTCCTATCCTGTGACGACCATGTTTTCTTTTCTTTTTTGTCAAGTGGTTGTTTTCCTATTTATTTTTTGACGGTGCCATTTTTATCTGCTCGTTTTTATTAATTTGCCATGCATTACTGCCACAATCGTTATTTTAACAACAGCGTGAGTTCATCTGCATATATACCTGTGCGTTGATTTTAGGCTCGATTTTATACACGTTTTATGTTGCGTAAGAAAGTGTGACGTTGTGAAAGGCGGTTCGTTTGTAGCTGGAATTCCCTGTATGTTGTTCTTGACATTGGAAGAAATGAATAAAACAAATGTATGAAGATGTTGACGAGCGTCTGATTCTCTTTCTCCTCAGGCTCGTCCGACTGTGATTAATTAATTAGACTTTGCTCTTCTGGGATTAAGCGCTCGAGACAGCAGTGTTATAGTTCTCAGCACAGACGCTTTGCTCAACTGCACACGCTCCGGAAGGCAGGTACTGAACAGCTGTAACCCAGTTGGGCTCAAGCAAGTGTGAATTAATTATCGGTTTTACATGTCTGGGGTGAGGTACTTCAGTGTTTTTATTTAATGTAATCATTCAAGTAGGCTGTATAAGAGGAAATCCATTAGTGGCGCCCATTTTTTTCCAGCTTGGTTTGTTTTGGAGGCATTCATTCGCAGATATTGAAGTATTTTGAGAGTGTAGTGAGATTTGTGTCATTCATGGAAGTGGGCGGGACTAAAAGCTTTTAGGAGCAATTTTGTACTGATATTTCAGAGCATAGTGAGATGTGGGCGGAGTTAAATTATAACGCATTGGTCCGATTATATACAATTATGTAAATATTTTGGGAGTAGAGTGAGAATAGGTTATAACATTAATGAAAGTGGGTGGAGCTAAGAGCTGTTTTGGGGATTTTATTGACAAATTTGTACATTTTGACAGCGTGTCGTAACTGATTTATGTCGTTCGTGAAAGTGGGTGGGGCTAAAAGCTTTTAGGCGCAATTATATAGTGAGACGTGTCACCCGTGGAAGTGGGCGGGGCTAGAAGTTTTGAGCGCAATTACTGATATTTGAGAGCGTAGTGAGATCGACTTGATTTAGTAAGTGGGCGGAGTTTAAAGATATGTTCATGCAAATATGTATGTTTTGAGAATAGAAGGAGACTAGGTTGATTATGACATTAATGAAAGTGGCTGGAGCTGTTTTGAGGATTTTATATACAAATTTGAATATTTTGAGAGTATAGCGTAACTGATTCAATTATGTCATTCGTTGAAGTGGAAGAGGTGAAAAGCTAATTTGGTGAAATTTGGTGAGAGCTTAGTGAGACTGACTTGGTTTAGTAATTCATGGAAGTGGGCGGAGCTTAAAGCTATGTCGGTGCGATTATATACAAATATGCATATATTTTGAGAGCAAAAGAATCTTGATTTTAACTAATGAAAGTAGAACTAAATGCTGTTTTGGCGATTTTATTTACAATATCTACAATATTTAGACTCTAAGTAGCTATTTTGGCGCAATTATGCCATGGAACTGGGTGGAGCTAAAAAAATGCATAGATTATACAAATATTTAAATATATAGAGAGCACAATGAGAGGCCTCAGTTAAGCTATAAAAGTGGGTGGAGCTAAAAAATAATAATTATGCGTGGATTTTATATTATTGTTTAAGATCAAATATGTATATATTTTGAGAGCAGATTGAGATCAACTTGATTATGGCATTAATGAGAGTGGGTGGAGCTGAAAAAAGATGTTTTGGTGATTTTATACACTGTAAAAAAAATGCAGGGTTCCACACAATTCATTCATCTTGTCCCAAACACAAATCAACGAAATTAACTTTTAACAATTAAGTGAATTAAACATAAAACTAATAAGTTGTTACAAAAAAATCAAAAAAATTGTGTTGTTTCATTTTAAATAAGAGGTTTAAACAGCCTTTTTTGAGTGTAAAAATAATGAAATATTTGGAGAATATAGTAAGATGAACTAGATTATGTAAATGTGTGGAACTAAAAGCTCTGCGTAATTACAGAAATCTAACGAAAGTGGGTGGAGCTAAAAATCTTTCTGACATATTTTAAAACCAATATTTACCGCTTTTATAAACAAATATATAAGTATTCTGGGAACATAGCGAGACAAACTCTATTATGTCAATATTTTCTAAGCCGGTTTATTGTTATTATTATTATAATTATTTTAAGCAAATATTTAAAACAGCAAGACTGAATCAGTTATTGAAGTGGGTGGAGCTAACTGGTATGGCATCATGGGTAATGTTGTTTTGTTTGTTTCAGCATTACTCAAGTTTTTTGTTCCCTCCTTATGGTAAATAAGTAATATTTTTTCCTATGTAAAAAAAAGGACTGTCGCACTTTGATCAAACTTAAAGTAGGATTTGCAGCTACAATTTTTACACACTAAAATATTCACAAAATCGTATTTTAGATCTGAATGTAATGTAAAGATAATTTTGGTGCCTCTGTAAATGTGTTTTTAGAGAGCACAGGTTGGCTACAGCTGTGCAGGACTCCGGGACATGTGTAATATCCTGTCTGTTGTCATGTCCATTTCCTGTCAGACTGCAGGACTTCCTGTCATCCATCAGGAATGGGGCGAACACCGTCCAGATGATCTGACTTCCTTTTGAACCTTGTGTCCTTCATTGTGTAAAAAAAGAGGACAAACAAAACTGTCCCAAATATGGAAACTCTGTCATTTATTTATATTTAACTCCATTTTCTGTCTCGAAGGCACTTTTTGGAGACATTTTTTTCGGTTGCATTGTTGGTTTTGTGAAATACTTGTTCTTTGGAAGTCTGTAATTGAATCATTTAATCACAAAACCAGGTCAAATGATTCATTTGTGATTCAGATCTTTCCGTTTAGTAAGTTCAGACTCAGTGACTCAGTGATTATAACTTAAAACTTTCCTCAGTGCTATTATGACTTCAGAACATTTACACTACCTGACAAAAGTCGTCGTCGTCGATCCCAGTTGTAAGAGCAACAAATAATAACTTGACTTCTAGTTGATCATTTGGAAGTGGCAAAAGGTGGATTTTTCTGATGAATCATCTGTTGAATTGCATCACAAATACTGCAGAAGACCTATTGAAACCCATGTGGACCCAAGATTCTCATAGATCTCAGTCAAGTTTAGTGAAGGAAAAATCATGGTTTGGGGTTACTTCAGTATGGGGGTGTGCAAGAGATCTGCAGCGTGGATGGCAACATCAACAGCCTGAGGTATCAAGACATTTGTGCTGCCCATTAGAGATCTGCACGGCACTGAAGTTTTAGTCCCGCTCCCACCAGGTTTTATTCCACACCGACAGCTCCCGCTGTATATTTAGCCTTTGTCGCTGCCCGCCTCGCCCCATTTTCTACCCAACCCGATCGTTCCCACTAAATTTAGATCTGGTTTCCAGAATCTGACGTTAAAATTGGGTACTACCAAAAGAGAGAGATAACAGATAAAAGTGTAGGTTGTGCAAGGATTGTAGGCTAAATGTGATGAGACATGAGTGCCGCCTTAAACAGTGACGTGCGGTGAGGTTTGTGGCTGGTGAGGCACTGACTCTTTTAAAGTCAGGTTTACAAACATATCCACTCAATATGTTCACCGATTGTGTTTCATATATCATATCTGCATTATTTCTATGCACATGGCAGGTACATGTTGGGCCAAGGAAGAATGTAAAATGTATAGCGATTAAATATGCCTCCCAAAAAACAACCAGCTGGATGCTACAGAGTCCAGACAGCCTATAACAAGCGACACACAGCACCACGGCGGATGAGCGCTCTCTCTCTCTCTCTCTCTCTCTCTAGCTGTCGGGAACTCTATATTGTTAGACCGCCCGTTCCCGTTCAAATTACACCAGAGTTACCAACCGCTACCACGTTTTATTTGGAAATTAATTCCCGCGCCGCAAGAAATCTGGTCGGGTCTCGTGGGTTCCACAGTACAGTACTCTACTGCTCATTACATTACAAACCACAGGAGAGGGCAAATTCTCCAGCAGGATAGCGCTCCTTCTCACACTTCAGCCTCCACATCAAAGTTCCTGAAGGCAAAAAAAGGTCAAGGCGCTCCAGGATTGGCCTGCCCAGTCACCAGAGATGAACATTATTAAGCATGTCTGGGGTAAAATGAAGGGAAAATAGCCAAAATTACGAGACAAACTCATGTTTTCAAGAAAAAGTCAGAGTTGTGAGATGTAAACTCAGTATGGGGGCGTGCGAGAGATCTGCAGAGTGGATGGCAACATCAGCAGCCTGAGGTATCAAGACATTTGTGCTGCCCATTACATTACAAACCACAGGAGAGAGCAAATTCTTCAGCAGGATAGCGCTGCTCCTCATACTTCAGTCTCCACATCAAAGTTTCTGAAAGCAAAGAAGGTAAAGGTGCTCCAGGATTGGCCAACCCAGTCACCAGAGATAAACATTATTAAGCATGTCTAGTGTAAAATGAAGAAAAAAAGCCAAAAATACAAGACAAACTCATGTTTTCAAGAAAAAGTCAGAATTGTGAGATATAAACTCAGACTTACAAGATAAAGTCACAAGTTACTTATTTTAATGTCTTCCTCAGGCCATTTTGGTGACCTTTTCTTTTCAAACTTCATGTTTCCAAACCACGCAACTGTTCATCTTTATCTCTCTTTTGCCCCAAAGCGACCAAAAGACAGCTGATCTGGGGCCTGCTGTTTGTGATCCAGCTAAATGCAAGAACTCATAATCATACGATAAGACTCCCTTCGCCCTCGAGATGTTTTTCATTTCCTCAAACGAGAGAGAAACAACATATTAAAGAGGAGAGGGAAAAAGAGGAGAGGATCCATCAGGGTTAGGATGTGGCACGTTTGAGTCATGAGATTGTGGAGCTCATTTCCTGAACATCCACCCTGGAGCCGCAGACAATGCAGTCACACAAACCAATAACCCACACACAATGAGCTCAGCAACACTTTCTCTGAATCAGCTTTGTCCTGTCAGGGGGGGAATAGGATTTTTCTTGCATTTCCGAAGCTGATGACGGCCCACTTCTGTCATCCTTCAATATTCTGCTGCAAATGGAGCCGCCGTGCAATAGAGGGAGAAATTTTTCTCCGATATTTCATGAAGAAGAGCTGCGGTCAGATATGTACTAGATTGATACTGCGCTGATGGTTTATGCATGAGTCTCTGAGCTGACGCAAAAGAATAAAAAACCCTATTGGCTATCAGGAATAATTCATGCTCTTTCTTCTGTGGGAGATGAAAAGAAGAACGTTAGGCTGAATGTTCACGCTGCTCATTTTTTCACTTGATAAAAGTGTATAGCCACTCTATTAATCTCTGCAATGGTGAAGGAAGCATAATACATGTAGTCAGAAGTGATTTGAGGTTAGCTCATTTGTGTCACATATTTGAATTGTACTTTCAAGAGTTCACACTTTGCTCATGATTGATTATAAAGCTGGTTTGGCATGCTGTCCCAGGAGAGAGCCGTGAGCTCCCTCCTGTTGCAGGGCTAGAGGGGAGTTTGAGCTCAGGTAGATCTCGAGAACTCCCCTACTGTAGTAGCTAATGAACAGATAGTGTTTGCTCTTAAGAGATAACTACTTACTAGGAGCATGTCTATGGTGCCGATTTGGATTAATTAACTTAATGTTTTTGGACGGTGGGAGGAAACCCATGTGAGCGCGGGGAAAACGTGTAAACTCCACACAGAAACGTCGGCTGGCTTGGTAAGGACAAAAACCAGTGACGTTTTTGCTGTGAGGCAACAGTGCTAACCACTGGGCCACCATGCCACCCATCTGGGAAAGGAGGAGTAGGGGTGGAAGGGGGGATTCTTCAAAACGAAGATGACTGGTATGAAACTTAGGGTATTTATAGTGGCTTAGGAATCGTCTGATTGGTGAATCATAAATTTAATAACGCGGGGCCGGCTGCAAGCAATCATAAGCACGTGATCCTCTCGAAATTAGTTTATAAATAAACTTCACTTACTTATATGCGAATTATACAATGACGATCAGGGGGGTCAACGTTTTCGGTTAGTTTGTGTAACACATGCTTCAGTCATTTATGTATTTATTTTTAATTGGATCTAGTTTATTAATACAGCAAATTAAGGTTTTAAGTGTTTTGAGGGAAATTTAGTGACCCACAGTATCCTCTGATTAGCTCTTTCAGCTATTACTGTAGGTCAAACTATACAAAACTGAATCTAATTAGACTTTTTTCAGGCTTTATGTCGATACAAACACCTATTTTATGAGAAAACAGTCTTGTGAACACTTCTGATGTCTGTCGGTGCTCTAGATTTGCTCAATTTCAGACTGTTGAATGATTTTTTTTTTGCGCATATAGGCGTGGTTATGCATTCACAATGGTATGAACCGTTATAGGGGTGGTCAAATGTATATTTATATTAATTATTATTTTAATTGTTAACATTATTATTTAAAAAACTTCATAGCAAACTATTTCTCAGTATTAAAAGGCTGACCCCCCCCTCACATACATCTTGTTTTGACGTCCTTCAGGGGGGATCGTGTTAGTTAGGGAGGTCAATCCCACCCCAAACTCCCCTTGAATTCGCACCCTGCTTTACTGTGAATTCATTTATTTTCCTTTGGCTTTGTCCCTTATTAATCAGGGATCGCCACAATGGAATGAACCACCAATTATTCCAGCATATGTTTTATGCAACGGATGCCCTTACAGCCGCAACCCAGTACTATAGGAAACACCCACACATTCACACACTCTATAGCCAATTTAGTTCATCCAATTCATCCGTACCGCATGTGTTTGGACTGTGGGGGAAACCGGAGCACTGGGAGGAAACCCACGCCAACATGAGGAGAACTAATAACTCCACATAGAAATGCCAACTGGTCCAGTCGGGACTTAAACCAGCGACCTTTTTGCTGTGAGGTGACAGTGCTAACCACTGAGCCACTCTGCCGCCCCCTTTACTGTGAATATGTTGAGATAAAGTTGAAAATTGGCCTAAATCTGCCTGCCAAATGACTGAAACTCTCATAAAGATGTTGTGAAATGAATTACACTCATTTGGTCTCTGTAGAGGGATTCGGGGACTTGGAAATACTCAATGACACTCAAGAGCAAGTTGACTTGCAGCCGTCTGGAACTATGGTATGAATATTTATACAGATTTTACGTAACTAATATAATAAAACAAGATGAAGATGTTAACTAACACAAGAGTACAAAGTCACCTCACTTTAAAACCTCTTTACTATTGACTTAATGCAAATAAAAATAGAAAACAAGACATTCTAACCTAAGGTTATCCAATTTCTTATTTGCTATTACAATCTCAGCCATTTTTACAACCAGGTTTTGAAAAGTAGTGACATCTTGGTTATTATTTTACTGTGAATGAATTATGTTTTAAAATGGCAGACATGTCTAGAATTGTCGAATCTGGCATCTACATTAGCCGGGGGGTAATTTTTTGACAAAAAAAAATTGTCCCATACATGAGTTTATTTGTCTTATTTTGACTGCTATGCCATCATAAGTGGTAAAAATAACCCATCAAAATAGGCTTTAAGACTAAGTGGAATCCACTGTTGGCTGTCGCTTCGGTGTGACTTCAGCTAATCAGTTTTGGCCAATGCTAACAAATATTTTTGGCGAGTCCAACATCCAGCTGTGCTATACAATCTGACAAAAGAGAAGTCATCTTTCACTACTGTATTGTTTTTAAATAGAGAAAAAATTTTACAGGTAACTAAATCTTGGACCTTACTCTTGAAACAAAAATGACCAATGAAAAGGTGTGAAGCGCCAAAAGCGGCCCTTATTAAAATTGATTTGAATACTAATTAGGCTATTGTTGTTATCCGGGAATTTTGAAATGCACTTTTTTACGAGAGAGACTAGAAAAATGTGAAGCTCTACGTTATTATATTATTATTATGTTATAATTATTTTCCTTTTAAACTAACCAAATTGTGACTGAGGAAAGTTGAATGTGCTGGCCAGTTTGTTATTCGCCTAATAAATGACAATAGGCTTCAGTCTTTAATGTAAAACTTTAACAGGTTCCTACCTTTTTCTAATGATATATGATAAATATGTATTTGAAAAATAAGTTTTTTCATGTTTCTTTCTTCTAAATCTTTAGGAAATATATTTGGCATATCAAAAAGTGTGGTTATGATAACCATCTGAAAAGCTAATCCAGCTAAGAATAGGGCTTAAAATGTCACTAAAATGCAGTATTTAAATCTCATAATTAGAAAATGAGGCATATAACTGCAAAAAGGTCACCTTTTTGAGAAATAAGAACCACTCATTTCAGCAGGCTGGCTTTAGGCATGTCTGTAGCTAACATGTTAGCATTTTAGCACTTCTAGTTCCATCACTCATCCTCAGTTTAATAGTTTTTCTGAAAAGCTTTTTGTTTAAAATTCCTGAAATAAGGCCTGTGGTAAATAAGATATTTTTACTTTTCATTCTACAATACATGCTATTTGAATTAATTTATGTGCTTGCTTACAACTGCCTAATTTGGACTACTGAGGATTTCAAACATTAAACATCATGTCAAACAAGAAACTTAAATTGCTCACAAAATTTTGGCTTCAATATTAAACATTTGTGAAGATTATGTTTATGAACACAATGTGTAAGAATCGTATTGTACACTCAGAAATGAAGGTACAAAATCTGTCACTGGGGTGGTACCTTTTCAAAAGGTACATTTTTGTTCCTAACGGGTCTTTAAAGGTACATATTAATGCCTAAAAAGCACAAACCTGTACCTCACAGTAACTTAAAGGTACAAAAGTGAACCTTAAAGGTACAGAAGTTTGCCCTAAAGGTACCAATGTCCACCTCTATGGTACAAAAGTGTAACTTTTCAAAAGGTGACAGATTTTGTACCATTATTTCTGAGAGTAAAAGAAAACTCAAGCTAGAAAACTAAATGAAAACGCTGTTAGCTATTAAGTGTGTGGCATTGCTTTGAAGAAAAAATATATTGTAGTTGGGGTTAAAGGGTATTTAGGTAAAGTTAATTAGTTAGTTCGTTAGTTAGTTAGTTAGTTAGTTAGTTAGTTAGTTAGTTAGTTAGTTAGTTTATATAGCACTTTTTTTTACAACACAACATTGGCCAAAGTGCTGAACACCATCAATACTGATTAAAATAAGTCCTACATCACATACATAATAATTAAAACATAAGGCAAATCCCTCAACATTAAAAAGGCTCAAATGCTAAAGAACAAAGATGCAGTTTCAGAAGCTTTTTAAAAACAGATAGTTGGAGGGTACTTGTAGGAGGTCTGATAAGTAAGGTGGTGCCAGATCATTTAAGGATTTAAAAACAAAAATTAGTAGTTTAAAATCAATCCGTGACCTAACAAACAGCCAGCCCAAAGAAGAACGAACTGGGGATATCTGCTCATACTTGCAAGTCCCTGTTAGAAATCTCGCAGTCGCATTTTGGACTAATTGCAATCTATTCAGGGCGTTTTGACTATACCCACATATAAAGAGTTGCAATAGTCTTCCCAAAATAAAAGCATGGATCACCTTCTCAAGGTCATTAAAAGAGAGAAATGACTTCACTTTTGCCACAAGTCGTAAATGGAAATTACTGGATTTAACAACTGAATTAAATTACCCAAATGAGTTTTATATTCACAAAAATAAGCTTTGCAAATTCTAAATAGTGAAATGAACTATTGAAATGAAATGAACTGAACTTAATCTCTGAAAACTGAACTGACACTGTTTTAATTTACTATAATCTTCCATGTGAAGCTGCTTTGACACAATCTACATTGTATAAGCACTATACAAAAAAAGATGAATTGAATTGAAATATTCAAAATACCATTATAAACAATATAGGGAGAATGTCACAAGTTGTCACTGAACGAATATACGAATATAAAACCAACTTTATCTCAATTTAAAGGGATAGTTCATCAAAAAATTAAAATGTAGGCCTACTAACCGTTCACTTACCCTCAAGTGTTTCCAAACCTTTAAGAGTTAGCTTTTTCTGTTGAACAGGAATATATACACCTGCGTATATTTTGAAAAATGTTAGAAACCTGTAACCACTGACCTCTATAGTAGGATAAACAAATACTATAAAAGTCAATGATTTCCAGTCTTTTTCTAAATCTATTATTTTGTGTTCAACAGAAGATAGAAACTCAAACAGGTTTGTGGCAAGTGAAGGTTGAGTAAATGATGACAGAATTTTTAACTTTGAGTGAACTATCCCTTTAAGATTGAGGTAAAGTTGCTTTTATATTGACACATTCAGACTTTCTCTTTATTATTATATTTTAAGAAGAGTATTATGTGCAAATTATAAATAAGTAAATCACATTAGCAGCCAATGACTATCAAAGCACAACATTGTTCACAGTCAAATAAAGAGTGCTAATGTTGTTTTAAAGTCATACTTACATTAGATTTCAGACCGAATATTCAAATACCATGGTTAAAAATATAAGGAGAGTGTCACAAGTTGTCACTGAACAAATATGTGAATATAAAACCAACTTTACCTCAATTTAAAGGGATAGTTCACCAAAAAATTAAAATGTACTAGCCGTTTACTTACCCTCAAGTGTTTTCAAACCTTTAAGAGTTTCCTTTTAGCTTTTTAGTTTTAGCTGAAGGCAGGAGTGAACTGGGAGAGATTCTGGAAGTTCTTATTTGTCAAATGCTAGAGCTATATATAATTTTTTTTGATTCTCTGGAACATAAGTTGAATTAAACTTTAAGCACTACCCCCCCCCCCCCCTCCCTCCTCTCTCTCTCTTCAGTTCACGATCATCTCTCCAACACCCCCCCCCCAGTTCTCAGTTCACGACCCAAACCCCACAACCCCCCTCCAGCAGAATAACCTTTTATAACAGTTTGTGATCTCATCAACCTGGATATATATTTTTTGTAGTCCCCAAACTTCGTTCGCTGTAGGCTTTGCTAAGCTAACTCTGTAAAAGCCAATGGCTGTGTCCGAAACCGCATACTTCCATACTATACAGTACGCTAAAATCAGTATGCGAGCTGAGTAGTATGTCCTAATTCGTAGAATTCGCATAGATATATACACTAGATATCACATAGGAACCCTGAGCATGCTTCAATAGCGCCGCCACATTTGTACAGTGCTGTACAATAATAATACAGTCTCTTACTGCATTCACCATAAGGCAAAGTAGCACCAACTTGCACTAAATTCTAAGCTTATGCTAGTTTTGTTGAATAAAATAAGCAAACAATGTTATGAAATATGACAACAAGATGCTGCGCTTCCAGAAACTTGTATTATTGTCGGCTAAGTGAACGAGTCGTTCATAACGGAGATTCATTCACAAATGAATCGCTCCCTCTGTCAGAATGAGAAGTGAAAGCAGGAGAGGGGGTGTGTTTCAGGACATGGATTAGATCCATTTAATGCATTTCCATGCACACAAACACTCACTCTTTGTCAGGAATGCTCGTGCAGTCACAAATCATCAATGTAGAAAAGTGATGTAAAATTATAATATTTCGTAATTTAAAAAAATATTTGCATACGGACCACCGGGAAAACTCCCGATCATAGATATATGTGTATATCTCTGGCTCTGGATGGCCACAGTCCTCCACTGCACCTTGGTCCCACATTCATTTCAAAGGAGCGCTACCCTGTACTAAAATGGCGGCTCTATTGACACATTCGTTCTAATAGACAACAGCAGGGTAGGCGACATCTAATGTATATATCTATGTAGAATTCGATAATCAGTAGTAGAGAAGTACCCGGATGACTTACTACTTCCGGCGAGATTTTGAAGTGTGCATCCCACGCACGCTGCGCGATCCCATGATGATCCGCGAGAGAATTCATAATTGGGAGTGAATTGACGCAACTGACGCAGGTAGGTCACGTGACCATGACAAAATGGCGAATGTAGTACGTCTGAATTTCATTCATACTTCTTACATTCATACTGTATAGAACGTACTTTTCTAATGGCCGAGTAGTACGTTTATATTCAAATGCAGTACCCACTGAGTAGTAGGCGGTTTCGGACGCAGCCAATGTCTCCCTTTGCATTGAAATTTGAGCGTCTTACATTCAGAGATGTTGTTTATGTTCACGCAGCTACATTACACATCAACTAAAGTTTAAAATATGATATCGTAGTGGACCACCCCTTTAAGAGTTTCCTTTTATATATACAAACACTACGCAAGTCAATTATTTCCAATATTATTTTCAATATTTTTTTTAAAACATAGTTTTTTTGTGTTCAACAGAAGATAGGAACTCAAACAGGTTTGTGAGTAGTGAAGGTTGAGTAAATGACAGAATTTTCAATTTTGGGTGAACTATCCCTTTAAGAGTGTGTAGGCAAACACTTCAAAACGACCGTCTGACAACACAAAATGAACTTCTAACAACACAACAAGAATAGCATGACAACCCAGATACAGATATGGACCGCTGTTTGTGCAAAACTGGGCCTGTATCAACACATTGTGAGTTTTACTTAAGCATTTTTAAGACAAGTGCACACTTGCACTTGAAATGGGTTATACGCAATAATGTTTAATTAACTAAGAAAATTAAAATCTTGCCTCAATATATAACCCAGTTTCGTTGTGAATCATTATGATTACCAAATGTTAATTGAAATCTCAAAAGAAAAACAGCAAAACTGCCAGGCAGCAAAGCGCGCTTCCGACATTCCAACACGAAGTGCGCGTCCACATCGCCCTGCCCTCTGCGCGTCCCCGCTTCAGTAGGGCTCGAGCCGTTAACGGAGCGGTGGATCACGGACGTGTGATCACACATTTCTCCTGATCAAAATACCCACCAGAGCCCGCGTCAAGTTTAACGACAGTTCCGCGATATCTGGATTACGATGGCGCACACGGACGCGTGAGGAGAGCGTTGTCGTTCGTTGAAGGTAAGAGCAGAAAGTTCGTTCGGAGTTTCACAGAAAGATCCACGCGGCGACACGCATCTGCGCCTGCGAGTGGGGCATATTTGTCCGCGAAACGCCACAGACGCGTGACGGGGACGGCCAGCTGGGATTTCAAAGCCAGTTTATTGTCAGTTTAACGAGTTGAACATTTCAGAAAGGACGCGACGCGTTTGTTTTGTGGCGTTTAAACGGTTAAACTGAATCAGAACGCGTTTAGAGCGTTACTGCGCGTTTTATGTCTGATTGTGGTGCGCAAGAGCTCCGGGAGTAATTATTGTGTGGAGAGGATAAAGTGTCATTTCTGCTCAATCATTTCTGTGAGGAGGTAAAGTGTCGTTTAGCCTGGAAAGTCCATGAGGGGAAAACCTGAGGAGATCTGACGCCGGTTCTGGAGAATTCCTCAGTGTTTCTGTCAGGATGCTGTTGTGTGTGTGTGTGAGAAAGAGAGAGATCAGTTTGCATATCAGCTTTCACTTCAGTAACTAAACAAACTCTTATTTAATTTATATACACGTTTTATATACTGTTAAAGTCAGAATTATTAGCCCTCCTGTGTATATATATTTCCCCAATTTCTGTTTAACGGAAATATTTTTTTTCCAACACATTTCATAACATAATAGTTTTAATAACTCATTTGATTTCTCATATCTTTGCCATGATGACAGTAAATAATATTTGACTAGATATTTTTCAGGATGCTAGTATTCACATTGATATTTAAAGGCTTAACTAGGTTAATTAGGCAGGTCCCTGTATAATGATGGTTTGTTCTGTAGACAATGGAAAAAAAATTGCTAATAATTTTGACCTTGAAATGCTTTTAAAAAATTAAAAACTGCTTTTATTGTAGCCTAAATAAA
Source organism: Danio kyathit (assembly GCA_903798195.1). Classification (NCBI taxonomy): domain Eukaryota; kingdom Metazoa; phylum Chordata; class Actinopteri; order Cypriniformes; family Danionidae; genus Danio; species Danio kyathit. Next base: position 292,772 of record CAIGQS010000061.1, read on the forward strand.
ACAAATAAGACTTTCTTCAGAAGATAAAAAAAAAATTACAGGAAACAGTGTGAAAAACTTGCTCTGTTAAACATCATTTGGGAAATATTTGAAAAAGAAAAATCACAGGAGGGAGAATAATTTTGACTTCCAAAATATATATACACATTCACTCACAAATGCTTTATTAATCCGAAATGTACAAATAATCCCTCTGTTTGTGGTTATTAATAGCCACACATGCACAATCCTGCTTTTTCACTGCTTCTGACAGAAGATAAACAGGAATTTTAATAGTCATATCCAGAGGTCACAGGCAGTGAAAAGACGCCTTGAGAGGTTTGAATCGCAGGGATGTTGGTTTGAGGCAATTGGCTCTTAACTAGGGCTCAGCGACTTGGCCTAAAATCAAAATCTCGAATAATTGAACTTTATAACTCGATTATGATTAATGAACGATTATTTTATTTATTTATTTAATACATTTTTTTTTGTCCTCTCAGTTCACTGGCAATTTTTGTACTGTAAATATGCTCACATATTACAGGTGAGAGATTTTTGAATGAAGGGTGCATTACTTGATTTTAAAATAATTGAAGGAAACATGAATGAATGAAGGAAACTACTATCTATGATTTTTTATTGAACATCAATGTTGAACAACTGAAATTACAACACATGTTGCCTGAAACCAACAGTTTTTTTTTTCTTACAAAAAAGTGAAAATAAATAACTTGCATTTTTGGAAACAAAATTAATTACTTTCAAAGTTTTTTTTTTTTAAAGTAGAAAATAATCTCTTCTAAATAAAATAACTCTTGTATATCCTGTAAATAATATTGCACCGAACCATACCCCTGCATTCGGCGCAGAAGTATAAATCAGCCTTAACAGAGTGGTGTCACATGACTTCACACGTGGTAAGTAATTGAAAAAATTGACCTAGAAAAATTAGATCGATTAAAGGTTATGAATGTCGATTTTGATTGCTTTTCGATTAATCGCCCAGCCCTACTTGAATCACAGGGATGTTGGTTTGGGGCAATAGTCTCTTAACTATGAGGCTATAGATAGTTTTGGAGTTATTGTTATTAGTATTAGTTACTGCTTTTGAAAATATTTTCTCAGTTTTGCCAACGGATACTGAAAAAAAAAATGTATGTGACTTATAATTCAGCCATAAATTGCGACTAAATTTCACACAGTTGTCACACGCAACCATCATTTCTGCTCCCAATGATTTTGTTTTGTTTACAAATGCAAAAACACCTAAAAACACAATTTTTGGGGTTATTGGGGTTAATTTTAGATTTGTATAACACATTTAACTGGTATTGTAATGACCTGATTGGCCCTTCACCCACATAGATTGTGAATTTTTGTGAGGCGCTGCGAGAGCTTGGAAAGGAGTCGTTGATCCAAAGGCTTTAAGTGAAGTTTCATGTTTTGGTGAATGGTTTTTGTAGGGTTGTGATTTGGTTAGGGAAGGATTTGAGCTCTAGAAAACAGGTGTGATGAGCACTCTGGGGAGGAGGAGGGGCTGCTGTGTGTGTGTGTGTGTATATGTGATTATGTTCACAGAGTGAGGACACTGAATCAGATCAGGACCTGATTGAGAACAGGCTGCTGAGCAAATCAGATTGGATTAAATAGACACAGCAATTACTTCGTTTCAAATCTGTCTAATTTATTGACCTATAGCCAAGTCTTTGTTTACGGTAATACTTTTTTTCATAATTTAAATGAGCGCAATATATCGTTTCAGCATTGATATCGCAATGTGCGAGTTTGCAATAGTCACACCGCAGGGATCTGCAATGTAGTTAGGATTATAGTTGACCAGACATTACAGTTAGCAACATAGTGGAGTAATTTCATATTTTAATCTTAGAGTGAAAGTTCATTATTTGCATGTGTTTTTAAGGGTGCTTTTACACCTAGACTTTTGTTCCGGAACCTGGCGCGTTTGCCCAGTTAGCGCGGTTCGTTTGGCATATGTGAACAGGGCAATCGTGCTCGGATCCGCGCCAAAGCAATCGCTCCGAGACCGCCTGAATGAGGTCGAACTCTGGAGCGGATCGATTGTAGTGAGAAAGCTATACGATCCGAGCCCGGCCTTATCACAGTGTTTTATGAATATGTAATAGGCATACGGCTATATGAAGAGAGAGTAGGGTGGGAGGTCATTCCAGACTCCCTGATGCCCGCAAACGAGCGATAATCTCCCAGAAATCACGCGCACCCTTCTCATCACCCCTCCCCACCGCATCTCTCCTCGCTCTTCAGACATATCGCGCGCACCCTGTCAAACACCACCAAACCACCTCCGATAGCTGAGCAGGACTCTGCAAAATAAACCGTAAAACTCAAATAATAAATAAAATAAACTCAAAATAAACTTTGGCGTGTGAAAGCAAACCGCACCAAGAACAAAGAGCAACAATGTAACAATTTTAATCCCTGTTTCGGAACAAATGAATCGATTCACAGGTGTGAAAGCACCCTAAGACCTGACTGTAAGTATTTGAAGCGAATTTAAGCCATTTGGGCACAATAAATTAAACATTTGTAGCATAAAGATGAATTGTACATAATAGAATTATTTACTGAATTAAAATGATACAGTATCATTATTATTATTATATGGTGATTATTTAATTTCTGCTTCTGAATACTTTTTGACTCCCCGGAAAATTATAAATCATTGTTTATTTGTATCTTTTCTCTGTTGTATTTACCTTTGCTTGTCATTTTTTGAAATGATATTTTATGCAGATATGCTCCCCTACAGAATAATCCCAGTCGATTTAAAATGATCAATTCTTTACAAGCTATTCAAGTCACCTGCTGAAATTGCATTTATATTCCAATATATCACAGTGGGTGAAACTATTGCAGTGTCAGTTTTTTCCAATATCGTGCAGCCCTAACGCAATATTACTCAACATTACAGGATGCAGACAGAAACATGAATAGCATCATCGTGAGGAAATAGCATTTTATTTAGCAATATTATTTTTTTATGTTGAACCTGTAATTTTTTTTTTTGTTTAATGTTTTATTTATAAATATTTATTTTATTACGTTTGACCTGTAATTTTAAATTTTTGTTTAATGTTTTATTTATAAATATTTATTTTATTGTTATTATTATTTTATTATTTTATAAATATTTTTTTTATTTCTACAATTTTAATCAAACCTTTAATTAAGATATAGTGAAAAATATAATCACATATGAATGAGTACATTTCTGAGTACTTTAAAATGTAAAAAAGTAATCTGTGTGTGTATGTATGTGTATATATATATATATATATATATATATATATATATATATATATATATATATATATATATATATATATATATATTAGGGGTGTGAATCTACACTGGTCTCACGGTTCGGTTACGATTACCATGCCATCGATTCGGTTCAATTCGATATCTCAGTGCATCACGGTGCATTGACGATGCTTTCCATACATAATTAGATTTTTTTTCTTTACAACACAAGAAAAAAAATTGTATTAAAATCTATAAATATGTTTATATTTATATATTACTTGTAATACAATTTTGTCCTTTAATAGCCTACAAGCAGTCAGATATATGAACTGTACCTTTAATTTTACCTGCTCAAAAAAAACACTCTTTGTGAATGAAAACTCCAATACACGCTCAGAAGACAGCACGAGCAATTCATAACAGTTTCATAACAAATAAACTAATGTAAATATTATCCCACTTGCTTTTTAATGCGCTGGCAAGTTCTTACACCCCTATGATTGGTCATTGTCTTCACCCGCTCAACAGAAAGGGCTGCGCTTGGCTTTAGAAACGAAATCGCTGTTCACCCATGAGTGACGTGGGAAAAACAGCCGCGGGTCAGTCTATATGCGCATAATACGCGGTTATCAGGTAATCCGTAATAGAATAAATACAATACAATAAACTCGCACCACAGGCACGCTTGTGTCTCGATCCACAAACAGCCGAGAGGAGGGAAATTTACCTCACAAACATGCCAGCGGGTCAAATGCCCAAGGTGTGTGTGTGTGTGTGTGTGGGGGAGAGAGAGAGAGAGAGAGTTAGAGTTTTACAGCGTTTCTCCCTAGTAGTGAAATAGCGGCTCGTGCTTTACCATTCCTCAGAAAGATCTGCTTTTTAAGTAGTAGGAGTGTTTATTTTACTCACCCTCGCCTCCTTCACCATAGTATTCTACCACGAAATCGCGCATAGGGGATAAATGACGTCAGTGCGTAATTACCGGTTATGATCTATTACTGAACCGATATCGAATTGTCCCCATCTGCATCGCGGTGCACCGAAGAAACGATTAATTTTGACACCCCTAATACATATAGTTGAAGTCAGAATTATTAGCCCCTTTTGAATTTTTTTTTCTTTTATAAATCTTTCCCAAATTATGTTTACCAGAGCAAGGACATTTTCACAGTATGTCTGATAATATTTTTTCTTCTGAAGAAAATATTATTTGTTTTATTTCGGCTAGAATAGAATCATTTATTTATTTTTTAAAAGCCATTTTAAGGACAAAATTATTAGCCCCTTTAAGCTATTTTTTTTTTCGATAGTCTACAGAACAAACCATCATTATACAATAACTTGCCTAATTATGCTAACCTGCCTAGTTAACCTAGTTAAGGCTTTAAATGTCACTTCAAGCTGTATAGAAGTGTCTTGAAAAATATCTAGTAAAATATTATTTACTGTCATCATGACAAAGATAAAATAAATCAGTTATTAGAGATGAGTTATTAAAACTATTATGATTAGAAATGTGTTGAAAAAAATCTCTCTGTTAAACAGAAATTTGGGAAAAAAATAAACAGGGGGGCTAATAATTCAGGGGGGCTAATTATTCTGACTTCAACTGTATATTAGGGATGCTCCGATCAGGATTTTTGGAGCCCATACCGATTCCTTTTCATGGTGATACAAAGTACCAATTCTGATGCTTTATACTTTAAATAACTGTAACAATGCATAAAGCACATTTTCCCTCTAAGTATGATACTTAAGTGGAAATCTCTCTTAAGAGAATAAATGAAGGATGTTGCGTATAATCCCTTAAACACATCTCATAACCATTTAGTGTCGAAATGTCATGGTCAGAAGCAGCTTACAGAAAATAATAGATAAAATATAAAACATTTGGTAAGAAAAATGACTAACAATGCAATTTGGAAACTGCAAATTATGGAAGAAGAATTCAACGTACCTCAAAGAAGAAAAAAGTTTAGAGTGCATATTTGATGCATAAGAAGTAAAATGTGTCTTACTCTGCTTGTAAACTTAAAAATGAGCACTTGCGATCGGTTTATGTGATTGGCTAGATTATCGAGTACCAATTGAGTAATAAAATGTGATTATCGTCCGATAGGGATTTACGGCCAATCGATCGGAACATCTTTAATACACACACACAAACTTATCTATATATAAAAACATCTGAATTTTTTCAAATGAAAATGAGTGTGATGGCTAGCAGCAGTGAGGAGACTGTAAATAAAAAAGGATGTAAGGATGTCTCCAGAGTGGCTTTTTGGTTGCTTTTCTTGTGCATCCCAGCCACTAGCTCCCCATCTGAAAGAGGTTTTAGCATAGGGGGTAATGTAGTCATTCAATTTCACAATTTTTCATTTTATTTATCAAGTTTAAGTCTCTTTAACACAAAAATATTTTGTTTAAATATTTTTGTTTTTTACTATTAAAACTATTTGCCTTAGTAATGTTGGTAAATTAAAGTTGTTAAATAAAAAAATCCTAATATACCTTAATGGATTGTTTAAAAAAAATATTCAATAATTATCGATACTGGATGATATGAAATATAATATTGTGATAATTTTTTCGGCAATATCACCCAGCCCTAATAAATGTGTGTGTGTGTGTGTGTGTGTGTATATATATATATATATATATATATATATATATACTGTTAATTTATTTAATTTACAGAAATTGTACTATATGGTGATATATATTGTTTTCAGGATAGGAGATTACTTATATCATGATATGATATTTATGTCACATCACCCTACCCCTAATGTGTGAGAGGAGATTCAGACCCGGTCAAACAATGCTGTCATACAATACAAATGCATACATACCAGCACCCACACACACAAAATACCTAACTGACGGTCATTCACCTCTGTGCAGTTGCGTGTGACAAGGGCATTAGTGGATTTGTTAAATAACAAGTGGTGTGTGTGTGACACATCAATGACAAAAAAAAAAGGTGTTTGTCTTGCGATGAGTCTGTTATGCAGCTGGTGTGAGTCGGACAGATAGAGCGGTGTGAGAGCATTTTGCCTCAGGTGTTTGGTATGAGACACACATAATCTCTAGTTTCAGCCAGACAGGTTTAAATATACACCTCCACTAGCCCTGTACCCAAACACTCCCAGAGCGCTTTGATTTTTTTCAAAAGTTCAAGTTCAATAAAGCTTTATTGGCCACAGGAGTCAGCAGCCGTTCACTGATCTGATGCTGTTTGTGTCATTATTTAGTGCTTAATGGTAAAACTGGTAAAAGATAAGTTTAGAAATACGCATATTTAAAAACAAACTAGTCACTCAGATTAGGACTGTGCAATATTGGAGAATGAAAATGGTCATTTTGATAATTGATATTTAGTTTTTCTACAATATATATTGTAATATGAATGTAATTTGGAAATAATTCATCATTTTACACTGAGATGTAAGTATGAACTATGAAATATAATAAATTACAGACATAGATAAATACTGTAGATCAAATACAAATAAATGTTATGGTTTTCTGTGAAGTCTTTAAGCATTGAAGTACAGAAATTAAAAAACGAAAGAAAAACAACACTTTGTTCTCTTTATTGAATTAATAATTCAATACAATTATTTCTGTTAAACTTTATAATTTGACCTGCTCAATTGGTTTCGCTTGAAATCTTACAGAGTCACAGGCCCTAAAACACATCCTACTGAAAGTCTTTCACTCCATTAGAGTCAAACTTTTCGGTGACTACACAAATCACATGTGTTCTAACTGTGGTTCCTGAACTTCCTATTAATAATAGGGTTGTCACGATACTGGAATTCGGTACCAATAGTAATGGGCGATATAAACGATATGCGATATAAACGATACAAAATTGGCCTACGATAGAGATTCTAATTCTATTGCACTATCGCGATAATGCATGTTTGATGACGCAATCTACCCGCGAAATTAAGAGCAACAGCAACAACAGCACTAAGCAACGCATGGCATATTGTGGCTTGTCTAGTGAACATCAGTGCCTCCCACACAGATTTTACCTGGGCGGCCGATATATTATTGGGGCGGCCCGGTTCTGTGTTCGCGAGAAACTGAGAACACTCTGCCACAGACTCGCTCGCATGCTCTGCATGCAGACCCACAGAGACGCGCTGTATCGTGCTGGATACAGAACTGTTGTTCTGATTTGGGAGCAGCTTTAAGAAGAGTGCGAAGACTAAATAGACTGATCCAGCTCATTATTTGGGGTAACAATACATTTTCCCCGGACATGTCCGAGAATCTGCTTTCGCTTTCGATATTAATTGTATTCATTTTTGCATTACTTTATAAGCAAACTTTGTCTGGTGCGTCTCAATCTCTCAGCAGCATTACAGCAGACAGAGGGAGAGAGAGAGAAAGAGCAGATCAAGACACCAGTTTTAATTTCATTAGGAGAACAAAATGTTTAAAACTAAATGTGTTACCTTAGGCTGCAGGTTAGAAATATGTTTTTATTTAAAGTATCTGCAATACACAATTTTATTTGACTAATTTAATACTGGAAGAAATTTCAGTACAGTGTAAGTTCCTTAACTAAAAAGTTTTTTTTGTTCTCTGCAACTTGGCATTTAGGAACCAAAGACTTAAAAGAAAAGTCTTTCTTTCTGAAAGGCACTAAATTTAGTTTATTTATCTGCAACATTGTGTTGTTTAATTACAGTTTTGCTTTTGCACAATAAATGTTCTCAAAATGACATGCAACGTTTCTTTATTTCTTAAAAAAAATAGCAGTTTGGCTTTCCTAAGGGTCTATGTAACCTGTTCTGAAATGGTTCTATTATAATTTATATATCGCAATATATATCGTTATCGCAAGAGGCTGCAATGTATATCGCAATATGGATTTTAGGCCATATCGCCCATCCCTGAAATTTTAAAAACGTTCATTTGCCGCTAACATTTCAGCGCTGTTAAGTCAACAGTTTACTGAACTCACCGCTCTTTACTGAGGGTAACCACAAATGCAGGGACACTGGAGCATTTCAAAGTCCTGTCGATTAGCTGGTTTGTCTATAAGCTGATATACGAGCGATCCGCTGATGAATCGCGGCTTTAAAACGCTCCAGTGTCCCTGTATCTGTGGTTACACTCAGTAAACAGCGGTGAGTTTGGTGAACTGATGACCTTAACGGCCAATCACAGTAATTTCTGTTGAGCTGTGAACACAATGGCAAATCAGTGCTGTGTAAAGGGCACCTAGTTTACCCCTTTTTCCAGATTTAAGTCTTTTGTGTCTCCAGAATGTGTCTTTAAAGTTTCAGCTGTGATGTTAAAGTAAAGCTGAAGTAAATCACTGTAATTCATTACAAACATGCACTGTTTTAAAAATGTTTTAAACTTGTAAAACTCATACTTGATCACATTCGATGATGATTGATGATCACAGCTTGCTGAGCAGATCTTTTATTCCCAGTTGCTTTGTGCACGTCCTGTGATGTTGATATGATTATACGCGTTACTACAGAGGCCTGTTAATATGCAGCTGTCAATCAATTTGGTGGGTGGGGAAACTGCACTCTTACATCACGTTGCGGTCGGCCTCAAAATGGGAGGGATTTGGATCCTATTTTAACGTCAGGAAATTTATAGCAAATTGTGGCATGTTGCAAAACATTTGCATCTTGTGTTTTATTGATGATGCTACCAGCGACTAGTCAACGCCGACTTGACCTTGATAACATAAAAGTTAACTTCCGAAAATCTAAAGTCGTTCAACCCTTCGTGTGTACATAAGTTTTTGGTCCAGACTAAACAGGTCATGAAAACCAAACTACTAGTGTGATTACACAATTAGATATGATAATGAGCATTTAGTAGTTAGTCTATTATTCACAATGAAATAGATATATGAATGTTCATCTATAGTCCTGTCTTCGAAATCAGCCAATTCTTCCCATTTATGCTTTTGTTTTGTCTTTTCAGCAATATGTAGTCTTTAAGTGCACATTTTTACATTTAAGCAATTTCATTACTTTCTTAACTGTCAATCTGAGAAACTAAATGAGCAAAACACCTAATGGCCTGTTTCCACTGAGTGGTATAGGACGCTACGGTATGGTTCGGTATGCTTTTATGGCCATTTTCACGGTCAAAAGGTACCAAAAAGCGAACCGTACCGTGCCACTTTTTGGGTTCCCTTTTGAAAGAGTGGTTTCACTTTCTCGAGAGAGCTCGCGTGCTCGTATATAATTTGAAATGACGAACTTCTTGAGCTGATGATAATAACTTTCAGAAACGGACAAACGCGTGAGTGACGCAAAAACAAAAAAAGCCAAAAAAAAAAAACAAAGAAGCAAATGATTCTTTCAGCAACCTAAAACATGAACAAACTGCCATGTTTAACTATTATCATCACCTTTTGGACTATTACGAACTCGGAATGACGGAATTACTGTCTAACAGAGGTTACATGTGCTGGTGAAGATTACACATACAAATGAGAGCTTACTGTGGGCTATACGCTGCTTGTTGTTTTTGAACACAAATAAGGACTAAAGGTGTGTAGTTTTTCTGTAATTGGTAACATATCGAAAACTGTAAGTTGCTTTATGTGTTCATATATGTTGCATTTATTTATTTTATGTAATTGCAGACATTAGAGTAGGATCGTTGATCTGCAATTATAATCAAATCATGGTCATAGAAAGATTAGTAATGAACATTTATACACAAGTATTTGCGTGTATAAAGCATCTGTTTTGTGAAGTGCTTCTCGTATGATATGTGAACCATCCATACAGCTTTCTGTCGTACACCACGCCCACCAAAAGAGTACCATTGGTACCCTTTTGGCAGTGGAAACGCAAGCCTGATAAAGGTGACCCGTACCGTACCTCTCAGGCCATAAAGAACCCACATTTGGTTTGTAAACAGGTGTTAATTTTCATACTGTGGATGCATGACTCCAATAGGAACCGAATATGCTAATAAAAATCTAAATATTGCCATTTGGAAGCACGCCGCATCTCCTCAGTTTCACAGTTGGGTGCTAGCCAATATATTCAGAAGTAACAGCAAGATTTAGGAGAAGGATTCGGTAGGAAAGTACATTTGGTTGTTGCCTGCGGCAGGGAAAGGTGAAGGAAAATCAATTGTTGCAGCTTGAATTGTGTCTCTCCTATTCGATTACTCGTGCGCATCTTTCGTTTGTGAATTGGGAATCAGAAGTACACAATCATCTCCACAGCAATGACAAGGTCACATGCCAAATAATTTGGAGTTTCAGTCAGAGTGACAACACGACAACAGCATCAGCAGTTCCCATAGCAACAAGGTGCCAGTTAGCTCAAGGCTACTCAAAGTGCAGCAGAAGCTGGCAGGGTCTGCGAAAACCATGTCCAAAAAAACCTCTGTGATGTTGACTTGACAAAACTCGAATGGGAGTCTTTTATATTCTGATCCAGGATTTGTTTATGTGTGTTCTCTATGTGTGTGTGTTTTTTCAATGAATAACGCACACCATCTGTCTGTCGTAGCACCTCAGGACCTAAATGTGATTTATTGGCTTGTTTTACGATCTGCTAATCCACAGTGGGAATATTAGGCTTAATAATAGAGGGTGATCTCACACATGATGTCATCGCCGAGTCGTCTTTGCCATCACGATGACAGCGTGCTTCACTTTAAGTGATCCCCTTGGAAGTCATGATATGAAAAACATGCTTCCTCCAGACAGACTGCACGAGTCACCCTAATTGTGAAGAAGATGGTTTGTCCTTTCTGTCATTGAATAGGAATTTGCTGGAATTGGCTTGGTACTTCCCGTGCAGCTCCGCCTACTGCATAGGACACGCCTATTATACTTAAGCCACACCTTTATTTATCAGCTCCCTAAATCAAGAGACTCTGACCGCCCTGAACTGCATTTGGCTCGGCGTGAGGGTCAGGAAGTGAAATGAATGAACTGGATTTGGTACAGACGACTTAAAAAAAGATCTTTAGATTCTTGCAGAACCGCCTTGGGGATAAAAGTAACAGATAACGTAATCGAGCAAGCGTGAGTGAGAGTAAGAGATACAGCCCACAGAATGTGAGACAGCCAAAGTAAAGAGAGACCGGCAGCGAGAAAGAAAGAGTGGAGGTGGTTTGAGGTTGGCCATGAGAGCCATGTAGGCTGGAATTGTGTTAATGCTGATATAAGAGCTGTAGTGCTGCCACTCGTTCACTCGAAAGTTTCCCATCAAGGTTGCATAATTGCCTGGCCATTAACAGACAAGCACTCATACAGAACTGAACAAAGGGTTTCAAGCCGCACATCAAGCATTCAGACCGAAACAATCTCTCAGGGCCAGCTTATTTTCTCATTCATTCTCTTATTTTTCACATTTTCTGGTGTTTTTGATAGGATTCTATTCCCAATATGGCAGACTTTATGTAAAGTGTGTTATTAAACGGGATGACTGATTTACATTTCGAGTATGCATGGGTAAGTATTGTTTTTGGATTTGTTGGTTTGCTCGGAGCATGTTTTCTGATCTTATTTGTCATTGGAGTTAGGGGCCGTTCACACAGGATGTGTTTTCTCATTCCAGCAGTTCATTACTTTACTATTTTTCTGTGTAAACGTGCTTGATTGTTGTGCGTACCCATTATGCTGCGGTCTTTTGGAAGCACCGCATTTTTAAGACGCTGTGAACTTTTATATGCTGTGCTGTTCATCAATGTCAGTCCCAAAGCAGTGGACCAATTAGAAGAACTCTGAGGTGGCGCAAGCTGTGCGAGCTTCTGTTTACAGTAGCAAGTTGACATGACAACTGTTTCATTTGAGGTGCAATTCAATTTATTTGACGCACAGCGCAATTCACATTTACAAAATCCAATTTGAATTCACAAGTAAAAACCATGAATATTTTCGCCTAATAAATTGGATTTTTGTATTTTAAATCGTGTTTTGAACTTACAAATTGGATTTGTGCATTCTTGAATTGTTTTGAACTTACGAATATGATTTGTGTATTTTTGAATCTTGTTTTGAATTCATAAATTGGATTTGTGTATTTTTGAATTGTGTTTTGAACTAACGAATTGGATTTGTGTATTGTTGAATCATGTTTTGAATTACGAATTGGATTTGTGTATTTTTGATTCGTGTTTTGAATTTACGAATTGGATTTGTCTAATTTGGAATCATATTTTGAACTTACGAATTGGATTTGTGTATTTTTGTAAAGTGTTTTGAATTTACGAATTGAATTTGTGTGTTTTTGAATCGTGTTTTGAACTTACGAATTGGATTTGTGTATTTTTGTAAAGTGTTTTGAATTTACGAATTGAATTTGTGTGTTTTTGAATCGTGTTTTGAACTTACGAATTGGATTTGTGTATTTTTGAATTGTGTTTTGAATTACAAATTAGATTTGTGTATTTTTGATTCGTGTTTTGAATTAACGAATTGGATTTGTGTATTTTTGAATCATGTTTTGAATTGCGAATTGGATTTGTGTATTTTTGATTCGTGTTTTGAGTTTACGAATTGGATTTGTCTAATTTGGAATCATATTTTGAACTTGCGAATTGGATTTGTGTATTTTTGAATAGTTTTTTGAATTTACGAATTGGATTTGTGTGTTTTTTAATCGTGTTTTGAACTTACAAATTGGATTTGTGTATTTTTGAATCATGTTTTGAACTAACGAATTGGATTTGTGTATTTTTGAATCGTGTTTTGAATTACAAATTAGATTTGTGTATTTTTGATTCATGTTTTGAATTTACGAATTTGATTTGTGTATTTTTGAATCATGCTTTGAACTTACGAATTGGATTTGTGTAATTTGGAATCATATTTTGAATTTACGAATTGGATTTGTGTATTTAGGGACCGAGCACCGGAACGGTGCGTAGGCCCTATTGGAATTGCTCTGTTTTTTATTATTCTTTTTATTATTATTCCGCCCCTAATCGGGGCACTTTTGAGGGTCTAAACATGCCCGAAAACTCATGAAACTTTGCACACACATCAAAGGCGGTGTAAATGACCGGTTGATATGGGCTTCGGAAGTGGGCGTGGCAAAATGAAAATTGGCACACACCTCAAACATGCCAAACCATACAAAAAAGTCTCTTGGAGCAATATCTCAAACCCAACAGGAAGTCGGATATTTTTGACTTCCTGCGGCGAAAAAGTGGCGTTTTTGCCATTTTCAGGCGTTGTATTTGAACGAACTCCTCCTAGGGATTTCATCCGATCAACACCAAAATTGGGTTTTGTCATCTAAAGGCCTTGGCGATGTTAAATTGCGAAGCTTTAGAGTTTTCGGCGATGGGCGTGTCCGTGGCGGCCTCGCAAACTTTGACGATTCGCCATGAAACAGGAAGTTGTTATAACTCAGGCATGCATTATCCGATCTGCCTCAAAATTAACACGTATGATAACCGTCCTGACCTGAACACGTTTATATGCCAATATCCAGTTACAGTTATAGCGCCACCTGCTGGCAACAGGAAGTGATGTGTTTTACAGCATCACAAACTCCTCGCACAAATTTCATCGTATCAGCACCAAATTTAGGTGGTGTTATCTGAAAGCTCTAGCGATGATATATTGTGAAGATCTAGAGTTTTCGCCCAGGGGCGTGTCCGTGGTGGACTGACAAACATCAACGCTTCGCCATGGAACAGGAAGTACTTATATCTCATTCACACAATGTCCGATCAGCCTGAAACTTCACATGTTTGATAAGAGTCCTCTCCTGAAGACATCTACATGCCAAAATCCAGTTACAGTTATAGCGCCACCTGCTGGCAACAGGAAATCACTTATAACTCAGCCAAACAATGTCCGATCTGCCTGAAAATTCACATGTTTGATAAGAGTCCTCTCCTGAAGACATCTACATGCCAATATTGAGTCACAGTCATAGCGCCACCTGCTGGCAGAAGGTAGTTTGGCTTATAACTCAACCACACAAAGTCCGTTCTGCCTGAAACTTTACATGTTCGATACGGGTCCTCTCCTGAAGACATCTACATGCCAATATTGAGTCACAGACATAGCGCCACCTGCTGGCAACAATAAATGACTTATAACTCGGCCAAACAGTGTACGATCTGCCTGAAAATTCACAAGTTTGATAAGAGTCCTGTCCTGAAGACATCTGCATGCCAATATTGAGTCACAGTTATAGCACCACCTGCTGACAGAAGGTAGTTTGGCTTATAACTCTACCACACAATGTCCGATAAGCCCGAAACTTCACATGGTTGATAAAACACCTCTCCTGAACACATCCACATGCCAATATCCAGCTACAGTTATAGCGCCACCTGCTGGCAACAGGAAATCACTTATAACTCAGCCAAACAATGTCCGATCTGCCTGAAAATTCACGTTTGATAAGAGTCCTCTCCTGAAGACATCTACATGCCAATATTGAGTCACAGTCATAGCGCCACCTGCTGGCAGAAGGTAGTTTGGCTTATAACTCAACCACACAAAGTCCGTTCTGCCTGAAACTTCACATGGTTGATAAAAATCCTCTCCTGAAGACATCTACATGCCAATGTTGAGTCACAGTTATAGCGCCACCTGCTGGCGGAAGATATTTTGGCTTATAAATCAACCACACAATGTCCGATCTGCCTGAAACTTCACATGGTTGATAACGTTCCTCTCCTGACGACATCTACATGCCAATGTTGAGTCACAGTCTTAGCGCCACCTGCTGACAGAAGGAAATTTGCCATAAATCTGTGATTTATCTCAGGTTTTTCTATATATCGGCTTAAAATAATATTGTTCGCTGTTCTCTGTCATCCTGAGGCCACCGGGCGGCGGTGAGCCGGGGTGCGAGGTCCCTATCATCGCTGCTTGCAGCTTTAATTTTGAATAGTGTTTTGAATTTACGAATTGGGTTTGTGTGTTTTTGAATCGTGTTTTAAAATTACAAATTGTATTTGTGAATCATATTTTGAACTTACGAATTGGATTTGTGTATTTTTGAATCGTGTTATGAAGTCAGATCAGTCTCAAAAATAAAACATTTACAAAATAAAATTCATACACGCAGAGCACGATTCACATTTATAAAATCCAATTTGTTAATTCAAAACAAAATTCGTAAGTTTACAAGTAAAAATCATAAATATTTTTGCCAAATGAATTAGATTTGTGTGTTTTTGAGTTCTGTTTTGAATTTACGAATTGGATTTGTGTATTCTTGAATCGTGTTTTGAATTTAAGAATTGGATTTGTGTATTTATGAATTGTGTTTAAATTTTAAATTTATATTATATTTATATTAGTGTGAATTTACCAATTTGTATGTTTTTGAATCGTGTTTTGAATTTATGCATTGGATTTTTGTATTTATGATTTGGGTTTTGAAATTCATCTGGCTCCATATTTTGGAGACGCTGTCTTACAAATTTGTAAAAACGTTTGGTAACACTTTCATTTAAATACCTATTTACACTATTACCTACAGGCTTATTACCGACCTGCCAATAATTAAGATATTAAATGTTTATTAGTACTATTGTTCTACATGCCTAATCCTACCCAATACCTAAACCCAACTTCTACCTATTATTAAGCAGCTTAAATAGTAGTTGTTTTTTTTTAGATTAAAAGTTTGTTTATACTGTGAATTGTGCATTAAAATAAAGTGACCAAAGTTTTTAGATGCAGGATGCATCAAACCGACAGATTAAATTAAACATCAAACCAATTAAAAAAATAGCATGGCATACTAATGCACTTTAAAAACAATCTGTGCAGTAAGCAGCTAGTGCTCTGAAGGTTGTTAATTATACAAGCTCATTTAACCCTCAGGGACTTCCTGCCGCTCACCCTAACAGGAAGTGATGTCAAAACACCCCCACCCTATCTTATTACTCCTATAGGAAGTGATTATTCTAATGGGTGTGTGTGTTAAGGCTCCTATAAAGTTGTAGCACAAACACACACATTCTCTGACCTCTCTGTAGTGTAAATATTAGTCCTGCGCCCTTATAAAGCACTAACCGTGTGACTCACTGCCCAATGGAAGACGACGCCTTATATAGAATTTGAGTGCGCGTGTTGTTTAGGTGTCTAGCCGAGGTACTTCCCTACATGTGAAAATATGGACTTGCTTGTCTTCGTCTTGCTTTTCTGTTTATCTCCAGGGAAATTTTGAGGTCATAATGCCATAATTGGTTCTGCATGCTGATTGGCCGATAGCGAGGCCATTATGGTGACCAAGGAATGCGGGAATGAGATCTGTTTTCCCAAAGCCACATCCTGTGAGCACCAAATGCATACAAAATCTAGGAAGCAAAAGCTAATATCTGTATCAGTTCAGCAACAGTCCTCAAATGAACATTTCAGAAATGGTTGAAAGCGTTGAATCTGCCAAATGGCACTCAGAAACCAATTATCGCTAATAAAATGATGCCCTTGCAAAGACCCCTCTCACACACACACACACACACACACTCGAGTGGGTGACAGCGCTGAATTCCTCTGGTTTCTATCACTGTAGCTGCTGTTTAGTCTTAGACACGGTTGGAATGTGCTGTGGCATGGGAACAGGCTATCGTGAATCACGTTTCAGTTGTTCGGGCTTTAAACTGAACAGCATGTCTCACGCATTGTAACAGATCTGAATATTTATGATGTAGAGTTTCGTACTGTTATAGCTGGGCTGTGCTAGTAGCGTGTGCATCTCTTTGAGTGTGTTTGTGAGGTCTGCTTTTGAGAAGGGGAGGGGGAGTTTATGGTTCGGATCAGAGCAGTTTGTGTCGGTTCAAGGGGCTTGACATTAACGGTTGTCTAGGGAAGCCATGAAAAATATTCGGACAGCTACAAAACCCAAGTGGGTTACTGCAGCACTAGTATAGCGTTTGGTCATGGGTAGGGGCAGACGGAATCTGCGGACGTTTTTTGCTATTTCTGCGGAGAATTTTGGTAAAAATCTGCTGATTTCTGCGGAATTATTTTAGGAGTATCATAACTAAAACCTTAAAATGTGAAATAAAAAATAATATATTTTTAACTTTTATTTAATATTTAAAATGCAAATCCAATTAGATTAACAGTAAATAGTTAACTTTAAGTAAATAAACAGAATTAAGGATGGACTAAAAATCTGCGAAAAATCTGCAGAATTCTGCGCGCGCAGATTCCGTGTGGGCCTAGTCATGGGATATTATTGTGGTATGATGCATTTCAGGAGTGCCTGTTGATTTAAAAAGAAATTTGGGTCCCACTTTACATTAGGTGGCCTTAAATATCATGTACTTGCATCAAATAATAAATACAATGTACTTTAACTGTGTTCAGAATTTGTTGCAGAACACCTCTGGTGGGATAGTTTGGGAGTATGGGTAGGTTTAAGGGTGGGTTATGGTGTAAGAGATGGTCAGCAGTGTAATTACAGAAATTAATTAAGGATGTAATTACATGCAGGTATTCAATCAATCATAAGTACAATGTAAAAACATGCATTTACACAATAAGTAAATTGCAACAAATGGTTAATTTCAGTCTTAATTACATATTAGTTTAGGCCACCTAATATAAATTGTGACCGAATTTTGGATATAACAGTAGGTTTACATGACAGTGATGCACTAAAGACTAGGTACCGTCATTAAAAAGGTTTTCTTTGTTTAGCTGACAATGAGGTTGTGCTTTGTTTTATGGTATGTGCACTATCATGCAATTACAGTGTAATTACCTAAGAAAGTTAAGGGTAGGTTTAGGAAAAAGTTCAGGGTTAGAATAAATTTTTTAATGAGGTTTTATAATTATTATAATTACTCTACGGTATTAGGCCTGTCATAATATCTATTTTTTTGTTGTACGATATATTGCACAAATATATTGTGATAAACAATATTATTGTCATTTTATGGCATCGTATTTAATGCCAGAATGACAATGGCATCATAATGCAAGTACAGTCTTTCAAAGAACACAACATATTTTATTCTTAGGAATATTTCATTTAATTATAGTCATTTTAACAATTTAATAATCAGGCATTGGAATCAGAATGTGAAAATGTATACTATATATCCTAAACAAATAAATAATTATAAATGTTAACAAAAAGTACAAGGTAAAAAGTAACAGAGGCTGCGATATCTGCGATATCTTCAGTTATCAGACAGTCACATGAAAACATAGTATAATAATTTATGATAAATACTATAATCTTTTCTTAACCATACTGACACTGACACCTCCAATAGATGTTGCACAATCAGCTAAAATGGAAAAGTCAAGGTTTTAAAACCAGCAAAATTTTCTGTAATATCGTTCTTAAGGTATGTGTAAGATTTGTTATTTAAGTTTTTTTTATCTCCAGCAGAAAAGATATCCAAACATGCTGTTTTAAATTGTAAAGAAATCTGTGTTTTTGAAACTAATGAAGACAGCATAAGTCAATGATTCGTTTGAATTATTTAGCCTGACATGTTTACTGCTCCAAAATATTAGAAATATTTCACAAAAAAATTAAATATATATTGTTCAAAGTGGATTTTTTTTGTTTTTTACCCAAACATTTAAAAATAATACATTTTAGAGCCCGTGTTGCCAACTTAGCGACTTTGTCGCTATATTTAGCGACTTTTCAGACCCCTCTAGCGACAAATTTTCAAAAAAGCGACTAGCGACAAATCTAGCGACTTTTTTGTGTGTTACTGGAGATTTTTATAGACTCTCGTGTGTCCATTACTGTACCGTCCCTTCTCGACAAGCTGCGGGTGATGCCGTCGCCCCCTCCCCTGCCTCAGAGCACTGACAGGTGGCCCAGTCCTCATGCAGCAGTCTCTCTCCCACCTGCAGTTTGACAGCAGATCACTCCTCTGTATTCCGACGGTGAGGTATTTCCATTGTACAGTCAAACCGATCTGCTTCTCCTTTATTTTAAAAATTTAATTTGACCGTTTATTCATTTCTTGTTTACAATCACAGATATTTTAGTGACTTGTCTGCATTTAATACGTCTGAGAGATTACTGCAAATTAACTACACATCTATAATGATATACTGTATTCAAACAGCAATAGATTTAGTTAAATTGACATGCTTACATAAAGCGTAGTGCAAATATAAATACCCCTTTATTAACCATAGGCTGTTAAACAGAAACGGTAGAACGTGATGACGTCAGTAATATGCAAATTGATGTATGACGCAATCTAGCGACTTTTAGGGGTTTTTTTTTTTTTTTTTTTTTTTTTTTTTTTGGGCAGAGCTTAGCGCCTTTTCATTGAAAATAGTTGGCAACAGTGTTTAGAGCAGTAATCACAATACCGTGAAACTACGATAATTTTATCCAAGGTTATCATACTGTCAAAATCCTATACGGGGTCCATGCCTAATGGCCGATTAGGGATGCAACGATTAACGGGTTTTACTATTAACCGCGATTTAATTCGTCACGGTTAATTAATAGTAAAGGCTTCTCAACACCGCGTTTCTGCGCAGAACAAAACTGCAGCAACTAAACAAGGCTATTCCAACTGTGCGCTAGTTTAAATTTCTGAGCTTGTACACCAAGGCTAATAACCACGCACCCTACTATGACTGAGGCTATTAACTAAGGCAAGTTCGTTATTTTCAGTGGAGGGATGCGCACGCACCGCAACGCGCTTGTGCTTTTAAGGCACACCTAGTTGAGATGAAAGGGAGCTTTTGTGACCGCGGAAAGGCAAACAGCTGAAGTTTGAGAAAGACACAATGAAAAGTACACAGGCTTGCAAACCCACCTTAAGTTACAAACAATGGTGACAATGAGAGCGATCATGTGGTAAATGTTGATCCGCCAGCTGAGAATAATCGAGAGAGTGCTGAAAGACTCAGTAGATCAGCTGTTTAATGGCCTGAATCTCGCATGTTCTCAACAGAAATGACTGTGCTCAACAGAAATGACCGTGATTGGCTGTGAAAGTCATCAGTTTACTGAACTCACCACTTCTGATTAAGTGTAACCACAGATACAGGGACACTGAAGCGTTTTAAATTCATGTTGACCAGCTGGTTTATCTATAAGCTGACATACGAGCGATCGCTGATGAAACGCAGTTGCACGCAGTAAACAGCAGTGAGTTTGGTGAACTGATGACCTTTACGGCAAAACAGTCATTTCTGTTGAGCACGTGAACACCATGACAAATTAGCGCTGTTTAAGAACGCGCTCAACTGCGCTCTAATGTTATCGGGAAATGGACGTTTTAAAATGTCAATATCGATTGGTACCGAATTACAGTATCGAGATAATCCTATTACATAGCAAGGTTACCTGCAAAAAAACAGAAAAAAAAACAGACCAAATGCCTTCGGTGGTTTAATCAGAATATTATCACGCTATGAGAAAGCATTTCTGTGCACATAGAACAAAAAGAATGACTTTATTGAACAGCTTCTCTTTTTCAGTGTCAGTATATTGTGCGTGTTCGTGAGCACTGCGCAGTGAACTAAAGCAAAAGGCAGATCAGGGGCCTCGCACAAAGACTTGCGTTGAATTAATACTAAAACATTGCGTATAGACAAAGCTGTAAATGTGCGTACGCAGTAAAACAATCAGATGTATGAAACACTGCGTACTTGGAATCCCACGCATATTCTCTTTGTACATCCGAATTAACGTGAAATTGAGCGCACATGCATGAGCGCAAAACCCCTCCCTGCCTCCTCCCCCATATAAATATAGTAATGTCTCTACTTTGGCAAAACCAAATGAAAAAGCAATGGCAAAAGCAAGCAAGAAGAGAAACTTCACAGAATGTGAATTGGAGGTGCTCCTAAAAACTGTGTTATTTGCAAGTTTGTCCTCCGGAATTAATAACAAAAGAAAAAAAATAGAGTGGGCGAGTTTAGCTGACGCGGTTAAAGCAGTGGGGTCTGAACATCGCACTGTGAGGGAATTAAAAAAGAAATGGTCCTATGTAAAGGTGCAGGTTAAGAGAAGAACAGCGGCGCACCGTCAAAGTGTGGACCGAACAGGGATGCTGAACTAACACCCTTTGAGGAGAGAGTTGCCTCAATTGTGGGCGACACTTTACTGTCTGGTACATAGGAGACTTTAATGTATGTGTCCATTGCATTTATAAATATGTGTGTAGCCATAAGAAATGGACTCAAATATCAGTTAATGCTTGTTTTTTGCCGTCCGTCAGGCCGCGTCTTGACGCATGCTGTTCTGAAGTCACAACAGCAAATTGTTAGGGCCATCTGAGAAATTAACAGTCACCTGAAAAATATAACTAATGCACTCACAGACTTAAGCCAGTCATTAAAGGAATTGGTCAAAAAATAAACTTTGTCTCTGACTACCATTTTATATTGCCGCAAACACACATTGGCGGGCTTGAATGGCTTGTTGGTTGCGTTGTATACACGTTGTCCTGGGTCCTCCAGCGGTGCCACTGCCTCACCAAGAGGTATGCCATGTCTGTGGGCGACATTACAGCACACCGCAGGCCAGTGCGATGCGGCACACTTTGTTAGGGCGGTATAGCAGCACCCCTCCGCTCTTATCATTTCAGCTGCCCAATCGCCCGCTCTACAACTGACCGAGTGCGAGAATGGGCATCATTGTATCTGCGCTCTTGGTTAGTTTTGTGGGTTGTTGAGGGGGGTTAACAGCCACGTCTTTAATGGATAACCGCGGTCTCCTGATATGCAGTTAAATAATAACGCTCAATAAAATAAAAAATAAAAAAACGTAGCTGGAATAATATCTTTAAATACATCACTCACCAAGAAGCCACCCATCGCTCACCCTGCCACCTTGAAGCCTCATCTCAACCATGCTGTTTGTGAGGATGAATGAATCATGGGTTGTATACATTTGCAAATGCTTTTATACGTTCTAAATCAGGGGTGCTCAACCCTATTCCTGGCGATCGACCTTCCTGCAGTTTTCAATTGCAGCCCTTATCAAACACACCTGCCTGTAATTATCAAGTGCTCCTCACGTTCTAAATAATTGGTTCAGGTGTGTTTGATCAGGGTTGGAGCTGAAATCAGCTGGAAGGTCGATCGCCAGGAACAGGGTTGAGCGCCCCTGTTCTAAATCAAATAATTGGTAAAAAAAAAAATATTGTGTCAGTTAACCCATTTTATCAATTATTAATTAATAGCAATGTTTTTCACATGTGTTGGTGCAATACTTTGTAGTGTGCAATTTAACAAAATTGCCCCTAGGAGTCGTCAATGGAAAAAAAAAAAAACATACACAAGAAATACAAGTACGCCAGACATGAAGTTGTCGTGGACCAACGCACATTCTCACATTAATTTTATCGTTAGTAAATCCAAATGTGAGCGTGAAATCTGCCGTACGCAAAGTTTTTGTGCGTACGCAGTGTTGAAACATGAGGCCCCAAGCCCATTAACAAAAAATAAGATGGCATGTCTTGGCCCATATATGCAAGTCCAGGCTTTTTTTTCTGACAGTCAAAAGTCTGACTACGCAAGACCAGAGTTTGGAGTCTGTTGTGGTTCAGGTATCGATTACTTGATGAAACGTACAGTCTGAGTTCAAAGCCTCTCTCTGTGTGTTTGGATTCTCACAGAACTTCCTCAGGACAGCTGCTTTGACAGGCTTAATGTGTGCAGGAAGATCACAGGCCATGGTGGCCCCCAGGGGTCCGGTGTAATCCTGAAGGCTTTTTGTGTCATCCGACTTCACCCACTCCTGCTCCGGCCTGCCCAGCTCAGGGTGGCCTGTTATTGCAGCTGTGAGGATGCAGGGAATTCTGGCTGTATCGTTCATTCTCTCCTACTGGAAAATCACTCTCTCCTTCATCATTCCAAAACAGATCTGGCGGCATCATTTCAAAGTAAAACTGAATTGTTTGTGGGGAAAAAATGGATGGTACAACTTGATTGTATCTATCATGATTTGATTGTAAAAAAACAATTTGATTCAATTTAGTTTTGTGTGTGGAGAGCTTTTCATTTTAATGCAAATCATTCAGAAGAACTTTTACAGTGCCTTGCAAACCTCTGCGAGCAAACCAAGGTCAAAATAAAGGAAATAGGAAATCTTTGTGAGGAAGCAAGACATGGCAGTCTATAATATTACTAAATAATATTATTTTTCTCTGCCCCGCAGTCTTGGTTACATCAAAAGAAAGGCAAGGTCTTTTTCAAAAGCGAAGAAAGTTATTACATTTTGATTTCTCTTCACAATAGGATGCACTTCACAATAACATCAAGAATCATGCATTGCATCAGAGGATGGGAAATAAATTTTTCACTGCCATGTCTTCACAAATCCATATGGAGTGCGAAAGAAGAAATATTTAAATAATATGATTGTTTTTTTGACTGGTTGATCTAGATTTCTTTTTTATTTATGTTTATGATTGTTTTAATTGGTGTCTAGTGTTTTGCATGTTAGAACCTTGTGGGTAAAATTGCATCTTTAAATTATTATTATTTATTATTAGCATCTTAGCAAATGGATAATTTTAAAATCCCAAGGAATGAAGTGCTGTGACAATTGACCCTTCGTTAAGCCACACCCGAAAACCGCCACACACCAATTGTGGCTTAGCAACTGTAGCTACGCGCAGGAGGTCTGTCAATCTTTCGAGCGAGAGTAACAAGTCAAAGCGGTGTGCATATGGATTGTGCAAATCTGATACCCGGTATACTAAAAGTTGTGGGGTGGTGAAATCCCTTTCTAAAACCTAAAACACAAGAGGAGAAATGCCTGTGTGGATCAAGCTGTGTGAGGGGGCGCTAAAAGAGCAGGGTTAAGTTGGTTTTGTTTTCGATAGTCCTGACACATTCAGTGATAGATGGCAATAACTCACACACCTCTTAGACTAAAAAATCTAAACTGTGTTTTCTACAAAAATACAAAGCAGGTTATGTTTACCAGCTGTCTTTTACTTTTTCGCTCGATATTATGAGCACTGCTCCGTTTAGGGTTGGGCGATGTTGACAAATTTGGCATCGTACGATGTCTAATGTGAACATCGGCGATGGACGATGGTATCGTCGTCGTAGGCGGGGTGGGGGTCTTTGTTGTTAAATATCAATTAATTCATAACGAATTTAATAATTGTAGCCTACCGTTTTCACTACCTGACCCACATGGTCTTTGCTTTACCCATGACCAAACCATAAATAAAGTTATACACAAATTACCACCTGTCAATCACTTTTTTTCCGCGGGACTCTGGCATGATCAGGCGGAGCGATCTGTGTCCTTATAATGGCTTTTCCCCACAGCTGGTGGCGGAGACGAGACGAGAGTTCGTTTGGAGTTCACTGTAATTTGTATTGTGATTAATGATAACTTCCTTATTTTATTATTATTATGAGGACATAATAACAAGTCAAGATGCTAGAGCTCAACCGTTTTGGTCACACTTGCGCCTGATATGTTATGCGACCTAAAATATGTATTTGAAAGCAGAATGCATCTTTGCACCTAAAGACACCAAACGCAGCGCTCAGGAACAGATTAAAACAGTTGTCATGTGAACTTGCTGAAGTACAAAAGCCCGCAAAGCTTGCCCCGCCTTTGTGCTCTTCCTATTGGCCCACTGCGCTAGAACTGAACGCGAATGGATTGGTTAATATCAGCTGTCAATCACTCAGTCAACGCCTTCTGCGTTCACATGACAGGAGCTACAGCCGCGGAAATGTGACGCGCTGAAGATGAGAGAATGAAAATAACACTGACAGATTTAGTTTTAGAAACCACCTAAAGTTAAATAATGGCACATCTTATTAGTGATCATGTGCTGAATGTTAATCCACCATTTACACTTTTCCAAGAGTGGATAAAAGACTTCCAGTGGCTTCAAGTCCACTATGAAAATAACTAAAGCCATTCAGTGTAAAGTCTGTGGGACGGGGTTGACAGGTAACAGCGTTTGCCACTGAATCTACACATTTTAAGCGCGAGAGGTGCTGTATAATCCTCACGATGTATTTAATCCTCACGATGCTGTCAGCCGTGCAAACAACAGCTATAAGTATAAGTATAAGACTGTTATTGCTATTAAGATGACATGCAAATAATAAGTTATATATCAATATAAATGTGGGGCGGGGCGATGGATCACGATGCCGGCTCAGCATCGTGAAGTTTATCAGCCATCGGCGATGGACGATGACATCGTCTATCGGCCCAACCCTAGCTCCGTTTAAGCCCTCGCAATAGCTGTAAGAGCGAGCACAATCCAGTCATATTTCCATCTTTTTCAAGCTACGAATATTTGAAATTACATATCAACAAAACAAAACAGAGATGTGATCACAAACTGAGCACTTGCGATCAACATACTTCACCTACAGCTGTTTTTCAGTCATTTATACCTCTCATGTCCATGTCAGAGCTACAGTTCACCAACGTTTTCATCTGTCTTTTAGAGATTTAGTCATTAATCACGACGTTATAGCGGGCAAGTGTCTGCTTTTATATTTGGTGTCGGATTAATATTTGCTGGTAGGGAAAATCTTATGTGTTCGCATCTGCTATTTATACTTTGATTTGCATTTCAATATACTTTTTTCCACTTAACGTCAAATTAGAATAGAAACGGTATAAAAAGCACACAAACATACTGACGGTTATAGGTACTGTACATTGATATGAGTCGATGCCAATATTTGGCACAAATCCATCAATTTCCCCTTTCTGGCCTTTTCTATGAATGAATTATGTAGAAGCACTGTCCATGCTTGTTTCCTTATCAGTTAGTAACGATATATTTCATTGTACAACAAATAATCTATCGGGCTTTTTTGGCTAAAAAAAGAGAAATCGCGGTTTAATTTGTGATTATTAGATTATTTTTAAATTTTACCTCTCCTGCTGTGCATGATCTAAGCCAGTGGTGGGCAAACTTTTAGACCCGAGAGCCACATCAAGTTTTGCAAACCAAGTGAAGGGCCACATGTCAAATCCTTCAAAAAATACCTTTTATTTATAGTGGCAGCATGCATGAAATAATATGTAATATCGGACAGAATCATGTCACATTAATACAAAACTGATTATGTTAATAATAGTTATAATTGAGTCAAATTTACAAGTCAAATTAATTTGCACTGCTATTTATATTTACTTATTAATCATCATAAAACAATAAAGTATGAATAGAAAAGATATTGTTTGTTAATACGAGATTTTTTCTAACACATTAAAAATAATTCTTAAAGTTTACTATTCAGTCAAATGTACATTAATCTACTTTGCACTGCTTTTAGAATATAGAGATCAATCATCATAAAACTTGATGAAACCACAAATCTTTGATAAAAGAACTTTTTAAAGTGAATGTATGCATGGAAAATATATTCTATGACAAAAATTAACACATTTAACCAGCAATTATACAATTTGAGTCAAATTCACAACAATCTTATTTGAGCTTGTATTAATATGCTCATATCAATCATAAAACTATGAAATAAAACGGAAGAAGAATCTGAGGGCGTACTCACACTATGTACAGTTGCATTAAAGAAGCGCTCTCGCAAAAAAAAAAGAGAGAAGCGCATTTTGCGTGAAAGTGCATTTTAATATCCGAGAGTGTGTTCTAATTCTACTGGTTGCGCTAACTGTACCGCCTGCAATACTGCCACCAAATGGCGTTCACTTGTATTGCATCATTAATTTACTAGTTCTGAAACCAAACCACTCAGAAGCAGCATTTTAAAAACTCCCTCGCGGGCCGGATGAAAGTGTTCAGCGGGCCGCAGTTTGCCCACCTCTGATCTAAGCTGTTGAATGAGGCGGCTAGGCTAACCTAGATTCAATTTTGATAAAATTATTTTCTAATTGGTTGCGTATTATATCGTGAATATATCCCTGTAATGCATACTGCAGTCCTTTTTTGTCTGGCTTTCTCAAATATCTCATTTGTTCACCAAAAATGACTATTTATATTTCTGGGATTGTCTGACACCAGCGCATACATAATGTAATAGACGTGCGAGACACGAAAGCTTGACAGGCGAAGAAACAGTAACTTAGGAGGGCGGAGCTTAGCGAAGGGTCAATTTCGAACTAAATCAGAACAAAACGAAACTTGTTTAGGCTTAATTTCAGGAGCTTGAAGCTGCCTGTTAAAGCAAACCAAAAAAGCAAAGCATAGCAAAAAAAAAGCTTATAAACACCTATTGGTTTGTGGTGATTATGTAATGGTATAATTGGTATGACTCTGAGGCTTCGCTTTTGATGTGGAGAATCATGTTCATGATATGTTTTTGAGCTCAGTCAGTTCAAGCTCAGACTCAAGAAAGAACATAAACCATTTTTATAATTTCTAATTGAAGCTTTCTAAATCTAAAAGCAACAATGACTTTTTTGTAAGGCTTCTTGCTTGAAAGTAATCTGTTATATTAAGAATGAATGTGACACGACTTCCAAATTGCAGTGCAAAAAGATTTTTACAAGGGCTTGGACAATTTAAATCAATTCATTGCAATATAGGAAATGATTCTGCATCGATTCTGAAATTTGCATTGCTATTTCTCTTTCTCAGCGATTCAGAGATTAGTTTTTCCACCAGGTGGCACTGTATCAGCCACAGTCTTACATATACCACTTGAATGTAAAATAATAATTAATAAAGTTAACGATTTAACGTAAATATCTAAGGGAATTACAAGTGTTCATAGTGAACTGTGTTTACATTAAGGCAGGTTTATACTTCTGCGTTGAACGATCGTCATGACCCACGCTGCATGCCTTTGGCGTAGCCGTGCATTTATAGTGGATAGCTGCACCCGGAAGTAAGGAGATCCACAAATTTAGTATTTTATGTCATTATTACGAATTTTTACAACAAACAAGCATATGTTTAAATATATTCATAACCGCGTTCGTATTTTAACGTCATGCTTTAAAAAAAAAAAAACGCTAAAATAAAAACCACTGAACTTCGCAATCTATAATCCATAATAATAACTCCTGTACAGCAGTACCACAACATTCTGACACTCGATGACACTCGAATACTCTGTCAGAAAAGTCTAGTGACTGGGGATGACCTCTTTACAGTGTCTGCTATAATGTTTTGTGTGTGTAGTTAGGAGCTTATTGCCACATTATATCGTTATGATAACATAATAGATGCCTTCAGCGATTTCCTGAAGATAAATACCAAAAAATTTGACAACTGGAATAACTACAGCAGTCGCGATCGTCTGATCTCATATGAAGCAAGTAATCGCAATGACATATGATGATGTGGGCAGGTGTTGTAGTGGTCTCTCGTTTCTTAGGGTTAAATTTTAAAGCCCGTCCCCTTCACACTCGGTTTTAAGGGCTAAGGGGAAGGGGTAGGGGTACAAAAATAGAATTGGGATTGGGCCAAAGTATTAATTCCAGAGAGAATCCTGATACGTTCCAAAAAATCAAAGTATCGACCTTTGAATTGCAATGCATCGTCCCAGCCCTAGTTTCTTCACTGAAACCTCCTTTCATTCAATTTGTTACATAGGGGAAAATGCACTGCACAGATTTACATATTCATCTAGGCACCACTTTCAGCAGCTTTGGCAGAACTGCTTTTGCAAAGAAAGAAAAAGATTGTTGCTGTGAATATAGAAGGGCTTTTAAAGGACAACTGCTTTTATTTGATTCAGCTCACTGGATTTTGGAACAGACTCGTAGTGTTGCTCCTCTTAATGATTTGGAGCAGCTGTTTGTGTGTATGTGTTCGCATTATCTGTGAGCCGTATTTATGAATTTGCTGTCCTAGTTGCATCGAGCGTGTTTAGCTCTTCAGTGAACCTCACCAGAATTGTTTCAGTCTCGGGTTTGTCGAGCATATGCGGAATTGATCACCTCCTGAGAGAGGGAGAGAGACCAGAGCGATGGCCAGAATAAAAGAAGATGATGAAACTTGCGTAGTGAAGATGACTCTGTTATGTAATGCTCCCATATGGAAGCTGCATGCACACTGCTGGGGGATGCCAGCGCGTACACGTGAGCGTGCGCCGCAGATCAGTTTCTCATTATTATTCACTGTGTGATTAGGGTAAAGCTTTGATCCTGCATTCAGCTCACTGAGGGAATCTGTCATGCCTTTGATGATGCGCACACACACTCACACGCTCACACAATGGTTAATCTGCATGAGTCGGACGGAGCATGTTCATCCCGCACCGCTCTGTTAAACATGAGAAACGTGCTTGGGTTTTTATTGGGATTCAGGACGATCAGCCCCTCTGATTTGTGTTCAGAAAAACAGCAAGATGCGCGTTCGGGCATTGTTAGGTCAGGTTACGAGGAAATTGACTTGGTGATTGCTCATATTACACAAGCTTACAGGACAAAGGTGATCAATAAATCATTAAAGCGGACAGGATATTTAAAGGATTACGCTTGCTCTTTTTTAAATGAGGTAAATTTAACGTGCTAAACTACTCACATTATTTTTTGCTTTAAATAAGTTACTGATAGGTTGAGGGTTCATTCTAAAGAGTATTTGATTGGAGAAAAATCTAGTAGTCCAGGATAAATCATCAATCCAATTTTCCTAGGTAAGCCAGAAACAATCATACTTTTAGTTTTTCCGCCTTCGTTTAAAAATAAATATCTTTACATGAAATGAGCCACTGTCAAGAGTATGTCAAAGCAACAGGTGGTGATATACTCCTAACCGTAAAGTCAAAGAAGCAGCCCCAAAAAAGGGTTATTATTGGTTCCCGGTTGGCTAATATACTCCTAACCGTAAAGTCAAAGAAGCAGCCCCAAAAAAGGGTTGTTATTGGTTCCGGGTTGGCTGATATACTCCTAACCGTAAGGTCAAAGAAGAAGCTGCAAAAAGGTTATTATTGATTCCGGGGGTGGCTGATATACTCCTAACCGTGAGGTCAAAAAAGAAGCCGCGAAAAGGGTTATTATTGGTTCCGGGGGTAGCTGATATACTCCTAACCGTAAGGTCAAAGAAGAAGCTGCAAAAAGGTTATATTGGTTCAGGGGGTGGCTGATATACTCCTAACTGTAAGCAAGGTTTCCGCTACATTCATTCATCCGTAGCGGGCCGCCACGCCAAAATTCATCCCGCCATGGCTACATTACAACTTCTCATTTAAAACATTTAGTCGTGTTTTTTTATAGCGGGTTATAACCGCACCAAAACATATTAAAAGGTAAGTGAATTATAACAGCGCAAACATTTCTGTAACCGTAGTAGTGCTGTGTGCTATTTGTTCAACCCTTTAAGGTGACATGCTGACTGACTGACTGACAGGTGACAGCTTTCAGTTAAGATGAACACAGTTTCCATAAGTATACTTATCTTTCTGGAGTTTATAGCCGTTTCACTTTACTTCAGGACGCATTAATGTCGGAAAACGCACTAAATCGCACTTTAGCAGCGCTTACTGGAGAGCGCACGAGAAGATCTGCACTTGAGCATGTAAATTTGAGTGCGTGCAAGAAGTTTGTGCACAAAGAGGAAATCGGCGCGCAAGCAAAGAGATTCGCATGCTCGTATTACATGAATGCGTTCTCGACTTGTAATACTGCGTGTAATATTTGTCTTTGAAATAGTTGGCAGATCTGTGTAAAAAAAAAAGCCTGCCGCCACAGCTGGGAAAAATCCTAGAGGAAACTGTGTAAGGTCAAAGAAGAAGCTGTGAAAAAGGGTTATTATTGGTTCCGAGGTGGCTGATATACTCCTAACCGTAAAGTCAAAGAAGCAGCCGCAAAAAAAGAGTTATTATTGGTTCTGGGTTGGCTGATATACTCCTAACAGCAAGAAGAAGCTGCAAAAAAGGGTTCTTATTGGTTCCAGGTTGGCTAATATACTCCTAACCGTAAGGTCAAAGAAGAAGCCGCGAAAAAAAAGAGTTATTATTGGTTCTGGGTTGGCTGATATACTCCTAACAGCAAGAAGAAGCTGCAAAAAAGGGTTCTTATTGGTTCCAGGTTGGCTAATATACTCCTAACCGTAAAGTCAAAGAAGAAGCCGCGAAAAAAAAGAGTTATTATTGGTTCTGGGTTGGCTGATATACTCCTAACTGTAAGAAGAAGCTGCAAAAGAGGGTTATTATTAATTCCGGGTTGGCTGATATACTCCTAATCGTAAAGTCAAAGAAGAAGCCACAAAAATGGGTTATTATTAATTTCGGGTTGGCTGATATACTCCTAACCGTAAAGTCAAAGAAGCAGCCGCAAAAAAAGGTTATTGTTGGTTCTGGGTTGGCTGATATACTCCTAACTGTAAGAAGAAGCTGCAAAAGAGGGTTATTATTAATTCCGGGTTGGCTGATATACTCCTAATCGTAAAGTCAAAGAAGAAGCCACAAAAATGGGTTATTATTAATTCCGGGTTGGCTGATATACTCCTAACCGTAAAGTCAAAGAAGCAGCCGCAAAAAAAGGGTTCTCATTGGTTCCGGGTTGGCTGATATACTCCTAACTGTAAGAAGAAGCTGCAAAAGAGGGTTATTATTAATTCCGGGTTGGCTGATATACTCCTAATCATAAAGTCAAAGAAGAAGCCACAAAAATGGGTTATTATTAATTCCGGGTTGGCTGATATACTCCTAACCGTAAGGTCAAAGAAGAAGCCGCAAAAAAGGGTTATTATTGGTTCTGGGTTGGCTGTAAGTAAGCAGTGACCTGTGTAGCACTGCATTCTGCCTCTGTTCAGTATACATGTTACAAGTCCCGTTAGCACAGTTATTAGCAGAAACATTTTTTTTTACGTCGGCCATTGCACAGACGCACAGTCCTATAAAAAGTGGAGATCATGGTGCACAATTGGAAATTACAGCATGAACAAGCCAACTGCGCTGTTTCGTCACCTACACAATTTTTGAAAAAAATCTTAACCTTGAGAAGAGAGCTTCAAAATGTTTTGGTTTCAGTGACCTGATATTGCTTTTGCATGTGCCAGAATGGCTAAACTATGTAGATAAGCTGCAATTTGAGAATAGCCAACATTTAAAGAAGATTCATAACTGTGGTTCAAAATGGAAGTCAAGGGCTACTAACTTTGACATAAAAAAAACAGATACAGGCAAAGCAAAATTAATACCCATGGCTCTTGACAATACATTGAAGTTCTGTGTAAGAAATTGAACATAATTTACAACATCATTACCTTTTATTCAACGACCCATGACATTATCAGCTGCTGAGATAGGTGCGTCATTATACGACATAAAGCTCGTTCTCCAGACTGTTGTGAACCAGCTCGCGTATTAAAACTTGATGCAGTAATTACCTTCTCTGTTGGCATCTCAAGTATCATTCATACTTTTTTTTTTTTTTTCCCATGCATTTAGGTTTGTCATTCTTATGAAATGATTGTACAGCAGACTGAGAGAGTCTCTGTTTTGAACTTTAAAACCCCTGGAGAAAATTTTAAATGCACACGCACAGCATGAAACCTTTAGATCCAATGATGCATTTCTGTCAACGGGGCACTATATGCATTCATCACCGCACCGATTCAGTCAGACAACAGGGAGCCAACCACCAGCAGCCATCCGTTCAGACTGAAGGAACATAAAGACTCTGCGTGGCACTTTACATTACACAGACAGATAATGCTTTCTGTTGTCCAAGAACGTCATCCTGAATATCCCATTGGTCACCGAGTAACATCCCAGACCCGAGGATTCATTTAAAGATCATTTAAACGCAGGAAGAGAGACTCCCAAGCAGAGCAAAGAGCTTCTAATGTAATAATGGATCTTATCGTAATGTCTTTTTCTCTTAGCTTCCCAACGACTCGGGTTTCCCAAGCTAATTTGTTTAGGAGCAAAGAGGAGATCGTGTTGTAAGTACTTTCTCCCTGACTGTTTCTTTGTTGCCTGTTCATGCAGTTGTTGTTTAAAAACCCATGGGTGCTTTTCCGCCTTCAAAGTTGGCAGTGATGGACCTTAATCATGGTATCAGTTGCTGATTATTGTAGACAGCTGTTGGTTCTGAGGTTTGGTGCATCTCTGGGTCAAATGTTTGGTGGATTCTGAGTTTCTGATCTCAGGCTCAGGGGTTTGGATTAATTTGTTCTAATGCTCTTACAGGTGGTATGGTAATCACTGGGAGCATTGAGACATTTTCCCTCTGAGTTAAGAAGAAGGGTAATTTTGGAAGCTGCATTTCAGATCCGTGTGCTTGAGCTTTTGGGTTGTCATGGTAACCCAGCAAGACCTGCCAGAGGTGTTGAGTCGTTTCCAATCAGTTTTATACTAGCACAATGAATGTGCATCCTGCTGTTCACAAACAACTCTATTCCAGTGGTTTGTGGAGCAAATATAATTAGTTGTTTGGTTCTCTTTCTAGATCTGTTGGTCTAATTGGCTCTGTGTGTAATGCCTATGAATATGTATTCTTATCAAAGACACAACAAAATGCAGGATTTTATGCAGTGTCTGTGTATTTGGGGGGGGGGGGTGGGGGGGGGGGGGGGGGGGGGGGATTCTCCAATTTATTGTTTCTGGAACACTAGTACTGTAGTAATTCTTTAAAACTGTCCATCTCCAGCTTTAACACTTCTTTCCTTTATCTTCTCTTGCTGGCCTAACTCTACCTTTTTAGCTACTGCAAAATTCTTCTACATTTACTCATTTAGCAGATGATTTTTATCCAAATGGCTTAAAAACCAAAACAATAGAAGTGATCAAAACCACAAAAAAGCAACTGTGTTCTTAGAATAAGAATAACTGTTGAATTTGAGCTTCAGGAACATGATCTTCTATATAGTACAAATATGACTTGTACACTCTTAAAAGATTAAGGTACAAAAGCTGTCACTATGATGGTATCTTTTCAAAAGGTACCAAAATTGTGGCTAGTAAAAATGGTGAGTGGCTACTAGCCACAGTGGCTGGTGATCAAAAAAAGTTAATGTCAAGCACTGGTACCTGGCACAACAAAAGTGTACCAAAAGGCGAAGCTAGACGCGGAACTGAACGCTATTGGTTTAAACTTTTTGTCGTGCACCACGCCCACCAAAAGGGTACCAGTGGAAACGCAAGCCTGATAAAGATGACCCGTACCTACCTGTACCGTACTATACCACTCAGGCCCCGTTTACGCTAATGCGTTTTCGTTTTGAAACGGCGTTTTAGATCAAAAACGATCCGCGTCCACACTAGCGTTTCATCTAGCGTTTCTAAACATTTCTCTGTCCACACTACTCCATCAAAAACGTATATCACGTGACCACTCGCGCACTCTGGGCATGCGTGTCCAAGTATAAACAGGAAGCATGTGTCTTGCTCGGCATTTGGTTATTGTTAGTCAACAAATGCTGGTTGAACGATGAACGCGAGCGATTAGCGAGTGCTCGAACAATAGCTTTCCTCTTGCGAATATATGCAGCTGCTGTAGTAAAAAAGGCAGAGTTTAACTGCACAATGGCGGCGCCTAAAACGGACAATAGTGCAAACAATGCTCCCATTTCTGTGCCCATGTTGTTGTTTACAGTGAAGGCTGGTCTGCCGTCTTCCGGTAGTGTTATAGTCATGTGATAGGGGCTTGACAAATAAGGAAAGGATACACAATGATCCAAAAGCCCCAATCAGGTAGCGAATGTCTGCAGCCACGCCTCTGTTTTCAGATGTCTCCGTTTTCCCCCATCCACACTGAGACGGAGCAGCATCGTTTTAGAATAAAAACGGCCTCTCCGGCATTTCCAAAATGCTCCGTTTTTTGGGCTCGAAAACTCCAGCGTAGGTGGACCGATGGCGTAACAGTAGCAAAACTTATGCGTTTTAAAACGAAAACACATTAGTGTAAACGGGGCCTCAGTGGAAACAGGCCATTAAAGGTCCACATTAGTCCTTTAGAGGTACACTTGGTGTCGCAGACAAAAGTGAGCGGGGCGGGGGAAGACAGTGAAGAGGGTTGGGGAGTCGCGGAAGAAACCGAAAGTGAACAGCGGACAGGGGACAGGGGAGCACGGTGGTTGGGGAGGGGGATCGGTAAAATGAGGTGCCGGATCAAATTTCAGAGGTGCCAGATCCGGCACAAATTAGGCCCTGAATGTACCTTTTGAAAAGGTACTGTCCCAGTGACAGCTTTAGTATCTAGATCTCTGAGTGCATGAATAGAATTCAGATGAACTACATCTGCCATTTTGTAATTATCACATGACTTCCCTCCATCATTTGCGTTGCATCATTTCCATTTATAAACTTAGTTACGTTGCCTCATAGGACAGTAAAGTGTTCATTGGATTCGCACTTAAGGATCTCGTTGTAGTACTTGTCTGCTATTCTATGGCATTGGACATATTTTTTGACTCTCATACTGTTTTTCATAAATTATGTTTCGGACCCACCACAAACACAAGGCTTATGATTATTTGAAAGCATGTTTTTTCTTTTTTTTTCCTTTTTTTTTTTTTTTACATATGAGCTAAAGATTTTTCCCACCAATAGAAAACTGCAGAGACAAAATGGCAAAGAAAATCATACACTCTTGGAATATAGGTACAAGAGCTGTCACTGGGGTCGTAGCTTTTTAAAAGATACATTTTTGTACTTACAGGCTTCATATTAATTCCTCAAAGGTATATATTAGTACCTAGAAATTTCAAGAGGTACACTTTTGTACTTTTTAGGTACTAGTAATATGTACCCTTGAGGTAATAATAAGAACCCCTGTAGTTACAAATGTATACCTTTTGAAAAGGTACCACCTGGGGCTGCAACAACAAATCAATTAAATCGATTAAAATTGATTACTAAAAGCAACGAATTTCATAATCGATTTGTCGTGTCACGCAACACGGAGACGTTTGATTATTAAAAAAACTAGTTGAGCGCGAAGCGGAGTAAACACACTCTGTCCCTGTCGTGCACTGATGCCAGCAGAGTTCGGCGCCTCATAGACAGGACGAAGCAAAAAAACAAGCGGAGTTAACGTAAGAGGAAAGATACATGACGAAGGCAGAGAAATCTGTGCGACCCTAGTCATCCAAGGTGTGGGAGCATTTCACACTAAATAAATCAAAGCAGCATGACATTGGCGCGTTGGCTGGTGCTGAGCTTTTCTTACGTAGTAATTTCGTCTTGTTTCCAGTCCAAATATCTAAACGATCTTAAATCAAGAACAGACAAGAAAAATGGCATGAGGAAATGAAGTGATGCTTAAAACAATCACTTCATTTTGAGGTGTTTTTTTTTTTTCAGAAAACAAGACATAATTTCTTATGCTGTTTCATGTGTCTAGTATGTATCTTGATTCAAGATTATTTTAGATATTTGGATTGAAAACAGAACAAAACTACTAAGTTAGTTTTTTGTTTAGTTTTTTTTATTATTATTATAACACCTCAGGGATGTTCAAGGGCAACATGTTTTGGTTCTGTTTTTGAATAAAGGGTTGGAAATTAATGCTTTTATTTTTTTATCTGATTCATCGATTAATCGAAAAAAATAATCGACAGATTAATCAATTATTAAAATAATCGTTAGTTGCAGCCCTAGTACCACCCCAATGTCAGCTTTCGTACCTTTATTTCTAAGAGTGTACTGTATGACTTAAAACTAGTTGCACATTTTATTGTTGTAGTATCTGTTATTCCAAACCAGTTGCTGACACAGTCAAAGCCACACATATCATCAGAGAGATGCCAGTTACACTGGTTTGGACCATGATTTTTGCCTTACAGAATTTGCAGAACTATTACTAAATCGTATACCTTCTCTAATCTTTACATCTGTTTCAACCTCTGTTACTATACACCTGCTCAGTCAACTGTTGGCCTGTACCTGCTTTGGTTCGGCCTGCAGTAATTTAATATCTGTTCAATCTGCTATAGCTCTAAATCTGTAACTCAATCTGTACCTGCACCTCCAGATCAATCATCTGTAACGCCATACATGCACACTAAACACCCCACTCCTTTCAGTCACTGAGCGTCTCTCTCACACACACTCAGGCTGCTCTGGAGAGAGTGTGGGGGTGGAGTTTAGATCCGAGTGGTTGGAGTGATGTCATCACTCAGGTATGTGAAACACGAGAGAGTCTCTGTGAAGGAGCCAGAGAACAACAAACTGCTGAACGTACTGAGGCCGAGAAACTCAATGTCATTTATTTGTCAGGATGTGTCATGGTTTATTCAAAGTGACTAACAAATTGGTGTTGTGTGTCTCGTTTGAGGGCTGGAGGTTGATCAATCAACGCTTGAAATGACAAGGTTTCAATTTACCAGCGCTGGTCTATTTTCCAAGATCTCTCAAGCTCTGGCCTACAGAAGCAAAAGCCATAAGGTTCTTCTCAAAACTGTGCCTGGTTCCTGTCACCGTCCGCTGTCTGGAAGAGCATTTCATGAATAAACCACACAGATTTTGTCATTTTCTTAGCGAATGTGGCAGCCTGTTCTTCAGCGAGACATTTATGCCACATTTTCTGGCACTGTCCTGAACACAATCTCTAAAAAAAATGCCTGTGTGATTCGATGCTAAGGACATTTGGGGTGACTATGCACACGTCGTCCGGCTCTATTTGGACAGTTTGTCTGATTTAGAGAGTTTCTGTTTGCTTGTTTGGTGTGGTGCAACAAGTTACAAGTTATTTCTTAGTGTGCTTGTTAAAGAGCCAGCAGTTGGTGGTTCAAGTTCTGCTGACATCTTAATGGGGTTAAAACAAAACCGAAAGCAGTAAGAAGGGTCAGATCCAGAAAAGTTACCAAGATGATCTAAATCAAATCTGAAAATGAAAGGTAGCG
This sequence comes from Danio kyathit, assembly GCA_903798195.1. Lineage (NCBI taxonomy): Eukaryota > Metazoa > Chordata > Actinopteri > Cypriniformes > Danionidae > Danio > Danio kyathit. The sequence continues at coordinate 330,695 of CAIGQS010000061.1, forward strand.
TCAGGTATTATGATCTGAAACATCCCCTGCATCCAAATACGCCTATGACCATACTCTATGGTAGTTTGAATGCATTATGTAAGCCGAGTAGTATGTCCAAATCTATACTGTTCATAAAAGAGCATGGATGACTTATGACTTCCAATAAAATTCTGAAGTGTGCCTCTGATTGACTCTTTACTATCCCATTAGGCCATGGGAGAGGATTTGTGAATTGTAGTGTATGCCAAATGTAGTACCTACTGTATACCTACCACATACTATGCAATTTCCGACACAGTAGTATCTTTGTTTAGGTTAAGGTTTCGTTTCTTTGGGTCTTATTCACTAAACATGTCTACGCGCTAATCTTTGAATGAAATTCGTTTTCATGATTCAAGTTATGATTCATCAAAAGCTTTCAAACTAAAATTTATTCCAAATGTACAAATATAATTCAAGAACGACTAATACCAGAGGCACGCAATAATGTTGTATACCTAGGTCTGTATAAGCATTTAAAAAGAACCCTAGATATGTTATTTACAGGGTGGTTGAAAATAACTAGACATCAAAAATTGATGATTCTGTAATCCAAGCCAAAATCACCTGATCTATCCCTGTATAGTGATTATTGAGTCTCATCTTGGGTTAGAAGGATGTATTGCACAATTGGTACTTCTTGAAGACTTTGCGGCGACACGTGCTAAAGAGAAAGCACGTCTTTAGAAAGTGCAAGGATATGTTTGATGAGAGTAATTAATGGTCGTTCAGTCGCTTTAGCTTCAGAGTAGTCCATATTTTTTAATGCAACTTTTTTAAATGCCACTTTCGACCAGGTTCCTTTCATTCATGCCATAATTACCTTTCTCTGGACGAGTGCCACAAAGCGGAAAGCCCTTATATGGAGCTGGGTTGGGTTTGTATTATGCAAATTACTAACCTTGAGCACATAGGCGCTTATTTAGAAGTCCAAGTTCAAATTTACTTACAGAATTCAATAACAGAAGAATGAGTTAGAATGAGGTCATGTACATACACTACCTGGCAAAAGTCTTGTTGTCGATCCCAGTTGTAAGAGCAACAAATAATAACTTGACTTCTAGCTGATCATTTGGAAAAGTGGCAGAAGGTAGTGTTTTTTCTCATGAATCATCTGTTGAACTGCATCACAATCATCACAAATACTGCAGAAGACCTTTTGGAACCCTCATGGACCCAAGATTCTCACAGAAATCAGTCAAGTTTGGTGAAGGAAAAGTCATGGTTTGGGGTTACTTCAGTATAGGGGCGCGCGAGAGATCTGCAGAGTGGATGGCTACATGAACAGCCTGAGGTATCAATGCATTTGAGCAAGGGTTGGGCCCATAGACGATGCCATCGTCCATAGCCGATGGCCTATAGACATCATGATGCTGAGCCGGCATCGCGATCCATCGCCCCGCCCCCGTCGCAACCCGCTCGTAAAATATACACACTCAGGCCCCGTTTACACTAATACAGCTTACTTTTAAAATGGCATTTTAGAACGAAAATGACCCACGTCCACACTGCCGTTTCATCTAGCATTTTTGAACAGCCCTCCGTCCACTGAAAACGCACATCACGTGACCACACCCACACACACACACACACACACACACACACTGTCATGCGCTGGTCTGAGCTGCAGAGAACAGTGTACTTCAGACAGTTTATCAAGGATGATAGTGGATGGCGTCTCACTATAGTTGTTAAACGTGATATTTAATTAATCTTGTCTCTATCCAGGGCTTAATTTGGGCCTGAACACGCCGGATTCGGATCCGGCACCTCATTTTACCGATCTTCCTCCTCAAACGCCCTCCTCCCCTGTCCACTGTTCATTTTCACTTTGTTCCGTGACTCCCCAACCCTCTTCACTTTCGTCCGCAACACCTCAGCGCCGCTCACTTTTGTCCGCGAGCAACCCCTGCGTCGCTCACTTTCGTCCGCGACACCCCTTCACCATCCACCGCACCAAACAAGTGACTGACACGGATCACTCTGCCTACCCATAGAGTCCCGCGGAAAAAGTGATTGACAGGTGGTAATTTGTGTGTAACTTATCTTTATTTATTTATGATTTGGTTATGGGTAAAACAAAGACCAGGTAGTTGAAACGGTAGGCTACAAATAATTAATTCGTTATGAATTAATTAATTATTCATAAATAATTTATTCACCTCAGCCTATGAAGACGATGTCATCGTCCATCGCGATGTTTCACATTTGACATCGTACGATGCTAAATTGGTCAACATCGCCCAACCCTAATTTGAGCTGCCCATTACATTACAAACCACAGGAGAGGGCAAATTCTTCAGCAGGATAGCGCTCCTTCTCATACTTCAGCCTTCACATCAAAGTTCCTGAAAGCAAAGAAGGTCAAGATGCTCCAGGATTGGCCAGTCCAATCATCAGACATGAACATTATTGAGCATGTCTGGGGTAAGATGGAGGAGGCATTAAAGATGAATCCAAAGAATCTTGATGAACTCTGGGAGTCCTGCAAGAACGCTTTCTTTGCCATTCCAGATGACTTTATTAATAAGTGATTTGAGTCATTGCAGAGATGTATGGATGGATGCAGTCCTCCAAGCTCATGGGAGTCATACACTATATTAAATCTTTTTCCACTGCAGCATGACTTTATATTCAATATTATACATTATTTCTGTTAAGTGACAAGACTTTTGTCTAAGCAAAGTCAACCTCACTGTCCTAATTAAGTATTTAAAAATCAAGGCATGGTCATATTTTATTTAGGTAAAATAAGCGTAATCTAGAGGCCTTTGCCCTTCATATAAGCCACTTCTGATACCAAATGATCAAGTCAAGTTATTGAAGTCAAGTTATTTATCAAGTTTGTTGTTCCTAAAACTTGAATAGGCGACAAGACTTTTGTCAGGGAGTGTATGTGTATAATGTGTAAATATGAAAAATGTACGCAATTTATTAATGAATGAGACCCAGAGTTTACATCAATTGTTTTTTTTTATATTTACTATTGTATTAGTTGGCTTTTAAACTAATCTTTTTAACAATATGCATTATTACTCAAATAACATCCTGAAAAAGAACCTTTAAAGAAGAGCAAAGATGTGACAGGAACTCTGTGGAGGGAAATGAAGGGTAGAGAGATGTTTCTCCATCTGTCTGAAAGCCATAAAGAGGTTCATTAACGCACGAGCTGCCGCATCCTCCTGAGAACAAACTGTCTCACTCTTCCTGTCTCTCTCTCTCTCTCTCTCTCTCTCTCTCTCTCTCTCATTAATCTCAGATGTTGTGCAATGGAATGTTGTTTTCAGTCTGCAGATGGATTTAGCAGAGAGCACAAAAATATATCTGCCCCTAGACACGCATTCACTCACTCATACACTCATGACAATAGGAAAGATCCCAGTTAACCCTTAGTGTCTCAGAGGTCAACGAAGCATCAAAAACATTCAGCGTGTATTTCTTCTATAATTGAGCATGTATTTAAATGTGATTCATCAATGCTGATCCTTTGTTTTTCATCTAGAAGGTTGGTAGAGACATAATTACTTATAAAGTAGCTACACTGTTTAATTAAACTCTGAACCTCATAATTAAACTCTTAGCTTTTAGATTCATTATGAAAGCATAATCGTAAAGGTCCTGTTCAGGATTGTGCAGCGAGCGGTTCTGCCTATGATTTATATTAGGAATTTGAGCAAGCAAAACAGTAGATCCTCTGTTAGATACATTTAGTGTGAGTTTGTCTTGTTCTTGCTGTTGTTAAACATCCGGTGAGCTCCATGGTGACATGATCCCACAGATATGAACTCGGTGACCTTCATTTGAGTTGTTGTTTTTTTTTTTGTTTTTTGTTTTTTTTTTGTTTTTTTTTTACAAATTACCAGTTTGTAAAATCCTGTGAGTGTTCATCTTTATCAGTTACACTCACCGGCCACTTTATTAGATACACCTTACCAGTACCGGGTTGGACTCCCTTTTGCCTATAGAACTGCCTTAATGCTTCATGGCATAGATTCAACAAGGGCCTGGAAATATTCCTCAGAGATTTTGGTCCATATTGACATGATAGCATCACGGAGTTGATGCAGATTTTTTGGCTGTACATCCATGATGCAAATCTCCCGTTCCACCACATCCCAAAGGAGCTCTATTGGATTGAGATCTGGTGACTGTGGAGGCCATTTGAGTACAGTGAACTGTCATGTTCAAGAAATCAGTCTGAGATGATTCACCCTTACCGTCCGAATGTTGCAGCAGAAATCGAGACTCATCAGACCAGGCAACGTTTTTCCAATCTTCTATTTTCCAATTTTGGTGAGCCTGTGTGAATTGTATCCTCAGTTTCCTGTTCTTAGCTGACAGGAGTGGCACCCCGTGTGGTCTTCTGCTGCTGTAGCCCATCCGCCTCAAGGTTGGATGTGTTGTGCATTCAGAGATGCTCTTCTGCATACCTCGGTTGCAGAGGTGTAAAGAGTACCTGAAAACCATACTTGAGTAAAAGTACAGATACCTTACTGTAAAAATTACTCCATTACAAGTTACAAGTCACTACTTCCAATGAGTAAAAGTATTAAAGTATCCGATTTTAAAAGAACTTGAGTATTCTACTTATACTGAATGTAAGCTTAAAGAACACCAAAAAAAGGTTTAATTTTCCTAATATACAAATTAAATTTAACACCTCAATGTTTCAAAATGGCAGAACAAAATAGATTTAAAAAATAGAACAAAAAGTCTCACTCGAACTCAAATGTTCAAAAAAGGCATAAACAATTTTCAAAAAACAAAACAAAAAAAAAAGTAGTAAAACGTAGTAAAAAAAAAATCTGATTCACCTCTCAGTCTCAGAGGGGGGCAATATTTTTATTTTGAGTAGTTTTTCAATTGATTAGGATGTTTACCCTGTATTAAAATTAAACAAAGAGGAGCAGTGTTATTTTTTAACTTAGTAAACTACATATAAATTGAATGAAAAATACATCACAAACTCACAGCTAAATGCACCTGATGCAAAATGTATAGATTCAGTGAGACATTTATTCATGTTGCACAAAAAAAAAAAAAAAGCTAAAATATAGTCATGGTTTTTGCCATATCATTAACTGTATTAACTTTTGGTAACATTATGCTTACAATACCATTGTAAAGTCAGACATAATTTTACTAAATTCACATTAAATTAACATTAAATAGACTCTTACCCAGGGTTTAATTTGTGCCGGAACATGCCGGATCCGGATACGGCACCTCATTTTACCGATCCCCCTCCTCAACTGCCCTTCTCCCCCGTCCGCGGTTTACTTTCACTTTTTTCTGCGATACCCCTCCGCCATCCACTGCACCAACACCTCCCACCCCCCGCTCCCCACTTTCGTGCATGACGTTTACATGATTTAGCTCATAAATAGCATACAGTACCTTCAGCACCCTGCAGATGGCGATATCGCCTCGTTCGCCCAACAAATTAGCCGTGGTAGATAAAGATGCCGACTTGTCGCGCACAATCACAATGTAATGAGTAACGGTAAGCATCCCTTCAAATGTAGTGGAGTAAAAAGTACATATATTCAATTAAAAATGTAGTCAAGTAGAGAGTAAAAGTTGCTTATATTTTTGATACTCAGTACAAGTACAAAGTAGCCAAAAAAATACTTAAGTAAAGTAACGAAGTCCATTTACTCAAGTACTTTACACCACTGCTCGGTTGTAACGAGTGGTTATTTGAGTTACTGATGCCTTTCTATCAGCTGGAACTAGTCTGGCCATTCTTCTCTGACCTCTGGCATCAACAAGGCATTTGTGCCCACAGACCTGCTGCTCACTGGATATTTTCTCTTTTCGGGCCATTCTCTGTAAAACCTAGAAATGGTTGTGCTTGAAAATCCCAGGAGATCAGCAGTTTCTGAAATACTCAGACCAGCCCGTCTGACACCAACAACCATGCCACATTTAAAAATCACCTTTCTTGCCCATCCTGATGCTCTGTTTGAACTACAGCAGATCGTCTTGACCTAAATGCATTGAGTTGCTGCCATGTGATTGGCTGATTAGAAATTTGTGTTAATGAGCAGTTGGACAGGTGTACCTAATAAAGTGTCCGGTGAGTGTATGGTCTTGTGTCACATAAATGCATGCAACCTTCTACTGTGCAAGAAAACACAGCCAGTACTCTACCTATAGTCCCTAACAATTGACCCAGTTTTTCACGATGAGTGTGATAACATTACTGTGAGGTCGAATTTTTGGTATGGAGCTAGGAAATGTTGAAAAACTGGGAGACATGGGCCACAATACAACAGGTGTAGTTGTTTAATTTCTTGAAAAGTTCATATGTCTGAGAGTGTCCTCATAAATAAGGTAAAACCTTGTTAAACTGACTTGTTAGGATGACCTTTAGTTGTAAAAAGATTCACATGTGGGCAGGTCTTAAGTTTCTGATCATTGAATATAATGTTTCTGTAAATTGTAGCTTAGTGTTTGTTTTGGATTACAGTTAAATGTTTGGATGTATTAATTATAATTTAAAACAATAGTAGTCTTAGAAAGGTACAAGTGTATAGGTGTAAAAGCTTTACAATGTTTGTGTATGTGTTGTCAGTATGTCACAAGGCATGATGTTTACCTGCAACTACTCAGCACTGCCTTGTGATCCAAAAATAGAGCTGTGAGACTCTGACAGCCTGTGTTTGTGGTATATGTGTGTAAGAGAGAGACACTTGAAATTCATTTTGAGAGTAAAACTCTGACCCCTGCTGGAAAAGACTAATGAGTGCCTCATTCTGCAGCCTAGCATAACTGTTTTTGTGAGATGAAAACAGTGATTGCTTTTGGCATCAAAATAACACTGGCTGACTCTGTTATTTATTTATTTTTTTGCAGGTGCTGAAAGCACAGTTTCTTAACTGTGCGTGGGAGTGAAGTTCAGCCTGCAGTTTGTGTGTGAGATGGAGGGCTTTCCTGTCCACTGACGCTGCAGCACTGCCTTGCAGTCATGTCTGCATGCAACACATTCACTGAACATGTATGGAAACCAGGGGAGTGCAAAAACTGCTTTAAGCCCAAGAGCCTACACCGACCTTCAGAGTCAGCCAATGAGTGCAAGACGAATATCAATGCCAAACTCACAAACAGCCAGAGGAGCACTTCCTCATCCCGTGCAGGGCATGTCCGCCCACCTGTCGCCAAGAAACCTACTATTGCCGTAAAGCCTACAATGATGCTGCCATGCTCCCCACCAGGATTCGACTCTGAGGGAAATGTGCCAAGGCTTGCGGAGGGACCGCAGGTCACTAAGAGCTCACCTTTTACTGTGTGGAACCACAACAGCCTGAATAGCCCCAGACCTGCAGGGACAAACAACAATCAAGGGGAGGATTTGGTCCGGCAAACAGAGACATACAGTGCAATCTCTCTGCAGCCAACTAGCACCAACAACAATGGACTGACAGATGTGCTAAAAGAGATTGCTGGATTGGGATCTTCTCCAAGCACAAGTAAAGATGACTTTTTTGGCAGGATCTGCAGTTCATATCAACGCTCGTTAGAGAGGGGCCTTCCAGCGGCAAGCTGTCTTCATGCTGGAAGTAGCGGAAGAGGAGCGATGAAACGGGTTTCCCTCAGTGACAGTGCAGAGGTCATTAGCACTGAGGGAGGACGTTTCTGCTATCCAGACTTCTCCAGCGATGGTGACGATGAGGAGGAAGAAAGTGATGAGGATGATGATGGAGAACATGACAGTTGGGATGAAAGCGACGAAGAGTTGCTTGCAATGGGGATAAGAATGCGGGGTCAACCTCGTTTCGCCAATTTCCGTGCAGCCACTCTGTCCCCAGTTCCTTTTGCTCTTGTGAAAAAGTGGAACACAGTGCCTCTACGTAACCGTTCACTGCAGCGTTTCTGTGCAGTTGATTATGATGACAGTTATGATGAGATTCTTAATGGATACCCATCTGTTGACTCAAATGGAGCTCCTGCTCTTCTCTCATACACTTCTGACCACCAGGGAAGTGGCTTTTTGTCCACTTCTGAGTCCACCACCTCACCTGAGTCTTTGGCATCTCTTCCTGAAGAAACCTGCACTGAGAGCAGACGGGGCACTGATGACCAGAGAAACGGTCTTCCTTTCCCACCTAATATAGAAACATCAAGTAGAGGACCAAGTTCTCCAAAATCAAGTGAAACTCATAAAGCTGTTCTAGCAATTCGACTAGAAGAACAAGATGACAGTCAAAGAGAGGGTGGGGCTCTCCCACAAGCTCTTCCAGGCCAGCCAATCACAATCAGCTTCAGCCCAACAGAGGAGCAGGCCAAGCCCTATCGAGTAGTGAATCTTGAGAAGGCTCCTATCTGTAAACCCTATACAGTGGTTGATGTGTCTGCCTCTATGGCCACGAAAGATAACACTCATTTGAGTGAAATTACTCCAAAGTCAAGTGTTACAATTGACCCCTGTCCTGTCTCACCCATCTCCCCTCAGTCCCCCAGATCTCCCATGTCACCTGTGACATCTCCCTCCATTTCTTTGTCCCCACTGATGCCTCAGTCTCCTATAGGTTCCTCCTCTGGACTCAGCGGTTTCCGCACAAAACCTGGTAGCATCCGTTACCAAGAAGTGTGGACATCTTGCACCAGCCCTCGACAGAAGATTCCTAAGGTTGATTTAACAAGTGGCAGTGCCGCTCCAAGACTCATCAATCACAAATCGGCTCCCACATCTCCCACTGCAGCCTTCGGCTCAGCCCGCACAGTGCCAACTAAATCCCCCAATTTGTCTGAGATTAAATTCAACAGCTACAACAATGCTGGCATGCCCCCATTTCCCATCATCATCCGTGATGAGCCTGCATATGCACGCAGCTCTAAAAAAGCAGTGAAGGTTCCCATAGTGATTAATCCCAGTGCTTATGATAACCTGGCTGTTTACAAGAGTTTCCTGGGGCTCAACGGTGAGCTGCCACATTCCAAACCTGGCGCTGGAGAGCGAGTGGCCAGCCACACATATGAGGAGATTGGTTTTTCTGAAAGTTCTCAGCCCTCTCCGTCTGAGCAAGCACCTCCTCCAATCAGCGCAGATTTAACTGCTACCGGGGAATTGAGGACCATCACAGTAAATGATGGCAAATACAAGACTACAACCGCTGTTGCATTCCATTCTGGTATCCTGAGCTCTAACCCTGCCATTTTAGCCCATGGCAGTTTGGATCATATTCGTAACCCCAGCAGTGAGCAACCCCCAGAGAGCAGTAAAGATTGCCAACTTACATCAAGTGGAAGTTCAGGTCAGAGAGAGAAAGCAAGTGCTGTCTTGTCTCAGATTGTGTCTTCAATTCAGCCGCCGGTTTCTCCACCAGAGTCTCCTGCTGGCCAGAGTAAGACCTGCAGTGCTGAGGAGCTTTATTCACTGCCACCAGATGCTTCCAGAGATACTACTGTTAACAGACCTAAATCACTCCACTGTTCTGTAGAACCTCACAAAGAAACACCACACAAACTCCTTCCCAAATCTCAGAGTGCCTCTGCTGCTGTACCACCCACAAGCCCCAAATCTGAAACATCCGCTCCATTTCCCCCGGTCCGGTCTAGCTCTTCTCCTTACCATTCAAGCAACCTGCTCCAAAGGCACTTCAATTGGACAAGACCCACTGGGGCTAAATCTACTGATGGAGAGACCAGTCCTGGTGCAGAGGGCAGGCGTACAAGTGATGGCAACAAGCCAAAACGTTGGATATCTTTCAAGAGTTTCTTCCGCCGGCGGAAGGATGAGGATGAACAGAAAGAGAAAATGGAGCGGGAAAAGGAAAAAGGGAAGCTGCTGGGATTGGATGGGACGGTCATAACTGTACTGCCTCCTCCACCTTTACAGAGACAGCAGTGGTTTTCAGAGTCCAAGACCGATGACCCTCTCCAGAAACCCACAATCATATTCACCTACAAGTCAGAGAGTGCCACAGGTGGAGAGGAGGCAGAGCTACGGGTGGAGGAGCACAAAGAAAGTGTCACAGCAGAAGGTGGAGCCTCCAGCCTGTCCACTCCACCCAAGAGCAGAGCCAGTCTCCTCATTAGCAAAGTCATGAAGTAAGCTACCTTTCTCAATTTCTCTTTGCTTTCTTTATAGAGACATATTATTTGGTCTTTCCTGTCTGCTTATCTTGCTGCGTCTCAGTGTGCTTTTACCAGCAGGCCTTTTATATTCACCCCAGATGAAAAGCTTAGTTTATGCTTAGACACTGTTATGATAAGTGGGTGCCCTCAGGGGTAGATTTATGCAATGCCTGATCAAAAAAAACTTCCCAGAAATCCTGGTAGCATTTTGTGCATTCTCTGGATGAAAAAACTGAAACTGCATGATAGCTTTTTATATAGTTTGGGTTTTATATTGACTGATGTTATAATAAAAATACACACACTGGGGATGGGCAGTCGACTCCAAAAGAGTCAATTTCCTGACTCTCAATGGACCTACACTGTAGTACCGGAATCGACTACCAGAGTCGAGTCTGGTTTTTCGAACCCTTCTGAATGAAGCGGATACATGCTAGAGTTATAATGCTCAAGCACGATGAACATCAAAGGTGCTCGCAACCACTCTAGGCAGTACTCTAGGCCATTATAAATAGTACTGAGGGACGAAGTTTGCTTTCACTTTCAAATTCTTATAAAACACACCTTTTGCAATTTGGTTTTAAAGATGATCTGCCTGCGATGTCAAGTTTGCTGTGTTATAAATGGAATATAGCATATGTGTGTAAATTTGGAGCAGATCGATGTCTTACATAAGCACTGCAGGTAAAATTACATGTTATGTTATTGGTTGCTGCTATATGCTCAAGTAAAACTTTTAACCTATGCCTATTTCACAAATAAATAAATTAATAATTAATTAAAAAAACACTAATCATAATGACAAAAGTAGCCAAGATTTATTTATTGACAAAATCTGAATACATGTCGTCCTGTTGTTTTGTTTTTGGCGCACTTAATTTCACCTCTAATATTTAGGCTATTCTTCTTGTTTATTTTGTAAATAACTACAAATTACCTACATTAAAATTAAGATAAAATTTAAAACAAACGAAATTAGTTTCAAAAAGGATTTTTAAATAGCCAAGGCTGTTCAAACACAGGTCTGACTTACTCCTTTTCTTCTGGTGTATACGGTCCCATTAACGCACCCTTATTTAATTACTATAAACAAATTGCACAAAACAAACAGTGACATTTAAAAGTAAAGTAATAGGCTATTTAAATACACTTAAATCACATTTATGAGAGCGAGAGCAATATGATATGCTTTGAGTCACCATCAATCACGCTGCTTTTATTTTTTATTTTAGGTTTGTTATGAATTGTTTAAGTTAAACATTTCGTGTGCAGGGGGTTTAATATTTAATTAGTCATTAAATCAAATTGAAAATCTAGCTTTTTTGTTTATTGATCGATTGGAGCGTCTGTTGCCCTAAAAAAATACAGTAATTAACAAATGCAGACCGTCCGCCACTCCAGATTATTTCGTTCACTCGGTACTCTGTATTCAAGTATCAAACATTTATATTAAGAAGATATTTCTGAGCTCAGTTGGGGTGTTCTGTCTCCAAGATTGTAGCTTATGTAATTTTCTAAATTACAGAAAATGTACTTTTTATTTCTATTTTATTTTGACTGCAGATGATTTAAACTGCTGATTTTGTCTGTCAAGAGGAGAACTGTGTGTATAAAGCGCGATATGAGACCGCATGTTTAATCTTTGCGCTATTGTAGATAAAGGTAAATGGAGTCGATTCCGGAGTTGATTCCACCGACTTTAAAATTAGGAGTCAAGAATCTGAGTCGACTCCAAAAAACCCGGAACCGAGCACCCCTAACACACACACACATTTTATAACATTTTAATGTAGCGCAGCGAGCTAGTTTGTTAAATCTACCTTGACTAACTATTATTTCTAATTATTCTGCATTAATATTAGTGGTGGGCCGTTATCGGCGTTAACGTGCTGCGTTAACGCGAGACTCTTATCGCGCGATAAAAAAAATATCGGCGTTAATCTATTCTCAAAATTGGGTTGAGAGCTGGGTCTATTCTACGCAAGCTATGGGGACTTTCACTTTGAAAGTTTAGCGCGGATGTATACCTGACCGGTGAGCCGTCTGAGAATGAAGTCCCCTTCTGAATCAAATCAGCAGGATGCCTGACTCTAACTGCAGTTCGCCAGTTTCACTTTAACTCATGAACATTTAAGTCATGCCTTCGTGACAAACTGGGGTATTAGACGCAAATAAATGAGTAAGGACTGGTGAGAGTGTTATGGAATTTAATAACGAACGCCAAATGAGAAAAAAAAGAAACTTCCGCATTTCGCGGTGTGTGTGTGTGTGTGTGTGTGTGTGTGTGTGTGTGTGTGTGTGTGTGTGTGTGTGTGTGTGTGTGTGTGTGTGTGTGTGTGTTTGTGTGTGTGCGTCTGTACGTCTGTGCGGTCCTTTACTGACAGCCGCCTGTGTGGATCTCGTCGGAAAATATGACGAAAAGTCCTACATGATGGTGCTAGTTTGTCAGTATTGCCACTAATATCTGCATACTCCACGTATTAATTCCATTAATGTGTAGTTCAGTTATGACTGAACTACATAACAACAGTTATGACTAGTTGCATTAAGGTAATCAAAAATTGCTGTTTACATGGTAGACTCTTAATCAGAGTATTGTTTTAATCATATTAAAATCGTATTAAAGTATTGTTGCCCATGTAAACATACTCAATGCTTTACACACCGTCAGGGCTCTGTGAACTTGCCTTTGCGAAGCAGCATTCTGTATGTACGTACATCAAAAGCAAGTATGAAATCACTGTTTGGAGCTTATGTAGGCCTACAGTTCAACATTCATGTTTAACTGAATAAACAGTAAGTAAACACAAGTACATCTTATTGAACATAATTTATTTTCATCACCAATTATCATAGTAGAACAGTTTCTCAAGCAGTTTGTGATGCATTTTGGAAACAGGAGATGAGCCCCTGGTCTAATGCGTCACCTGGCTTGAGAAACCCGTTCTCAAAGACTTATTATTTGAGTAGCACACATATTCTGAATGCCTTCGGCAGAATTCAAATGAGCCATTTTAATCTAGATTAATCTAGATTAAAAAAATTAATCTATGCCCACCTATAATATTTATATATTTTTTTTATATTAGTAGTGAAATAAAACTATCAGTATTATTTGGTGATTTCCTAACTACACAAACCGCTTCCTGTTATTTTAGTCATACCTGAAGTGAGGGACCTTTGATCCTGATGTTTCACAATTGTAAGCTGATGAACAGCCAGCCACAGGTAGTTGGTAGTTGTCTATTAAGGGTTAATCATATGAAGGAAGAGATATTCACTCCGAATGTTACAGCAGAGAGAGGAGGAGTACGAAAAACAAACTCCAAGAGAAATTTGTCTATTAAGTGTTCGAAAGCAAGGATTGAGGTTTCTGATTTTAACTTTTCCCTTTTCTCTGATCTTATCGAATGGGTGACTGTGTGAGCAAATATGGTGGGTAAGCATTACTTCCTCAAATTTCTTTTAAACAGACCAACACTTTACTGAAACTCTCAGCTGGATGTTTGTTTCATCTGCTGTGTGTGTGTGTGTCTGTGCGAGTGTTTGCAAAGCGTTATCTGCAAAGAGAGAGATACTTGGGACACGTTGGTTCAGGTTCTTTCAACAAGTTCAAACACTGAGACGCCAAGATATCCTATCACTTAAAAAAAACACACTTTTAAAAAGAGATATGTTTGTGTAAACTAATTTTTTCAATAGAAACATAAAAAAAATCTGAGCTTCATTTTTGAGAGAGCACTTGAAGTGTTACTTCAGATTTCTGAGTGTGTCATAATTTAATGGAACAGAATGTTTTTATATGTCCAGACATGCTCTCGCTGCAGAAGATTCCTCCCTTTTAACGTTCCTGGATGGATTATTAAGGAGAGTAAGGTTGGCACTGGGATACAGAAAGGATAGTTTGGAATCTCAGCAAAGGATTGTTGTATTTGATCAATCCAGTATGGATGGATGCCACCATGCTAATTAAAATTTCATCTTGCTAAAAAACTAAAGCACTCTCTCACACAGTTACTGTTTATTAGTCATCATTGTTCATCTCATTATTTACTCTCGCTAATGTTGGTCCAAACCCACATGGCATTCATTTTAGTGGACACAAAAGTAGACATGTAATTTACGCTTTTAATCTTCAGAAAAATGGTGCAAAATGCCATAAAAATGCCTACTTGTGCAGTCTTAAGGCCCGTGCACACCGGGATGCTCGTGTTTTCCATCGATGTTTAACGCCTCGTGACTAAATAAAGTACGGCAATGTGATCGTGCACACCAACGTGCAAAACGCTATCCGTAAAAGCATACATTTTTAAGAAACGCCTCATGCTCGTTTTTTTGTTTTGACGCGCCGCTTCCAAACCTTCTCCACCAATCAGATTGCCACTTTAGTTCATGTGCACGGAGCTGCTGAAGTTACCGTAAACAGCACTTGGAGGCGCTCAAGCACAAAACTGTCAATGCGAGCCCACATTGAAGAAGATGCGAAGATGCGCTATGAACGTGGAGCTGCTTATTGCACTGGTGAACAATAATCATTTCTTCATCGCTAGAGCTGGAGCTGCTACTTGCTTGTTCGAATCGCCAGTAACTTTAACAACAAGCGTGTCAACTTTCTGTCTTCTCCTTCTATGTTACAAGCGGGTGTCAGAAGCTTAAAGTTGTGTAGCGCCATCTAACGTCAAGGAGTGATTTTGCATACTCTTCTGCTTGACGCCAGTGAAAATCGCTTGGGTTTGAATCCGGAAAAACGTCTCGAAAAACGCTGACAATAAACGCAAACAAAAAGCATCCCGGTGTGTATGAGCCTTTAGGGGCCGGTCACACCAAACGTACTTTTACGTTTCAAAAACGCACCACACTGCCTTTTTTTTATTGACAAGAAAAAAAGCAGCGCAGCATCTGCGTATTGTGCACGAGTGTTGCTGTTGATATTGTTATAATTGTAATTAGGGATGCTCCAATTGATTGGCCAGAGATCGGTATCGGCCAATAATCACATTTTATGACTCGATCGGTACTCACCAATTTGGCCGATCTCATGAACCGATCGCAAGTGTTTGTTTACAAGTTTGCAAAGGAAGACACACATGCTCACCCATATATTACAAAAATGATGATGCAACAGCAATTGTTGGGCTCCCAACACAGCAGGTAAAACATATACAGATATATGTAATTTAATTTATTTATAGGCCTACTTGCCTTTAGTAAAGAAGTAATGGATATATAGGTGTGCATTTTAACTTCTTATGCATCAAATATGGGCTTCAAACTTTTTCTTTAATTCTTTTTCTTTTCCCCGCTGCTCCTCTCAAAGCTCCACCGCTCCCCACTGTTTTCCTCATTATTAGTAATTTTTCTTACCATTTTTTTATGTTTAATATTATTTTCTATAAAGCTGCTTCTGACCATGACATGATCACACTAAATGGTTATACGAGACGTGTTTATGGAATTATATGCAGTATCCTTAATTTATTCTAGGTAAGGAGAGATCTACAATTAAGTAAAATTGTGAAAATGTGCTTTATGCATTATAAAGCTTAAAGCATCAGAATCAGTACTCTCTATCGGCCGATCACCATCACAAGGAATCATTACTCAGTATCGGCTGCAAAATTCCTGATCGGAGCATCCCTAATTCATTCATTTTCTTTTCGGCTTACTCCCTTTATTAATCTGAGGTTGCCACAGCGGAATGAACCACCAATTTATCCAGCACGTTTTTACGCAGCGGATGCCCTTCCAGCTGCAACCCATCTCTGGGAAACATCCACACAGACTCATTCACACTCATACACTACGGACAATTTAGCCTACCCAATTCACCTGTACTGCATGTCTTTGGACTGTGGGGGAAACCGGAGCACCCAGAGGAAACCCACGCGAATGCAGGAAGAACATGCAAATTCCACACAGAAACGCCAACTGACCCAGCCGAGGCTCGAACCAGCGACCTTCTTGCTGTGAGGCTATTTGTAAAGTCATACAGCTCTGGATAACTTAAAACAGCAACCACGAGTCTCTCCTCCATCTTTAAAAGGCTCCGTAGTTATCTTAACCACACAAACACTTTCTGTCACCTCAACCAAAGAGCTTACAATCACTCAATAGAACGTTCCATTGCAACAGCAGCGCCATGCAACAGGCCCGGATTCCGCCATTTTGGAGTGAAAGCGGTCGGCCGTTCATTGTATCTTATTGCTGTCGCGAAGGCAAGCAGCTGCTTTGTTTTTATTTATTTATTTAAAAAGCGTATTAAAGCTGAGATAAAACCTGAAAGACGACAGTACAACACTTACTATGACAATCATCAGCACTTTTGATAATTTATTTAACAGACTTATAATATGCTGTTGTTCTATTTTGGAATTTTCATTCCAAAATGGCCACCGCGTAACACTAGCGGCATCTAGTGGCTGTTTCCCAAATCGCACTACTGTGTTGCCTCTTGGTGGTTCTATGCTCTTTGCCTCAACGAAATCCCTACCTCTGCTTTAATTTAATTGGAGAATGAAAAAGACGTGACTGACGTAATACTTTTTCCGCTCAGAGTTGACTTTTTTTCAACTGCGAGGTAGGGCTGGGCGATATGGCAAAAAAAAAAAATCTCGATTTTTTTTTTTTTTTTTTTTTCATAAAGTTTGACCGATTCACGATTTCGATTTCGATTTTTTTTATTTTATTTTTTTATTAATTTAGTTTTTACTGTGTAACTACCTTACCAGCTTACCTTGTTCATTTAAATTTAAATAAATGCCGAAACTAGTTTTTTTCATGCTCACATGTAAAAGAAAAGCAACCGTGTGACTAAACGTGGTTATGGCACTCTCTCATATAGGGATGCTAAACATAGCTACAATAGAAGTCACAGCACCCGTATTTATGTAGAGGTCATATGTTGTGCAGCTTTGGGCAAATTTTATTTGGAGATAAAATGACCAAAATGTAACGTGAAGATTGAAAAGGATTGGAGGGGAAATAAATATTTCAAATCTCTGTACATAACAGAAAAATAAACAATGATAATGCAACAATAGTTTTATTGAATTAGTGGCATGGCAGAAATATATATTTAGACAGGCTTTGTCAATGTGAGCGGGCACTTTCACTAATAAAAAATATAGCACTTAAATTATTTCATAACAATCAATAAAATAAAAGCGGTTTTATATCAAAAGTTGGTAATGATATAAAATATACTACATTTTGATGGTAAAATATAACCATTTAAACGATTTCAGTAGTGCGAGGGCATAGTGCACAACGGCAAAAACGCAAGGCACAACAGGCGGTTAAAACGTGAGGCGTGCAGGGCGCATAAGCAGCATGCAAAACGCTTGCGGCCGTTAGATGTGATCGACCCCTTAAGCAGCCATGTAGAAATGATTTATTGATGACTAATTTGAGAACTGCACATTTAACATTGAGTCTAAGATAAAACCTGAGTGTAATCACTAATGTTTTAGCTTGTTTATCACATAAAGTTATTATATGATTTCAGAAAATACTTGAAAGCCTATAAATGAAAGCCTATAAAAAGGTGAGTAAATGACTTTCCCTTTAAAAAGACTAAAGTTCTAAATTTAGCTTAATAAATACAAAATCCTTTGGTTTATTAACGCTGGAATAAAGGATTCTTCACACCAAGAATGAAAAGGTTCTAAAAAAAAATAAAAACACACTACAGCTACTATGATAATGGTGGGAGTCACTGTCAGAATGATTTTCCCCCTCCAATGAATAATAAAAACATTGACAACCAATCAGAATCGAGCTGTCTTTAAAGAGCTTTATAGAGCATTTAAAGCTGCAGTCAACAGAACTACTGTACAGTTGAAGTCAGAATTATTAGCCCCCTTTGAATTTTTTTTCTTTTTTTAATATTTCCCAAATGATGTTTAACAGAACAAGGAAATTTTCACAGTATGTCTGATAATATTTTTTCTTCTGGAAAAAGTCTTATTTGTTTTATTTCCGCTAGAATAAAAGCAGTTTAAAAATTTTTATGAACCATTTTAAGGTCATTATCATTAGCCCCTTTAAGCTAATTTTTTTTCAATAGTCTACAGAACAAACCATCGTTATATAATAACTTGCCTAATTACCCTAACCTGCCTAGTTAACCTAATTAACCTAGTTAAGCCTTTAATTGTCACTTTAAGCTGTATAGAAGTGTCTTGAAAAATATCTAGTAAAATATTATTTACAATCATCATGGCAAAGATAAAATAAACCAGTTATTAGAAATTAGTTATTAAAACTATTATCTTTAGAGATATGTTAGAGTTATTATGTTTAGAAATGTGTTGAAAAAAATCTTCTCTCCGTTAAACAGAAATTGGGGAAAAAAATAAACAGGGGGGCTAATAATTCTGACTTCAACTGTATATGCTTATAACAAGTGTGTTTAGTATAGTTATTGTTTTTGGTTTGAGCAGGAATTCTCAACAATTGTTTTATTTCTTCTTTATGCAGTCAACTTCCAGTTCAGGATACTGAGATCTCCTCCGCCACATCTCTTCCTGCTAAGCTGGAGCTGTCGCCCCTGCGCGAGCCGCCCGCGTCCTGTCCGCCCCCAGCGTCGCCCACCTCAAACAGCAGCAGGCAGGCAGATCCAGAGGAAGAGGGAATCGCTTACACCATCTCACGCTCTCCTGAGTCCAGCAGCTGCCGGGCCACGTACACCAACCTGGGTAAGTCAAACACACACATTTGATGGTTCACTTTATACTCTCTGTCCATATATTTGGGTGTGCAGTGTGAGGTTCTGACCTGATTTGGCTAGCTCACGCTGATAAATTTGGGTTGTCATGGCAGCAGTGTGCGCGAGAGCAGTTCTAGACCCATAAATAAGATCAGTTCTCTCAATATTTCAATTTGAAGTCATTTAGTTGATTGAGTCGCCCTGAAGTTTGTGCCGTGAAATGAGGTATGGCTGTCACTGTTTTGCTTTGCTCCTTTTTTAAGTTATTGTTGGGTTTATTTGTAAGATTTGCAGCACGGGATGGTTTATGTTGTCTGGCTAGCAGCAAAATTAAATTGCAAGTCTTGGATGTCATGGTGGAATAATGTTTATGTTAAGGTTGGTAACTGGTATGATGTGATGGTACTGTTTTGTCTGGTATTTTTTTAAATATGTTTACAAAAAGATCTGAATATAGACAGATCCAGAATCGTTCAATTGCTTTAGTCAGTAAATAAATGTCTGTTACCTGGCATAACATGTGTTTTATATATAATGTGCAATATGTATGCATATTTCCTGCTTCCAATATTGGTCATAGCAACAATTAAAGACTAATAATATTGCCAAAATACCATAAATGTAACCTCAAGTAAGACTTTGAAGGGTATTGTTTCTCAAAATACAAGTTGTCTATGGACTGTAAAAAAAACAGATGCATTCAAATTTCCCCAAGTCTGGAGTAATTGTGAAAATCAGGGATTTAGTTATTTAGAGACTTTAATGTTCACAGTTATGAGAGACTGAATGAGTCCATCTATAGGGATGGACGCAAGAAAAAAAGAAGTAATTTTCAGCTGACTTGGGTTTCTGGTGGCTACTTTCTGCCCTCCATATTCTTATTTTCCATATAGTTGACCTCCAATATCTCACCATGAACACTAAGAGTAATGAACCCCTGAACTGTGCTGCGAAATGGGTCTCAAAAGGGTTAAATCGCTGCCTTCTAATTTTGTGCTGACTCTTTGATCATTTTATAGACTTGACCTACAAAAATCCCTGTTCTGGTGAAAGAGCCTCAGAGGAAGCCTCCGTCTGAGATTATTGGGAGATTAAACCAGATTAGTGAGGAATGTTAGAAGAGGTTTCACGCTGTTAAATAATTCCTAACTCATATTCCACGTCCCTGTGGACAGAGCGTGTGCGAACTGCTATAAGCCTGTTCATCCAGCAGATAGAGACATGGTGAAAGGGAACAAGAGAGCAAAGTTAGGAGATGTTACCAGTTATCCAAAGTAAATTTAATTTAAAGTAAAGTTAATGAGCTTTTCAAATAAGAATATTGCTTAGAACAATCATGAAATGATTCCTTTTTGGTTTATATTCCTTGCAAAATTATTAGTATTTATTTTATAGTCATTATTCTTCATCTCTCACTCCACAGGTCAGTCCAGGGCCAACATGATCCCTGTCAAACATCCCAGGCATCCTAAATCATCCGATGACACTTTAACCTCTGACCCTGAGGTTTCTGAGCTCACCAATAAATCCACCCCTCCTCCACTTCCCAAAAAGTTAGTTCCACGTGCTCAAATAGACCCATCTGCTGCAGGTAAAGAACTTGCCCCACGGCCCAAAGGAGAGGCCAGACCTGGTGGGACCAGTCTGAGCGTTGCCAATCCACTCTATGATCTCGAGTCCACTTGGGACACGGCCAGTCAGAGCTCCTCGCTCAGTTCAGAGGCACGACATCCTGATGAATCCGGAGACTCTCTGGAGCGTCCCGCGGGTGGACGAAGCCTGTCTTGTTTGACCAGTAGCACCTCCATGCAAGGATGTGACCGGCGGGGCTACCGCAGTACAGAGAGTCTGACAGCCCGGACACGAGGCCCTGGGAGACTCGCTAAAGGACAGAAACAGATGCCATATAGAGGCATGGAGAGCTGGGAGGAAGTGGTCGGGAGGATCCGAGGCCTGCACACGGATACTCTTCGTAAGT
The DNA here is from genome assembly GCA_903798195.1 of Danio kyathit. Lineage (NCBI taxonomy): Eukaryota > Metazoa > Chordata > Actinopteri > Cypriniformes > Danionidae > Danio > Danio kyathit. The sequence goes on from CAIGQS010000061.1 coordinate 351,481, forward strand.
TGGCAACCAGATGTGAAGATCGTTTCATGGCTGGACAAAAAGATCATCTTCGCTTCGGAACAGACAGCTGGTCTCACTTCCGATTGACTGCGGGAAAACCCTGTTGTGAGGCGGGAGATGCCGTGTACTATACTGCATCTTTTGCCAAAGAGCCTCTGATGAACTACGCTGTCAAGGTGAGAGATCTTACATGTATTTATTGATGCATGTCCAAGAAATTAAGCCAGAGAAGTTGAGGAATGGTCAATTGTGCAACTCAGAAACATTGATTCTTGCAAGAGTAGCAAATGAGGGATGCTTCCAACACAGGGGTGTCCAAACTCGGTCCTGGAGGGCCAGTGCCCTGCAGATTTTAGCTCCAATTTGTCTCAACACACCTGCAAGGATGTTTCTAGGAAGCCTGATAGAAGCTTGATTAGCTAGCCAAGGTGTGTGTCTGATTGGGGTTGAAACTAAACTTTGCAGGACACCAGCCCTCCAGGACCGAGTTTATGCACCCCTGATCTAACACTTGATTCCAAGTCTCATTTTCGCATGTTGCTAAGCTAACAGATTATTACTTTATTATGCAAAACAAAATCATTGCACACATTGAGTTTGTCACAATGCATTACAGTGTTTCCTCTAGGATTTTTTCCAGCTGTGGCGGCAGAACTTTTACACGGATGTACCAACTACCTATGGGTGTTATTTCAATGACACATGTTGTGAGCGCATTTATGTAATACGAGCATGCGAATCTCTGCTTGCGCGCTGATTTCCTCTGTTCGTGCACAACTTTACACCCTGAAATATACGCTGCTCAAGTGCGATTTAGTGCGTTTATGTGACGAGTACATCTCCAACATTTATTAGATTTGCTAGGAATATTTATGAATGTCTCCGATAGACCGACAGAGCGGCATTAATGCGTCCTGAAGTAAAGTGAAACAGCTGAAGTAGCTGAACAGTCCTGAAGTAAAGTGAAACCGCTATAAATTCCAGCCAGATAAAGTCATTGTATGCAGAACCATAGACCTTTATCTATACATATAATTATGGAAACTGTGTTCATCTTAACTTAAAGCTACGCCGTGTTTGCTGGTCTCACGTCTCACGTACGCACCTGTCAGTCAGCCAGCATGTCAACGTAAAGGGTTAAACAAATAACGCACAGCACTACTACGGTTAAAGAAAAGTTTTCGCTGTTATACTTCACTTACCTTTTAATACGTTTTGGTGCTATTATAACCTGCTATTAAAAACAACAACAACAATGACTGAATGTGTTGAATGGGAAGCTGTAATATAGCCGTGGCGGGACGAATTTTGGTGTGGCGCCCCGCCATGGAAGAATGAATGTAGCGGAAACCATGCATTATAACATTTTCCACAATGGATGCATTTGGTGGTTACTTTCCCAAAACAAGTAGTCTATCGTAGCAATCTCAACCAATTGTGCTTCCTTTAATGAAACTCCACTTTTTTGGCAGGAGCACTTTTAGCTTAGCATAGAACATTGAATTGGATTAGACCATTAACACAGTATTGAGTATTTTGTAGTAACATTGTGTATTAAGACTGACCGAAAATGAAAAGTTGGAGATCAGCTGAATAGATTTAAAAATGGTAAAACGTCACTGTTTAGATCTAGGGGAGTTGTAAAATTAAGCTATTTTAAAAAACAAGCAGAGTGTTCCTATAATGGTATTATTGCTTTTAACCATTTTCAACATCTTATCATCTATATTGTCAGCCCCTGTCAAATATGATCAAGCTCTACTTGCATTCTCTCAGTTTTGCACCCTTTGTGCTGGCAGTTTTTCTGTGATACCTAAAAAGTAGCCTTGGGAGATATTTCTGATGAATATTAATGTTTCTTTTTTGTCTGATCTCAGATCTGTCGAGGTGTGGTGAAGGAGACCCAGCAGCAGTTTTTCCACAGCCTAGCCGTTCGACAGAGCATCGCTGTGCACTTCAACATCCAGCAGGACTGCGGGCACTTTCTGGCAGACGTTCCAGCCCGCCTGCTTCCTTGGGAGCAAAAGGAGGATAAAGATGAGCGAGGCGGTACAGAAGGAGGAGAAGATGAAAAAGAGGATGCAGCAGGTCCAGGTGGGAAACTCTGCAGTTGTGTTGTAGTGATCACTCGTGAGGTGCCCTTCCAGACAGTGGCGGATTTCGTACGTGAAGGTGTGGAGCGACACGCAAGAAACCCTGAGCTATATGAACGGCAGGTGTGCCTTCTGCTTTTGCAGTTGTGTGCGGGACTGGAACACATGAAACCCTACCACGTCACGCACTGCGACCTGCGCCTCGAGAACCTCCTTCTGGTACACTGTCAGCCTGGAAACCCTTGGAACCTGGAGCTCCTGGAACCGAACAACAACGCCGCATCCGGATCTTCCACCGCAACGGCTTCTGCATGTCCTGCTCGCCTCATCATTAGCAACTTTTCTCAGGCCAAACTCAAGAACGTGGTACTGGAGCCTGCTTCGCTCCGAGACCATTCCCGTCTGGCACCAGAGCTTCTCACTGCCACCCAGTACCGCAAGTGCGATGAATTCCAGACCGGCATACTGATCTATGAGATGCTGCATCGTCCGAACCCATTTGAGGAATGTCCGGAGCTAAAGGAGAGGGAATACTGCAGCTCTGATTTGCCCCAGTTGCCCCTACGCTCCCTCTACTCTAATGGCCTTCAACAACTCGCCACATTGCTTCTCAACCCTAACCCTTCCGAACGCATCCAGATGGCGGATGCAAGGGCATGTTTGCAGTGTCTTTTATGGGGTCCACGGGAGGATCTGTTTAATTCGATGAACCCTGGAGCAGGGACAGTCCAACGACACACTGTCCTGCAGAACTGGCTGGACCTGAAGCGAACACTTATGATGATCAAGTTTGCAGAGCGTTCTTTGGAATCGGGCTGCGGTGTGAGTTTGGAGGACTGGTTGTGCTGTCAGTATCTGGCTTTCTCCACCACTGAATCTCTCAGTAGAGTGATAAAGATCCTCCAGCAGCCGCAGGGTGTGCTTATATGATTTTATGTGCTTATATCACACTAAGGACACTTGTGTGCTGTACAGAAGTGTGATTTTTATTCGAGGAACCTTATCTTTTGACTTTGTTGGTGAATGTGTTTGCGTTTGGTTTACTTGTGATTTGGACTGTGGTGATAAATTGATGCATTGTGAATTGAGAAATGATTCGGCATCGATTCTGAGATTTTTCCGAATTCATTCTGATTTCTCTCTTCAATCGATTTGGAGCTAAGTTTTAACAAAACAATGACGCTGTGTACTTTGCAAACAGCCATACTTACCTCCAGATTCTTAGACACACTACTTACTAAAATAATAAGTTAGGAAAGATTTGAGTGAATTACAAGAGTTCTTATAGTGAGCTGTGCTTACATTAAACTTATGACATAGAATCCGAGGTACATTTGAACACTTACATGACTCGCCAAACGCACAAGCAGTCTCATTCGTGAGCATTAATATATGGTTAAAAACTAGCCTAGAGCGCCATCTGCTTGGAAAAACTAGACCGCAGCGCCATCTGCTATTTAAGAACTGGACGTCAGCATCATCTACTGTTAAAAACTAGCCTAGAGCACCATTTGCTATTGAAAACTAGCCTAGATCGCCATCTGCTGTTAAAAACTAACCTAGAGCAGCATTTGCTACTAAAACTAGCATAGACATGCGCTGTCATCAACTAGCCTACAGCACATTTACTTTTTTAAATACTAGCCTACAGCGCCATCTGCTGTTAAAAACTAGCCTAGAGTGACAATTGAAATCTTGCGTAGATCGCCATCTGCTGTAAAAACTAGCTTAGATCGCCATTCGCTGTTATAAACTAGCATACAGCACATCTACTTTTAAATACTAGGCTACAGCGCCATCTGCTGTTAAGAACTAGCGTAGATTGCCATTCGCTGTTATAAACTAGCCTACAGCACATCTACTTTTAAATACTAGGATACAGCGCCATCTGCTGTTAAAACTAGCCTATAGCGCCATTTGCTATTGAAAACTAGCATAGATCGCCATCCGCTTTTATAAACTAGCCTAGAGCACATTTCCTTTTTTTAAATACAAGCCTACAGCGCCATCTGCTGTTAAAAAAACTAGCCTAAAGAGACATTTGCTATTAAAAACTAGCGTAGATCGCCATCCGCTGTTATAAATTGGCCTACAGCACATCTACTTCTTTAAATACAAGCCTACAGCGCCATCTGGTTTTAAAAACTAGCCAATAGCGCCATTTGCTATTGAAAACTAGCGTAGCTTGCCATCTGCTGTTAAAAACTAGCGTAGATTACCATCTGCTGTTAAACTTAGCCTAGAGCGCCATTTGCTATTGAAAACTAGCATAGATCGCCATCCGCTTTTATAAACTAACCTACAGCACATCTACTTTTTTTAAATACAAGCCTACAGCACCATCTGCTGTTAAAAAAACTAGCCTAGAGAGACATTTGCTATTGAAAACTAGCATAGATCGCCATCTGCTGTTAAAAACTAGCGTAGATCGCCATCCGCTGGTATGAACTAGCCTACAGCACATCTACTTTTTTAAATACAAGCCTACAGCGCCATCTGCTGGTTAAAACTAGCCTTGAGCGCCATTTGCTATTGAAAACTAGCGTAGCTCGCCATCTTCTGTTAAAAACTAGAGTAGATCGCCATCCGCTGTTATAAGCTAGCCTACAGCACATCTGCTTTAAAATACTACGCTACAGCGCCATCTGCTGTTAAAAACTAGCCTAGAGCCCCATTTGCTATTGAAAACTAGCCTAGAGCACCATTTGCTATTGAAAACTAGCGTAGATCGCCATCCGCTGTTGTAAACTAGCCTACAGCACAACTACTTTTTTAAATACAAACCTACAGCGCCATCTGGTGTTAAAAACTAGCCTATAGCGCCATTTGCTATTGAAAATAAGCATAGCTTGCCATTTGCTGTTAAAAACTAGCGTAGATCGCCATCCGCTGTTATAAGCTAGCCTACAGCACATCTGCTTTAAAATACTAGGCTACAGCGCCATCTGCTGTTAAAAACTAGCCTAAAGCCCCCATATGCTATTGAAAACTAGCCTAGAGCGCCATTTGCTATTGAAAACTAGCATAGATCGCCATCCGCTGTTATAAGCTAGCCTACAGCACATCTGCTTTAAAATACTAGGCTACAGCGCCATCTGCTGTTAAAAACTAGCCTAGAGCCCCATATGCTATTGAAAACTAGCCTAGAGCGCCATTTGCTATTGAAAACTAGCGTAGATTGCATCCGCTGTTATAAGCTAGCCTACAACACATCTGCTTTAAAATACTAGGCTACAGCGCCATCTGCTATTGAAAACTAGCCTAGAGCGCCATTTGCTATTGAAAACTAGCGTAGCTTGCCATTTGCTGTTAAAAACAGGTGTAGATCGCCATCTGCTGTTATAAGCTAGCCTACAACACATCTGCTTTAAAATACTAGGCTACAGCGCCATCTGCTATTGAAAACTAGCCTAGAGCGCCATTTGCTATTGAAAACTAGCGTAGCTTGCCATTTGCTGTTAAAAACTAGCGTAGATCGCCATCTGCTGTTAAAAATTGTCTTAGATCACCATCCGCTGTTATAAGCTAGCCTACAGCACATCTGCTTTAAAATACTAGGCTACAGCACATCTATTTTAAATAATTAACTACAGCGCCATCTGCTGTTATAAACTAGCCCACAGCACATCTATTTTAAATAATAGCCTACAGCGCCATCTGCTGTTAAAATCTAAGCTCACAATTGATTCCAGAGAGAATAGTGATGCATTCCGAAAGTCTAAGAAACGATACACGAATCAGTTTATCGTCCCAGCCCGACTTGTGATACCATGCAGAGAGTCCGAACAAACCGTTTACAGGATGAAAAGTGACAAAAGTGAAGTCATATTTAACTCCACAGATAATGGCACATTTATAGAGCTGCTTTTATAAACAAAGTGAAACTGCATGATGTGTGTATGTGTGTGCGTGAGTATGTTGTGGGTTTATAATAGTTATGCTTTACGTTCTGCTGTAGGGACTTGTGTTTATCAGCAGGAAACCACTGATCCGACATTAGCGGCATCATGATTTATGATTCTAGTTACTCATGAAACGATTGGTTGAGTATTACGTATCATCACATTTTGGAGTTTATGTCAACGAGGGTCACATTAGGTCACCGAATGAATGGATTCGAGTATCATGCCTTACCTTATATGTGTCTGTGTGTGTGTATATATATATATAGATAGAGAGAGAGAGATTGATTTATGGAAAGAGGCAAAAACATCATCCATCTCTCATTTCACGCAAATGTTTAGCAGATCCTGATATATCACACTGATTAGTTCGAGAGAGTACAGATTGGATATTTTTCTACCACAACAAAAGCACTGTAAAGTTTACCAAAGACACTTTGAACCACACAGAATTACGCATATTTTTTACATAAGCAAAGAGAACATATAATATACCCTCCCTTATAAAGAAAGTGTCCTTATGTATCTTAAACGAATGCAGTTTGGATCTTCAGCAGCCTTCAAAGTACACCAAACTCGTCCTAATCAAACTAGAGTCACTCCAGATTCTGACCGTAGCATTCACACTTGCAGAAAACACTACGACTTGCTTTTTCGAGACGTATCAGGATGAACCTAACCCGAAAATCCCTATGTTGGAGGTATGTGCAATCATTAAAAGCAAGTGTTAATGTTTGTTACAGTATTTTCGATGCGTTTATCGCACTTGATCTTCTCCGTATGCAGTTATTCTTTATCTTCCATCCTGTTTCTCCTCGGCACATAATTGATTGATGAAATCCTGAGGTGTTATCATATGCGAGGATATTCGATTGTGTGTGTGTGTGAAGCTTTAGTTTGAAGCGGGGACGGCACATTCTTCAGCATCGTGTCTTTTGTTGTAGTATTATTTTGAGGTGTGAATGTTTGTGTTTCAGACAATGGCAATATAGAGACGGACTTCAGAGTGAAATGTGCGACTGCATCCCAGTTTGTTTACTACCGCATACTACACACACACACAGGTATGTACTTCAGGGGTGATGGGAGAGAGAATATACATGTTTGATTGCATTTGCTAAATTAATTTTTGTATTTAAATACCATGTCGAATTTAAGATGTGCAGTTTTTTATTATTAAAACTGTAAAACTGTTACATATTCGCTCTTTTCTGTAGAATATTTGTGGATAATAGTTACTTTCACGCAAAAATGTAATCGTTTACTCATTTTTTGACTTGTTTCTGCTGTTAAACACAAAAGAAGATATTTTGAGACATGCTGTAGCTGCCACCTATTGACTTCCATAGTATTTTTGTAGTATTTTAAGGAAGTTGATGGGTGCCAGCTACCAACATTCTTCAAAATATCTTATTTTCGGTTCAACAAAAGGTTTAAAACCAAAGGAGGAAGAATAAATTCAATCTTTTATCAATTTTTGCATGAACTATCCCTTAAATTTCAAGTAAACCACCCTGAGAGCTTGTTTTATATGTAAATTATGATTCAACGCGAACTAAATCTAATCCCGCATACTTAATGGTATGCAAATTGGGATGCAGATGTTGTCATGTTTGTTTTTCTTTTAGGTATTAAGGTGCATTACAGAAAGGGATTTAATGATGATTGATAGTGTATGAGAACCTGCGTTTCCTGTGAGGTCATTGGGTCAAGAATCTGTCAATCACACAATAGGGCGGGACCATCGGTTAGAAATAGTTCCATCATTAGAGAGAATACAGGAGTATAGTGTGTGTGTGTTAGTTGATGTTTGCAGGTCACACTTTAGCAATATGCTGTATTGAATTATATTTGTATATAATAATTTTTTGAGTGTAGTTTTAAATCCTTTTAGCATTACGAGTCTGTCACCGAATGAATATGAGTGAGAGAATGAACGTGTCAGCAGATGTCTGTAGTGTGTGTGTGTGCGTGTGCATGTGTGTGTGCTTTCACTCATCCACCATCCGTCTTATCAGTTTCTTTCACTTCATTTCACTCAATCCATGTATTTACTGTTATTTACACATGTTTATTGCCAGTGATTTCACAGAACGGCTTTTTACCTACAACTGCATATCTCATGGTATTTAGCTCTACATTACTGAGTTAACTGCTCATAATAAAACTATGAATATGTTTTTAAACATGACTTGTTTGTGTGCTTTAATAAAAAACACTGCTCTCTTATATTGGTTATTAGTGCTTAATAATGTGCTGCGGAAAAGAGCTATACCTGAATTAACTTTAATTGGTGTACAACTTTGGTTTGGTTTCTAAGTATGTGGCTTAAATGTGAACAATTGACATTTTACATTGTAAACATGGAGATGTTAATACTCTCCTTTAAAAGCAAAGTGTCATTGAGTACCTGAATCAAATGCAGTTTTTTTTTCTGACACACTTTAAACTAGAGTCACTCCGGATTCTGATCAAAGCATTCACATTTGCAGAAAAGGTGAATCTAATCCTAATTTTACAGAATTACAAACTGAATATCTTTACATGTGGAATTACTGAAAGCAAGTGTTTATCATGTAGACATTTCTTTTTAAAATAACAAGTTTATTTCTCTAAATCTCTTTAATTAAGATAACACAAACACATTATTTAAATATAATCGAAATACACAAAAAATGATTCAAAGATGATTCTTAGAATTTACAATTTTTTTTAGGTTAAGGGGTTCTAAACTATTTATTTGGGCTGAATTAAAATAAACATTCAGCTGAACATTATTAAATTTAATTTAAACTGTTTGGGGCGTGACTGTGGTGCAGTGTGTAGCATGATCGCAAGAAGATCGCTGGTTCGAGCCCCGGCTGGGTCAGTTGGCGTTTCTGTGTGGAGTTTGCATGTTCTCCCCGTGTTCGTGTGGGTTTCCTTCGGGTGCTCCGGTTTCCCCCACAAGTCCAAAGACATGGTACAGGTGAATTGGGTAAGCTAAATTGTCCGTAGTGTATGAGTGTCAATGTATTGATGCTACCCACTGGGCCTCCGTGCTGCTTTTTTTATTTTTTATATATATATATATATATATATATATATATATATATATATATATATATATAATTGAGAATTGTTTATTATTAATGAATTAATTGTTTTACTATTCAGAAGTCATATTATAATCACAATATGATTTATTATTAATACTATTATTATAAAATCTATATCAATAATATTGTAATATAGTACTTATTATTATAATTATTAAATGAATATACCAATAAGATCGGTTTCCTCTGTTAATTTTGCCTGTTTTAAAGGTCCCACGAAGTGCTTTGTAATATGGATTTTAATTCGATGTTTGACGTAATCTCAACTGAAAAATGAAAAGAGGGTGCCCTGCTGAAAAATCCAGCTTAAACCAGCCTAAGCTGGTTGGCTGGTTTTAGCCGGTCGACCAGCCTGGTTTTAGACGGGTTTTGGCCATTTCCAGGCTGGTTTCCAGCCATTTCCAGCCTGGTCTTAGCTGGTCAGGCTTGAAAATGACCAGCTCAAACCAGCTAAAACCAGCTTGACCAGCCTGGTTTAAGCTGGACATAGCTGGTTTTGGCTGGTCAAGCTGGTTTTAGCTGGTCAACTCCCAGCCTGACCAGCTAAGACCAGGCTGGAAATGGCTATAAACCAGCCTGGAAATGGCCAAAACCCCTCTAAAACCAGGCTGGTCGACCAGCTAAAACCAGCCAACCAGCTTAGGCTGGTTTAAGCTGGATTTTTCAGCAGGGGGGACATAGAGTAGCCCCTCCCCTTTTAAAAAAGTAACCAATAGCTTTAGTTTTTATCACAGCTCTGTCAGTGTGAGTTCAAGCACCTGGTTGTTGCTAGATCAGATACGGTTGCGGCCGGAAGTTAGAAAAATTATTTATATTAATTATTAAATTTCCCATTTATTGTATTTTATTAATGTCTACCTAAACCCAACCATCACAGTACTTTAAAAATTCTAATTATTGTTATACAGTGTTACAGAAAAGATGCTATATTGATGTGTGTATCTGCAGCTGTATCCTGTCTAGACTTTACCGCGCATCAAATGAAAGCAAATGAGAAGCGTCTTGAAGTAGGCGGGGCACGTCAGACACTAAAGAGCATTTGATTGGTCAAGCTTTGATGAGAACCTGAAGTATGACGTGAAAAAAAACGTTGATCCATTTAGGGGAAAGTGAAAAACTGCAGGCTTTACATGTATATATCTCCTAAACACAAATTTTGTCACTGTTTTGGAGCACACTAACATAGAGATGTCCTTAAAACTAACAGACTGACATTAACATCTACATATTTTTATTTTTATTTCGTGGGACCTTTAATTGACCGTTAAAAGATGTCGTTGAGCACTAAATTTTCTCTCGTCGCCCACCGTCTTCATATGTTTTGTTTTTAGGCCTAAACAAAGCTTTTACCGCCTCAAGAGGGCGCCACAACACGGCTTATACAACATTATAGGCCAACACCACCATATGCTGCTCATAAAGCTCGTATAATCTCTGATAGTACATGCTGTGTCGTTTCCTCACGTCTCAGCAGTTTTTCAGAGTAAACAAACCCTTCGCCCTCAGATCAATAACGATAACGCAGCAAGACTCTTCACACATCTGAAAACGAATGACATTAACAGTAATAACTCCCATTACAGTCCTGCAGAGACATGATCGGGTCTCTCGAGGAGTTTAAAACCTCTTCAATCTCCTTAGCATCTTACCTTTCTCTAAGAAATTGAAAGGAACGTGCTGATCATCGTGTGTGTGTGTGTGTTTGTTCCGGTGTATGAACCGATTATAGTGTGAGTCAGTGTGTGTAAAGCCTGTGTTGATTCTCCTCAGGACATGATGCTTGTGTTATTATACACACGTGAATGTGAGTAGTACATTCTGACACTCTCCAAACGAGGAATAACACGTACACATAGCCTACACACATCCTTCAGCTCAAAAACACTACTATTACCTGCAGGTAAGAATGTTTTGTTTAATGTTTGACTGTAATAGTATGTAGATATGTAGCTGTTTGTTTACATTCTGCAGGAAACAGAAAGGTTATTTTAAAAGTTTGCTGTGTCCTGCAGACTGTAAATTGATTCAGTTTTGGGACTTTGTTAGTTAACAACATGACAATAATGAAATATTTTTTGGAGTATAACAATAGCACAATATTTATTTATTATAAACACTGAATTATATAATAATGCACAGTCCAACATTACGTTTTGTCATGTTTAATACAGCAACAAACTGACTGCAATGCAGTGTTGGGCAAAAATACATTGAAATGTATTTTAAAATAAAATACCAAATACCCTAATGTTAGGTGTATCAAAATAAACTACAAAATACAGCAGTCACAACTTGTATAAAAATAAAATACAGTATTTTGTATTTTAAAAATACTACAAAATCTTTTTACAAAAGGAGCAAGACATTTCTTTGCAAATCTTCCATCAATTAGACCTATTCGATCAATCCCTTACTTAAGTAAACAATGTTTGATAGCGAATGTGGCCAATAAAATTGCCATCATCTCTGTACAACGATTATTCAGCCTCTTAATATTTTAAAAGGGTTTTAAATAAAGAGTTAATTTAATTTATTTGTTTACAGAATTTGTCAGAAAGCTATTTTTTATTATTTTAAATTTTTTTCAATACTCCATGTCAAAACTATTAGGAGTTTTTGATTATTAAATAGTTGTGTTTCATATGTTGTGACATCTTAAGGCTTACATCTTTCCTCTTCATTAACTATACAGTGGACCTATACTGATCAACTACTGGTATTTGAAAAAGCCAATGAAGTATTGTAGGAATCGCCACTGTAGGTCTTATTTGTTGTTTGTTTTAACATTTGGCATCAGCAATCCATCCAAAACTACTATTAATTGTACAGTACACTCTTTCTCCTAGTCCTAAGATTTCTTCAATTCTTCTTTAAACGGAAGAGTCAATAACATCTAAATCCCCAATCAGATCATTTACTGTATACGATGTCTTGATGTAGATTTCTTACTAAGTATTTTACAGTATTTTAAAAATACAAGACACTCAAGTATTTTGATGCTAAATATTAAATCATTTTCATAAAGCCTATCAAATACAAATTACAAAATACTATTTTGTATTTAAAATTAGGCATGGGCCGGTATAAGATTCTGACGGTATGATAACCTTGGATAAAAATATCACGGTTTCACGGTATTGTGATTACTGCTCTAAAATATATTCTTTTTTAAATGTCTGTGTAAAAAACTAAGTTTTTTCCCCTTTGAACTCAATATATATTTTTTGAGAAACATTTATAATATTTTGGAGCAGTAAACGTGCCAGGCCAAATAATTCAAATGAATCATTGACGTCTGCTGTCTTTATTAGTTTTAAAAACACAGATTTATTTCCAATTTAAAATGGCATCTTTGGATATCTTTTCTGCTGGAGATGCTGTTGTTAAGAAAAAATGTAAATAAAAAAATCTTACACATACCTTAGGAACGGTATTAGAGAACATTTTGGCGGTATGAAAACCTTGACTTTTCCAAACCGCGGTAAACCTTGAAAGCAGTTATCGTCCCATGAATATTTAAAATGCATGTATCATAAATACTGCCCATCCCTGGTTGTAATAATATTTTAGTATTATGGTGTATAGCAAAGTATTTAAAATATTTAAAGTTTATTATCAATATTATATACAAATTAAATTATTATTATTATTATTGTCAATGAGGTTTTGTGTTGTTAATGTACACGATGCGTTTCTAAAATCAGGTTGATATAATTTCTAGTACTGCCATATTTATCACAGATATACAAATGGGATTAAAATACATTTAAATTAGTTTATTTGTATGCTTTTATGACAATTAAACATTGTTATAATTGATTTTATAAATGATAAAACAAAAGATAATTAGAAATATTGATCATTTCATGTTTTTACTACAACGAATTGAATATTCTTTTATATTGCAATGACTATTAGTAGAAAATATTAAATTATTTTATAAATATAATGATTATGTAAACTGAAATACTTTATAATTATTTAACTATTAATTTTAATAGTTATTTATTAAACTATTATTTAAATACTTTTTATGCTTAATAATTATTGAATAAGGTCAAACGTTTTCACTACATTGATGTTCCATATTAGCACAAAATTAAAAAACATAACTCAAGAGGTGGAATGCATATACTCAAAACTAGCTTTTAATCTTATTTGTGAAATAGTTTATATGCACGTGTCATCTACATTTTCCTTAAATAACAGAAATATGATTAAATATTATTAATTTGCCTAAATGATGTGTGCTTGTCAGCAGAATGTGTAGCCTGGATGAGGTTCCATTTAACTTTGCTCTGGAGATACAGATGAGTCAAAGAGAGCCGCTTACACCTCCTGAATTGAACATCCCAGACTGCGCTCAGATACTGCGTGATACAAAGGTCAGATTAATATCTGTGTTTGTTTATATTTATTATATACAGCTGAAAATAAAAGTATTAACTCTCCTATTGAATGTGGATTCTTCTTCAAATATTTCCCAAGTGATGTTGAACAGAGCAAGAATATTTTCACAGTTTTTCCTATCATATTTTTTCTTCTGAATACAGTTTTATTTAATTTAGTTTGGCTGAAATAAAAGCAGTTTTTAATTAAGACAATTTTTAAAGGGTCACGAAACACCAAAACACTTTTTTTGAGCTGTTGACAGTCATATATGTGTCCCACGCTGCTATAAACACTATTAGGACACATATATTGCACTAAAAGGTGAAAATTGGTTGTTTTTGAGTTATTTTGGGCAAATTCGTTCTTCCGGTTTGAAACGAATTTTTGAAGCTGCGTCACGGCCATGAGATACTTGGGTGTAAATCCAGCTGGAGAGTGGCTGTCTGTCTTTTCTAGGACGTTCTGACGTATCTGAGTGTGCAGTATTAATTCATGAGAAAGACGTGCTTCAAACCAATCAGCGCGCTCTATTGTGTATGACGTGAAACTTCATTAATTTGCATGATAGCTCCGGAGACTGTTTACCAGTTTACACTGTTCAGACGGCAGAGAGACGCCACGTTGTGTTGCCAAAACAAGTGAAAGAACAAGAATTTCAAGACAAAATTCGTAGGTGTTATTAGTGTGTTGCAACGAAGGTTTTGTTTTCATTTTCCCTTTATGAGAGAGCTGCTGGACTCACGTGTGGATTATAGTGCACGCGACACGCGACAGAAACGCGTTTGTAAGGAACATTTTTACCCGAGAGCTTTTTCTCATCTGGAAATGGTGAAATCCGGATTTGCCGCTCGTCTCCTTTTAATAAAAAGACACAGCTCCAGTTTGATTGTCTGTCTACAGATTTGGTAAGTGTTTGCAGTGGACTGCCCTTTGTTTAAATGCTGCTCTCCGAGTGTAAACATGTAAACACAAACTATTCCCGTAGTGCAGGATTTTCGCTGCAATTTGCGACAGGATAGTCTATACACACGCGGCTTTCTGACGCTACCTACCGAGTACATAAGTTACAGAGAAATGCGGAGGATTTTTTTCTCTTATTCGCCGTATCAAATCAGCCTCTGTGTGTTTGTTTTTCCTGTCAAACTTAGCGCGTGCCCAAATGTTAACTCCCTTCTATGCAAAATCTTATCCTCTTTCCCTCCCCCGACACTCCCACACTCCCAGAGCTGGACACGCCCAACTTTCCTGACTTTTTTCAAAACAGAGGTGTGAAAACACCCTGCTGAGACAGGGGGTTTCGTGGCCCTTTAAGGTCAATATTATCAGCCCTTTTTAGAATGTAATTATTAATCATTTTTATTAATAAATGATTTTGATTGGCTACAGAACAAAGCACTGTTGTCCAGTGACTTGCCTAATTAACCTATTTAGGTCTTTTAATGTCACTTTAAGCTGAATACTAGCATCTTGCAAAATAACTAGTAGAATATGATGTACTGTCATCATGGCAAAGATAAAAGAAATAAGATATTAGAGATCAATTACTAAAACTATTGTGTTTAAAAAACATCTGTCCATTAACAGCACTTGGGAAATGTTTTTAAAAGAATTCAAATTTTACAAGAGGGCTAATAACTCTGACTCAACTGTACGTTTGACATTTGTATAAATCTTATATATATACCAATGTTCACATGTTGTCCTGTATTTGGCAGTATTCGTTCTCTCTGGAGAAGCGGATCATGGCTGCATGGGAAGAGCAGCAGCGGAAGAACAGGAAGTTCAAAAAGATCCCGCAGAGTGTGTGTCCCACCTGCCCACCGCACTGGCTAATGTTCAGCAGCCCGCAGCAGAACCGCATGTGGTGCTTCGGAAATGCAGAATTATGGGAACTGAGCCCACGTCCCCGCAGCTTAAGCCTGAGTGCTGCTGACTCACGTAAGCTCCGCCCACTGCGGGCGGTCCAGTTCCTCATCGCTGACACAGACTGTGAGAGCGGCTACGGTGAAGACAATGACAGCTCGTCTAGTGAGGATGAAGCTGCTTGGAGCAAAGAAAGACCAAAGAGTTCTGGCTCTCAGTGTCCTCGAGTTTCAGTCCGTCACACCCAGCAAGGCTCCTCCCCTCACCCTGCCCCTTCTGTCAATCTCCCGAAGCCCCGCCCAAGCTCCGCCTCCTCTGTAAAGGACATCCGCAAGCCTGTCCCTCCTGCCCTCAGCCAGACGTCGCAGGGCAGTCCTCACAGCTCCAGAGCACCACGCCGAAAACCTGCCATAGTGAGAACCAATGGACGACAGCGCTTACACACTCTCCTACAGCCCAGACCCTTATCTGCAGGACCACTGCCCTGCTGCAGGCGCCAGAAACCTTCCTCACATGTAATATACACTCACTGTGGATCATGTTGTCCAAATCTGTTCCTGGAGGGCCACTAAACCCTACTATAAAGCTACTATAACCAGGGACTATAGGAACTATACTCTCATTCTAGACCAGGGCTACCCAAACTCGGTCCTAGGGGGCCTACAGACCTACAGTCCTACAGACTTTAGCTGCAACCCCAAACAGACACACCTGAACCAGCTAATCAAGCTCTTACTAATCATACGAGAAGCTTCCAGGCAGATCTGTTGAGGTAAGTTGGAACTAAACCCTGCAGGACACCGACCCTCCAAGATCAAGATAGGCACCCCTGTTCTAGACCCAGTTACAATAATCTGGAACTATAGGAACTATGCTCTTTTTGTAGGCCCAGCTTCTATTACCAGGAACTGTACTCTCATTCTAGACCTAGCTACTATAACCAGAAACTTTAGGAACTATACTCTCTTTCTAGACCCAGCTACTATAACCAGGAACTATGCTTTCATTCTAGACCCAGCTACTTTAACCAGGAACTTTAGGAACTATACTCTCTTTCTAGACCCAACTACTAACCAGGAACTATACTCTCTTTCTAGACCCAGCTACTATAACCAGGAACTATACTCTCATTCTAGACACAGCTACTATAATCTGGAACTATAGGAACTATACTTTCATTCTAGACCCAGCTACTATAACCAGGAACCATAGGAAATATACTCTAATTCTAGACCCAGCTACTACAATTTAGGAACTATAGGAACTATATAATTTCATTCTAGACCCAGCTACTATAATCAGGAACTATACTTTCATTCTAGACCCAGCTACTATAACCAGGAACAATTGGAACTATATACTCTAATTCTAGACCCAGCTATTATAACCAGGAACTATAGGAACTATACTCTCATTCTAGACCCAGCTATTATAACCAGGAACTATAGGAACTATACTCTCATTCTAGACCCAGCTACTATAACCAGGAACTATAGGAACTATACTCTCATTCTAGACCCAGCTATTATAACCAGGAACTATAGGTACTATACTCTCATTCTAGACCCAGCTATTATAACCAGGAACAATTGGAACTATATACTCTAATTCTAGACCCAGCTATTATAACCAGGAACTATAGGAACTATACTCTCATTCTAGACCCAGCTATTATAACCAGGAACTATAGGAACTATACTCTCATTCTAGACCCAGCTACTATAACCAGGAACTATAGGAACTATACTCTCATTCTAGACCCAGCTATTATAACCAGGAACTATATGAACAATACTCTCATTCTAGACCCAGCTACTATAACCAGGAACTATAGGAACTATACTCTCATTCTAGACCCAGCTATTATAACCAGGAACTATAGGAACTATACTCTCATTCTAGACCCAGCTATTATAACCAGGAACTATAGGAACTATACTCTAATTCTAGACCCAGCTACTATAACCAGGAACTATAGGAACTATACTCTCATTCTAGACCCAGCTACTATAACCAGGAACTATAGGAACTATACTCTCATTCTAGACCCAGCTATTATAACCAGGAACTATAGGAACTATACTCTCATTCTAGACCCAGCTATTATAACCAGGAACTATAGGAACTATACTCTCATTCTAGACCCAGCTACTATAACCAGGAACTATAGGAACTATACTCTCATTCTAGACCCAGCTACTATAACCAGGAACTATATGAACTATACTCTCATTCTGGACCCAGCTACTATAACCAGGAACTATATGAACTGTACTCTCATTCTGGACCCAGCTACTATAACCAGGAACTATATGAACTATACTCTCCTTCTAGTGTAAAAAAAACCAAGGAACTTTGCTGTCGTAACATGGCTGCAGTTATTTACAAACAGTTCCAAAATACTTGTCATGAATTTTCTAGGGCAGATAGTGGTCCTGGATGGTCATTATTCTTCAGAATTTGTCTACAACCCTCTCCAATACACCTGTTTAGAAAAGTGGGTCAACCCCATTTGTGGTTGACAAAACTACACTACCCCCAACTATAAACATTTTGCATGTGTCCTCAATCAAACACACCTGTAGGACCCTGCAGGCTGAAGTTTCACATTGCTGTTGTAGGTCTGAAGGACTTGATTTTCTTGTTCAGTTATGTTTAATTTAGAGGGAGCTAAACAGTCCGGTATGTAGCCCTCAAGGTGCAGGTTTGGACACTTACATCTTTAAAAAAAAATCTAATTTAAGGGATTAGTGTCAAGTTTAATTTGTTATTCCAGGTTGTGCGTCCGCGGACGTCTGCAGGTCTACCGGATGCTCCAGCAGATCTGCTCTGTGCATTGAGTCAGGAAGAAAGGGATCTTCTTGAAGGCGTTATAAAACATGGATACACCCTGCACACTGCCATACTAGCTCTGCAGAAGACAGGACCCAAGAGCCCTGATCAGGTAACACACAACATACACACATATAGAATTAAATACACACATTACTATCTCTCACTTTTTTGTCCATTCCTCCAGATTTTGAGTTATTTGATGTCATGTGACCGTCTGTGTCGACTGGGTTATGAGAAGACTCAAGTGGAAGAAGCTTTGGAGATGTTCCAGAACTGTGAGAGCAAAGTAAGGCCTACTAAAGATACTAATTGGTATCCAGCACACAATCCAGCACATTAACATCCAGCACAAAAAATAACAGACAAATCAGCTTTTAACGCTCCAAACCCTCAACCAATTGACATCCAGCACAAAAAATAGCAGACAAATCAGCTTTTAGCGCTCCAAACCCTCAACCAATTGACATCCAGTACAAAAAATAGCAGACAAATCAGCTTTTAGCGCTTCAAACCCTCAACCAATTGACATCCAGCACAAAAAATAGCAGACAAATCAGCTTTTAGCACTCCAAACCCTCAACCAATTGACATCCAGCACAAAAAATAGCAGACAAATCAGCTTTTAGTGCTCCAAACCCTCAACCAATTGACATCCAGCACAAAAAATAGCAGACAAATCAGCTTTTAGCACTCCAAACCCTCAACCAATTGACATGCAGCACAAAAAATAGCAGACAAATCAGCTTTTAGCGCTCCAAACCCTCAACCAATTGACATCCAGCACAAAAAATAGCAGACAAATCAGCTTTTAGCGCTCCAAACCCTCAACCAATTGACATCCAGCTCAAAAAATAGCAGACAAATCAGCTTTTAGTGCTCCAAACCCTCAACCAATTGACATCCAGCACAAAAAATAGCAGACAAATCAGCGTTTAGTGCTCCAAACCCTCAACCATTTGACATCCAGCTCAAAAAATAGCAGACAAATCAGCTTTTAGCGCTCCAAACCCTCAACCAATTGACATCCAGCACAAAAAATAGCAGACAAATCAGCGTTTAGTGCTCCAAACCCTCAACCAATTGACATCCAGCACAAAAAATAGCAGACAAATCAGCGTTTAGTGCTCCAAACCCTCAACCAATTGACATCCAGCACAAAAAATAGCAGACAAATCAGCTTTTAATGCTCCAAACACTCAACCAATTGACATCCAGCACAAAAAATAGCAGACAAATCAGCTTTTAATGCTCCAAACACTCAACCAATTGACATCCAGCACAAAAAATAGCCCACAAATCAGATTTTAGTGCTTTAAACACTCTGCAAATTAACACTCAGCTCAGAAAATAGCCCACGAATCAGTTTTTAGCACTCCAAACATTCAGTTAAATGACACTCAATGTAAAAAATAGCCCACAAATCAGTTTTTTAGCACTCCAAATACTCAACCAATTGACATCCAGCATGAAAAATAGCCGACAAATCAGCTCTTAGCACTTCAATCACTAAAGCAATTGACATCCAGCATGAAAAATAGCCGACAAATCAGCTCTTAGCACTTCAATCACTCAAGCAATTGACATCCAGCATGAAAAATAGCCGACAAATCAGCTCTTAGCACTTCAATCACTCAAGCAATTGACATCCAGCATGAAAAATAGCAGACAAATCAGCTTTTAGCGCTCCAAACATTCAGCCAATTGACATCCAGCATGAAAAATAGCCAACAAATCAACTTTTAGCGCTTCAATCACTCAACCAATTGACATCCAGCATGAAAAATAGCCGACAAATCAGCTTTTAGCGCTTCAATCACTCAAGCAATTGACATCCAGCATGAAAAATAGCCGACAAATCAGCTTTTAGCGCTCCAAACATTCAGCCAATTGACATCCAGGATTAAAAATAGCCCACAAATCAGCTTTTTAGCGCTCCAACCAATTGACATCCAGCATGAAAAATAGCCAACAAATCAACTTTTAGCGCTTCAAACATTCAGCCAATTGACATCCAGCATGAAAAATAACCGACAATTCAGCTTTTAGCACCCCAAACATTCAGTCAATTGACATCCAGCATGAAAAATAGCCAACAAATCAACTTTTAGCGCTTCAAACATTCAGCCAATTGACATCCAGCACAAACAATAGCCAACAAATCAACTTTTAGCACCCCAAACATTCAGCCAATTGACATCCAGCATGAAAAATAGCCAACAAATCAACTTTTAGCGCTTCAATCACTCAACCAATTGACATCCAGCATGAAAAACTGCAGACAAATCGGCTTTTAGTTCTCCAAACACTCAGACAATTGACATCCAGCATGAAAAACTGCAGACAAATCGGCTTTTAGTTCTCCAAACACTCAGACAATTGACATCCAGCATGAAAACTAACCTACAAATCAGCTTTTCAAACTCCAAAAATTCAACCAATTGATATCTAGCACAGAAATTGCCCACAAATCAGCTTTTAGCGCTCCAAACACTCAACCAATTGACATCCAGCATGAAAAATCGCCAACAAATCAGCTTTTAGCGCTCAAAACATTCAGCCAATTGACATCCAGCACAAACAATAGCCAACAAATCAAATCTTAGTGCATCAAATATTCAGCCAATTACCACTCAGCTCAAAAAATAGCCCACAAATCAGCTTTTAGCACTCCAAACACTCCACTGAAATGCGTTCCAATCAGCATCCAGTGAAAAAACATCTCTCAGATTAGCATTTAGCTATCAAAGCACTCAACTAATCATCAAACTTCCATTTAACAGCCCAAACACTCACCGAATCAGCATTTAACACTCTAAACACTCAACTAATTCAGTTCATAAAGCACACCTCCAATCAGCAGGGTGTTTTTGTGTCTCTCTCAGGCTTCTGAGTTCCTGTTCCTGCTGTCTCAGTTCTGTGAGATGGGTTTCCAGCAGAGCACCATTAAAGAAGTTCTACTGGTTCACGAGAACCATAAAGAGAAAGCCCTGGAGGAGCTTATGACACGCAGCGGCTGAGGACACAAGAGATGATCCTCGCTTATGTGAACGAATGAATGGCTTCAGCATGAATGAAGAATTGAAGAAATCCTTAGCACCATGAATGAATGCAAAAATAAATCCTCAGCTACTCTACATGAGAATGTGAATCAGTCTTCATCTCCTTTAATGAATGAATAAATCTCTATATTCAGCTTTATATATTAATGTATGAACCCTTCGCAGTTTTAATACATCAGTTTTTCCTTGAAGAAGTCATGTTTGGTGATTGATATTTATTATATTGGTGATCTGTAGATCTGACTGCTTGCTGACAAAGATTAATCGTCTAGTTGATGAGGGGAATCGTGACGAAGATTCATCAGCTAGCAAAAAAAAAAGATTAACACGTTTTGAAAAGAGCTGGGCTTGAATGAGTTCAAACAAGGAGTCTATAGATGGTCTGATGTATCATTTATTAAGCAGGAATAAATTAGTTTCATAACTGTGTTTCACATGTTTAAAATGTAATAAAGTTTTTCTTATTTTCTTCATTTTCCTTCGGCTTAGTCCCTTTATTCATCAGCGATCGCCACAGTGGAATGAACCGCCAACTTATCCAGCATCAAACATTATCTCGATTCATTCCTTTTCACTGGATTTTTCTGAAGCGCTATTGGTATGTAGCTCTATACAGTAAATCCCATAACAGAACTATAAATTAATATATTCATATTTTCAACAAAATTATGCATTGTATCTATTAAAAATCATTTAGAAAAATACACTCAAATGTGCAAATGAGCTTAAATACTTATATAGAACCTGAGGCCATAATTTTAATATTTGGTATCACACCACAGTCCTTATGTTTTAATAAATGTAAGAATAATGTGATTGACTTCACTACAATTTTAGCTAGAAGGTTAATATTGCTCAAGTGGAAGGAAGTATTTCTTCCAACCTTTAAGCAATGGCTTATAAAACTTCTACACCACCTGACCTTAGAAAAAATACCATACACTGTAAGAGGTTGTACTGATATGATGTTTCTCATTTGGTTTTAAATCGCATAAAGAAGATGGACCCTTCAGTTATTTTAGAAGAGTAGAACCTTTCCTTGTTATTTTTTTTTATTTATTTATTTTTCCTTTTATATATATATATATCAATCTCCAGATTGGAGGAAAGTCCTTCCTCCAGGTGGAGGAGTTCAAGTATCTTGGGGTTTTATTTACGAGTGAGGGAAGGATCGAACGTGAGATTGACAGGCGAATTGGTGCAGGGGCAAAGCTCTCGATTTACCGGTCACTCTACGTTCCTACTCTCACCTATGGTCATGAGCTTTGGGTCATGACCAAAAGGACAAGATCTCGGATACAAGCGGCCGAAATGAGTTTCCTTCGCAGGGTGGCAGGGCGCACCCTTATGGATAGGGTGAGGAGCTCTGTCACCCCGGGAGGAGCTCGGAGTAGAGCTGCTGCTCCTCCACATCGAGAGAAGTCAGCTGAGGTGGCTCGAGCATCTGTTTCGGATGCCTCCTGGACGCCTACCTAGGAAGGTGTTCCAGGCATGTCCTGCAGGGAGGAGGCCTCGGGGAAGGCCCAGGAGATGCTGGAGGGACTATGGCCCAATACCAATTCTATTTTGTACTCCTACCCCTTCCCCTTGGCCCTTACAACCGAGGGTTAAGGGGAAGGGCTTTAAATCTTACCCCTAAGAATTGGGTCAGCACTTCAACACCTGCACACGTCATCATTTCATCGTGAGCTCTTGCTTCATGAGATCAGACGATGGTGACTGCTGTAGTCATTCCAGTTGTGTTATTTTTTGGTGTTTATCTTCAGGAAATCACTGAAGGGATATATTATGTTATCATAACAATCTAATGTGCAATAAGATCGTAACGGTACTGTGTATTTACACAGTGGCCATATTCATCTATGTAAACACACGAAAACAACATTAACATTATAGCAGACGCTGTAAAAAGCTCCTTTTCTGTCACTAGCCTTTTCTGACGGTACTCGAGTGTCATCGAGTGTCAGAATGTTGTGGGACTGCTGTACAGGAGTTATTATTAGGGATTATAGATCGCGAAATTTAGCGATTATTTTTTTTTTTTTTTTTTAAGCATGATGGTAAAACACGAACGCGATTATGAATATATTAAAACAAGTGTTTGTTTGTCGTAAAAATTCGTACTAATGACAAAAAA
Organism: Danio kyathit; assembly: GCA_903798195.1. Taxonomy (NCBI): domain Eukaryota; kingdom Metazoa; phylum Chordata; class Actinopteri; order Cypriniformes; family Danionidae; genus Danio; species Danio kyathit. The sequence goes on from CAIGQS010000061.1 coordinate 374,860, forward strand.
TACTAATTTGTGGATTTCCTTACTTCCGGGTTCAGCATTACTGCCGTTGTGGCTGGTGTATTCTGGGAACTTTTCTTACCCCTTCGTTTTAAGTGTGGTCCTGAAAAATCTTCGTTCGAAGGGGTGTATACACCTTGCCCTTAGCCTTACGCCTTCAAGCTAAAGAGAATTGGGACACCCCTACCCCTTGACGGGAACGTGCAAAACGAGGGGTAGGGGTTAGGGCAGGGGCGTAGCAAAAGGGGGGGGACGGGGGGGATATGTCCCCCTCACTTTTAGAAACAGACCATTTAGAAACAGTTGATTAACAATGTAAACTTTTGGATTTCATACATCTGTCCCCCACACTTTTAAAATGTCCACTAAGCCCCTGGGTAAGGGGAAGGGCTAAGGGGTAGAATTGGGATTGGGCCTATGTCTCTCGGCTGGCCTGGGAACGCCTCGGGAATCCCCCGGAGGAGGAGGAGGAAGTGTCTGGAGAGAGGGAAGTCTGGGGTTTTCTCATAAAGCCGCGGTCACACTGGACTTTTCCCTCCATAGACTTCCATTCATACGCACGCGAATGCGTCAGATCGGAAACGCAGGGTCATGTGTCAGATTTCGCAGGTTGCTGCAGTGCAAAGTTCAAACTTGGTGAACTCTGACCTGCGAAATCGCATCACTTGACTGCGTGAGACCAATCCAGGATCCAAACATGACCTCTCTGAACAGAAATTTAAAACATGGAGCAATCGCTCGCTTTTTTAAATGCCTAATCATCTTGTTTAATCCCGCCCCTTTTTGCAAGCTCAAACTCTAGTGTGATTGCGGCTTAAGACTGCTGCCCCCACGACCCGGCCCCGGAAAAGCGGTAGAAAATGAATGAATGTATGAATGAATATATATATATATATATATATATATATATATATATATATATGTGAATAAAATATGTTTAACTTAATATTATTATTTATTTGTATTTTATTTTTATATTATTCATATATTTTTGTAGAACCTAAATGTATATGTACGACAGGTTTTGTTTAAAAAAAGAAAAATTGAAAAGCTATTTGCACTACATGTTTCATATCTTACATGTTCGATAAAAACACTTTTGGGGAAAAAAAATGTACAAATGAGCTGAAACAACAAAATTCTTGATATTTTTGGGACAACTTAATAGTTTTATGTTCAGTCCACTTACATTTGTTAACTCAATCGATTTGGGTTGGGACAACATGAATGAATTGTGTGGTATCCTGCTTTTTTATAATGTAGTTAATTTAAATGTCTTAAATTAAAAGGAAACCGCTCAAATACCATGTGATAATTGAATTATATGTTATTATTCTGTTAATTTTACATATTTAAAACTCAAATTTACAAAGAAACATTACGCTGTAAATAATAACAATAGGCTATAAGATGACAAAGCAATCAGTTTATATGATTACATTCAGTTCTGCTGATTAAAGGTTCTGAATTCAGCAACGCCATTCATTCCATTCATCATTGCAACCAGTTAAACTGGTCAGTCAGCTGGCTTCAATTTCATCCAATCAGTGTGCTGGAAGAGTCCCCATGACGTCTGTCAGCCTATCAGCGCGTAGAATCTTGTTGCAATGCTTGGTTTCCGCCAATCAGAGCGTAGAAGCTTTTCGATGCGGCGTTTGAATTTTTAGTCAGAGGTTTCAAAGCCCAGCGTCGGATAGAAATAAGAAGTAAATAAAGTTGTACAGGTGTCAAAACAGCACTTATAGCTTGTGTAAACCGCATCGGAAATCTGCGGCGTGAGGAGGACAGTATGAGGAAGAGGTAAGAGAGCGAGTTTATGTGTGCTATATTATACATAGTTTGGTACATTATACTGTTAGCTTCCATTTTCGACACAACTGTTTTAGTGAACATCGTGTTCGGTCGATATTGTCGTACATTTTGTATATAATTAATACATTTAAACTCGTTTAATATTAGAACGTGATATATTAAGCTAATGTGAGCTTATAAACATCGTAAAACCATGTTTTTAGGAAGTTAATGGCGATGCTAATCCATGGTATCAAATTGTTGACGTTTCAATAAACAATTCATTTTAAAAGAGTAATACAGCTTTAAATTTGGTCTTGTTTCACTTCGTTTTTATAGTATGAAATATGCCATTCTTTACAGAAGAGTCATACATAAAAGTCTTTCACAAAAGTGTATATACAAAAATATATAACGTTATTAAAATATATCTAATAGTCATATTTATAAAAAGTCCACAAATTTTTTTTTAACCATTTATTAATTGACAATCTAATCTTATTTTGATCTCTTATGCTTTTTTTTATTTTCTTATGATTTTTGCATATGAAAACAATCTATTGCACTGAATTGTAATGCAACATTATTTGCAAAATGTGTTTCAAACATGAAAGTTTGATACTTTACTTAGAATTAATTACATTTATGTGTATATACACTGCAAAAATGCTTTTCTTACCTAGAGGTTGTCTTTTTTCTAGTCCAAATATCTACAAATTCTTAAATTAAGAAGCATTTTCTAGACAAGTAAAAAAAAATTGTTTTGTTTTAAGGAATTTTGTGCTCAAATTGACTCAATTTTTTTCTAAAAACAAGCTAAATAATTTGCCCATGGGGTAAGAAAAATCTTGTTTTTGATTTAAGATTAGATTATTTTGCCTACCCCATTGGTAGATTATTTAGCTTCTTTTAAGGAAAAACTCTTAATTTTGGCATATTATTTCTTAAATCAAGACAATACGTTTTGCTTGTCTAAAAAATGCTTCTTGGTTTAAGAATATATAGATATTCAGACTAAAAACAAGACACAACCTCTATGTAAGAAAAGCATTTTTTGCAATGTAAATCACTTAATTTTATGAAACATCAAAAAGACAAATCCCACCATTGACCTGTAAACATTAGTAGGTATAATAATAATGTCAAGTTGATTTATTATGTCATAGGAATAAGAATAAAAACTTTTGAATGCTAGTTTTAATATGATATGCAAACACTGTCTTTCATCTGGCCCTTTAAAATATATTATAGATACAGATATTCTTATAGATATTCTAAAAAATATAATCTACAATATTAAAAGATATTATGTGACCATTTTCCCAGTGCTGGGTTGCTGCTAGAAGGGCATCCGCTGTGTAAAACATATACTGGATAAGTTGGCGGTTCATTCCACTGTGGCGACCCCAGATTAATAAAGGGACTAAGCCGAAAAGAAAACAAATTATGTGACCATTTTAACTGGATTTGACTGTTTTCAGTGAGATACACGCTGCAGAGTCTGTATCATGTCTAAACAAGGCTCTCAATCAGCTGAAGGACATCTGGGAGGAGATCGGGATCCCAGAAGACCAGAGGCTGCAGCGCACTGATGCCGTGCACATGCACATCAAGGTCAGTTCAGCTCATCTACGTTTCTCATTAACCGGATGCTCTCAGAGATTCAGTGTTAATTAATTTCTCACTGTAATGCCTTCAGAATCTGCTGGACATGATGATCGCAGAGGAGGAAGGACTGAAGAAACGCTTGCTGACCAGTATTGAAGCCTGCAGAAATGAAGTGTCCAGTCTGTGTGATGAACTTCAGCTGCAGGAGTTTCGGGTGAGAGTCACTGATTCTGGATTTTTTTTTTTTTGGATGACTGTGTGACTAATTTGGGGTTTTCGGTAATTATCAATGCCAATTGTAGTTTCAGGGTTCTTGGGTGAAATGTTGTTGCCGTGGTGAATATTATTGGCTGCTAAACTCCGTTCACACCACACCAATAGAGGCAGATAGGCGGCAACAGACACTTTGTTTTTTTTTTTCCCAGATAATTGTTAGCCTGTTGGAGCTTGTTGTTTGCAGAATGAACAGGCCAAAATGGTGCTTGTTGAGGCGTAGAACTTCTTACAAGTGTCTCAATTTTAATGATTGCCGATTATTATTCTTATTATTATTTCCCGGCTGGGTCAGTTGGCATTTCTTTGTGGAGTTTGCATGTTCTGTTCGTGTTGGCGTGGGTTTCCTCTGGGTGCTCCGGTTTCCCCCACTGTCCAAACACATGCGCTATAGGTCAATTGAATAAACTAAATTGGCTGTAGTGTATAAGTGTGTGTGAGTGTGTATGGATGTTTCCCAGTACTGGGTTGCAGCAGGAAGGGCATCCTCTGTGTAAAACACATGCTGGATAAGTTGGCGGTTCATTCCGCTGTGGCGACCCCAGATAAATAAAGGGACTAAGCTGAAGAAAAATGAATGAATGAATGAATTACATTTTATTATTATTATTATTTTTTATTATTAATTTTTTTTATGAAGTAAACACTTTAAGAGATTTAGCAAAAATTAACCAGGAAATTTGTCTTATTTTTTTTTATGATACATTAACATTAAAAATCTAAAATATCCTCCATTTATTTGTGGATTTTATTTTATTTGTGTATCTATTTTTAATGAATTGTTCTTGCCGTGAAAATAGTCTTGGCTGCTGACATTGCATTAAATAAGAATATTATGTGATCTTAGAAGTGAAATGCAGAAACTTGGTGGTTAATATTATTTTTATTCATTTTTCCCCTTTTTCACGTATTTTCTGTGTGGCATAAATTGCGCTTTAATGTAGTTCTTTTATTTATTTATTTATATATATATATATATATATATATATATATATATATATATATATATATATATATATATATATATATATATATATATATATATATATATATATATATATATATATATATGCGTGACATGGTGGCGCAGTGGGTAGCACGATCGCCTCACAGCAAGAAGGTCGCTGGTTCGAGACTCTGCTGGGTCAGTTGGCATTTCTGTGTGGAGTCTGGGTGTTTCCCAGTGATGGGTTGCAGCTGGATGGGCATCTGCTGCGTAAAACATATGCTGGATAAGTTGTCAGTTAATTCTGCTGTGGCAACCCCTGATTAATAAAGGAACTTGGTAAAAATTGGTTTTATTCCTTGGAATAAGTGAAAAAAATATAATTGTGTGGTGTTTTTTATTTTTGTTTTATTATTATTATTTTTTTTAATTCCCAGATTTTGGGAAAATTAAGAATTGCAAGATATTGTAGTCATATTCATAACAATTGTTGCGATTCACAATTTTGAGTTAACATCTTGCAATTTGTGCCTTTTTTTAGGAATACGAAGTAGATTTTTTGCTGTTATGAGATTAGATTTCCCTAATCAGACTTTTTCGCAACATTTTTTGTTGCAGTTTTGAGTTTATACCTCAAAAAGCATATTCTCTATGAAACTTGAAACTCTGACAAGGCATAAAATCTTCAAATGATGAGTGTGGTGCATTGTATAGTGTGTTGTTTTTTTTTTTTTTTTTTTTTCTCTAACTGTACTTTTGTAACAAAGACAGTTCACCCAAAAAAGACTATTTTACGACCATTAACTCTCCCTCATGTGGTTTCAACCCTTTTATATTTATCCCTTTCTATTCAACTCTTTATTACTATTTTTTTTTTTTTCATTGAACACAATGAAGACTTTAAAAAATGTTGAATACTGGTTGAAACTGTTGACTTCCAATAAATAAAAGCATATTATGGAGGTCAATCCGCTTGTTAAGTGTGACGTCACGCAAATTGGCTTCCGGGTCCAAACGCTCTATCACACTGTATGGGGAGACTCAACAAGTGGTAATAATGAACATTTACAAAGTGTTGTAATACTTTAGAAAATCACGATCGCAATACTTATATCCATGCCTAATATTCGATATCCAAAGAGTGATTCATTATTTATAAATTGTTAAAATATTGGTGTCTGTGATGCAGCAAGTGCAGAGACTCTAGTGTGTGTAGGCTATTTATTTATATATATATTCACTTTAATGTGTGATATGACTAAAAAGTTGTCATAAACGAGACCATAGATGCTGCCTGCTGGTTTCCAGATTTGTTTTCCTTTTTTTTTTTTTTTTTTTTTTTTAAAGAATTGCAAGATATTATGGAGTCATATTCATATAATATTTGCAGTTTCACAATTTTGAGTTAACATCTTCTGCAATTTGTGCCTTTTTATTTTTAAGAATACCGAGTAGATTTTTTTTACTATTATGAGATTAGTTCTCACAAATCAGACTTTTTTCCCCCTTCAGAATTGCAACTTTTTCTCAATTTTTAGATAAGCTTTTTTTCGCAACTTCTTTTTGTTGCAGTTTTTAGTTTATACCTCAACAAACATATTCTCTTCGAAACTTGAAACTTTGAGAAGTCATAAAATCTTTCAATGATGAATGTTGTGCATTGTACTGTGCGTTTTGTTTTTGTCTGACTGTACTTTTTGTTACAGGGATAGTTCTCCTGAAAAAGAAAATTGAGTTTTTTTTTTTTTTTGTTCATTGAGCACATTGAAGATATTTTGAAAAATGTTGGATACCGGAAACCATTGCCATCCAATAAATCAAAAAAACACATTATGGAGGTCAATGGCTGCCGGTTACCAGATTTGTAACATTTTTTTTAATGTATATATTAGGCCTGCACAATATATAGTTTCAGCATTGATACTGTAATGTGCGCATCCGCAATAGTCACATCACAAGATATGCAATGTTGAGACTGAACTATAGTTGACCAGGAGGCACAGAACACTCAAGATTTCTAGTCACAGCTAAGTTTAACTATAACAGAGTCAAAGTTTGTTATTTGCATGTGTTTTTAAGGCCTGTGAGCATTTCAGGAGTTTCAAACATTTGGGCAAAAAACAAAAATGGCTGGGTGTAACAAAGATCATTTGCATTGAATTATTTCTAAATAGTTTGTCTATAATAAGTCTTGTTTCTAGTCTAAATATCTACATTTCAAAGAGAAAATAAAATTGTTTTGCCTAAACCATTGGCAGATAATATAGCTTGTTTTAAGGGAAAAACAAGGTTAAAAGAAAGCAATATTTTTACTTGATCTGAAAATTTTAAAAGTGAGAACCAATTTTTGCACTGTGATTGTTCAATTTCTGTAACCAGAATGCTGTTAGAGCTGTTTAAACCATCTTGTAAAACTGTAATCATATTGCAATATTTATTGCAGAAAAATAAAATATCGCAGTATCAGATTTTTCCAACATCTATACATACCCAACATATATAATTTAACTTGTGTAACTTTGAGAAACTCAAGTGTCTTGAACAATTGGAGAGTCAGTAAATGATGACAGAATTTTCATTGTTGGCTATTACTGTCCCTTTAACAGTAGTCTTCTAGCTTCAAGTCATTTTATACATCTCTAATCTGATTGACTGGGCTTTTGTGTGTGTTTGGCAGGAGGAAGATGGCCTTACGATGCTGCAGTTGGAGAAGGACCTCCGCACGCAGGTCAAGATGATGCTTAAAGAGAAGAGCTCTCGCCAGACGGAGCTGAAGTCTCTGATTCAGCAGGATCAGGATCTGTGTGATGTCCTGTGTGATGACCTGTTTCCCATCCATCCCGAACGCGTGCCTTCACAGCAGCAGCTGCAGAACTACAGGCAGCACATCAACACACGCAACCAGGAGAAGGTAAAACCGCTCACAAAACTAAGATTAACGCTTCGAACTCTGACATTTGTTTTCCCATTTGGAGTGGGGTTTCTTTTGTTGCTTCATCCACAATATTTGTAACTTACCGCTAGTTTGCTAAGAGGGGATAATGCGCAAAAAGAAAGCCCCACCCCATACTCAATATTTTGTTTCAGTTGAAAGTAGATCAACATATTGAAATAAGTCTTGACTTCTAATTAAGCAATCAAACAATCATATCAAAAATGCATGCAGATTTTTTCAGGTCAAGTGAGTTTTGATATTTTTGAGTGTTGATATTTGGGTGGCTCAGTGGCTCAGTGGTTACCACTGTCATCTTAAAGCAAGAAGGCAGCTAGTTCGAATTTCGTCTGGGTCAGTTGGCATTTCTGTGTGGAGTTTGCATGGTCTCCCCGTGTTGGCGTGGGTTTCCTCCGAGTGCTGCGGTTTCCCCCAGAGTCCAAAGACATGCGCTATAAGTGGGTTGGATAAACTAAATTGGCCGTAGTGTATGAGTGTGTGTGTGAATGAGTGTGTATGGGTGTTTCCTAGTACTGGGATGCGGCTGGAAGGGCATCCGCTGCCTAAAACATATGCCGGAATAGTTGGCGGTTCATTCTGCTGTGGTGACCTGAAATAAGCCGAAGGAAAATGAATGAATGTTGATTATTTGAAAGCACCAAAACAAACATGCTCATAGCCTGAAAAGACCACACCCCTTTTTTGAAATCTCTGCAGTAGTTTTTAGACATACCCTTCATGCTGATTGGATGAAAGTGTGTCTTGGGACTCTGTTCAACACTTTGCTCAAAAGCGTTTTTCAAATATTGCTTGGTGCACTTTTATAGCCATATTTTGATTATAGACAGTAGCTATGTTTCCTTCCAAAGATGCAAAATAAATTTATGTGCAAAACTGGAATATTGCATAAAAGACATGCGAATAAAGCAGCATTTCCATACAGTGAGTCAAAGAGATCAAAATGGTCCATTCCTGATTAACTGCCGCCAAATATGTAAAGTAAAAACGGAATTTGCTGTAGTGGGAGAAGCTGCTTGAATCTTTTATTTATTTAATAAATGACTTGCTCCTCAGAAGCCAAATGCTGACACGCAGTGAACGCGCGGTGGCGTTTGAAGGCGTGATACACAGAGCACAGACAGCAATGACAGTGCGAAATAGCCTACTGTAACTGTATTAATTTAAAATAAATAAATAAATGCTACATATATGAACCCATACAGACCCTTACAATCTCTGATATGTTACCAATTACAGAAAAACTACACACAGCATACATTTAGTCCTTATTTAGGTTCAAAACAACACGAAATATAGCCCACAGTCAGTGCAAACCTCTCATGATTAAATGTGTCTTTAATCTTCAGCAGCACGTGTAGCCTCTTGTTAGAGAGTAATTCCGTCATTCCGAGTTCATAATAGTCCAAAAGGTGATGATAATAGTTAAACATGGCAGTTTGTTCACGTTTGCTGAAAAAAATAATGTGCTCCTTCTGTTTGTTTTGTAGCAGAAATATTATTTGTTAAATTGACATGCATATAAACACAAAAGTGCAAAATAAATATTTCTTACTGCAATGCTTCATTTTTGTTTGATGCAAACCATAAATTTATTTTTCATAAAGTAACAGCAGGACCTTTTACAGTACATAACTCTCATTCAAGCAGCATGATAACAAGAAATGTTATTCATTGTAAGTGTTATTGACATCATCGTCATCATTAATATTTTATAATTGTTAGACATTAATTTTGGAATTATTGCACAGATATCAGTAAGTCATCACAGCATTAGTTAGATAGTTGTTTCTGGTTTTTGTTAGTCCTGATTGATGTTGTTTCAAATACAATAAATCCCTTAATATACAATTTCCAGTGGTGCTCAGTCATTTTTGGTGGGTGCTCCTAAAATTTTTTTCCGGTGCTCCTAAATTTTTAAAGTTGGGAGCACCGGTGCTACACAGTAAAAAAAGTTAATTTCGAGCCCTGTAATGTCTTCAATCACAAATGCTAAATTTTAGGCCTTAAAAAGTTTTAAATCTACTGAAATATTGTGTTGCAGGTCTTAAATCTTTTTAACAGGTCTTAATTTTCCTTTGTTCATGTATTAGGGCGTACTCGCACTATGTACAGTTGCCTTGAACCGGGCCAAAGCACGCTTGTCCCCCCTCCCGTCTCCCCCGACGGCCCGCACTCACATTACATTCGGGCCTGGGCACGCTTACGTCATCGATGATGCGCTGTTCAGTAAGCGCTCTCGCTCAGCACAATGAAGATTTCTTTTGTTATATTGTTAAGTCGTTTGATATGCGGTGACACGCACACTCACAGAAATGATTCATGGCAGAGTTAGTTTTTATGCATTTACATCTATTTGATTTTATTTAAAAACTCATATTTTTAAAATCTATACATTAAAAGTAAATATACTCTAAAAGATTTAATCAATTATACAACTTATTTAATGCAATTAGTTAATAAATACTAACATTGTTTGAATAATCAGAGTTATAAAACAAACAAGATTCTGTTATTTAAAGTTTGTGATTGGTTTTCATCAAAGTTATGAAAAAAAACCAATTTGGAAACAGGAAACGACGTCACTTTCGCTGGACACAAGCCCTCGGGATATTGTAGGAATCCATCACACACATGTTGGTAAGTAATCCGAAACATCCTTTGTTGTATTCCTCCTGTTCTAATTATACATTTTATTTAGCATCGAGGTTATATAATATTAATCCATTTATGATAAGTTTTATGTAGTTTGTGATTTTTTTAAACGGTTTTATCGTACGTCGGTTTCCTGGAGAATACAGAAGGTATTTTTTTGTGCAAAACTCCCAAGCAGCTGTAAAAGTGTAATCTGTAGTTGTAGAGAATAGCCACACGTGTGTATCAGTAAATTTGTACTCGCAATTTGCAAATGTGCAAGTATTTTTGTCCCCAACAAACACAACAACACCTTTTCAAATCCTTCAGCGCATATGCACAAATCCTGTTGGACGAATCACAAATAAAGAAACTCATCCGCTCGTGTTTTTTGCTACTATTGTTGCAGTGAATACGGTGCAAAATAGAAGTCTGCATTTCCGCGGTTGAGCCGCGGGACCCGACCAGATTTCGGCGCGGGAATAAATTTCCGATTAAAGCGCGGGAGCGGTCGGTAACTAAGGTGTAATTTGAACGGGAGCGGGCGGTCCAACAATATCGCTTCCGACTCCCGAGCGAGCACGCGCGCAGCCTTGATGCTGTGTGTGTGATTGAGAGAGAGAGCGAGCGTGATGCTATATGTTGCTTGCTTGATTGTACTGTAAGTGTGTGTGTGTGTGTGAATGAGAGAGAGAGAGAGAGAGAGAGAGCGTGATGATTGTGTGTGTGCAAACGGTTGGTGGTTTAAATGATTACTAATTTAATCATTAATCTGTTTAAAGACTGAACCATGCTATCTGAGAAACATACTAAATGTTTTTGAAATTTCCTTTATTGTTGAATCAAAAAACATTCACAGAAAGCTTATTTCTTTCAAAAATCAGGTTGATGGGGCGTCCTACTATAATATGAACAAAACAAACACAAAATCAATCCTGAATAAAAGACAACAAGCTGACAAAAAATATAAATAATAGAATTCAATAGTTATTAATGATGTATGCTACCATAATGGGACATTTATATAAAGCAATTTCTGTAGGCCAGGTAGAAAAAAAAAAAACACATAATAATACTTACACATTTGCAAATTTACTCTTGCGAGTACAAATTTACTGATACACATGTGTGGCTATTCTCTACAACTACAAATTACACTTTTACAGCTGCTTGGGAGTTTTGCACCAAAATACAGATGCCAGTTAGAATCGTAGCTTCAGCTAGCTTGGCCAAACAACTTTAAATGCATCAAATTAACCCATTGCTGTAGGGTTTTATGTTTGTGAAAATAAAGAGAATCAAATTCGAAGTTAAGAATTTTCACTGTAGTATGTAAACTAATGTTTACTGTTTTGCTGAATTGAATGATGCCACTTATTTTATTCATTTGTTCTTTTTTCCAGAAATGTAACTCGTTGTGGTATTTTCTTAGTTTTCCTCTCGCCGTGTTCTCACCTCCACGTGCCAACATAGATTTTGTAAGTATAAGTTAAAAGATGTACACGTTAAAATGTAGAACATATTAAATGAAGTTTTAATTAATGTTCAGTCCATGTAATGTAAAATAGATTTTCAATATAATGCTGAAATGTTTAGAGTAAACGTTAAAATGTGAAGTATTTAATGTACCATATAACATGATAATTATGCCTACAATGTTTGATATAAGACTAGGTTGAAAATGTGGGTTTTTTCCAGGTATTATTTTACATTATACAATTGAACAAGAGTTAGCTTCTACGTTTGGAGCATAATTATCTTGTTAAACCCTAACAAAATACTAAAGTAAAAATTCAGCTAAGTTCACAAATAACCTAATAGAGTTGTTTTTGTGTTTGTCTTCATTCACAGGTGCTGTGTGAATGTGGCATTGCAAATTGTGTGAAAGTTCGTTATCTTACAAGTATGAATTATTAAAACATCTTAGGCTGAAGACATTCACACCATAGCCGGAGATTGTGTGATGAGCTGTCAGAGCATCTACCTCAATGAAGACCTGGACACACTTGTTAAAGAATATGTGGTATGTATCAGAATAGTGTGCCAGTAATTATTTCCATCTAGATAACATGGGGTATTCATGAGAATGGAATGGACATGAGGACACATTGACCACCAGTATTTCAACATTGAGTCCATTGGGTTGTTTTGAATTAAAAAAATAATGCAAGGTAAATGTTGGTAAAGCTTTCACTCTGAGGAAATTAAATCCGCTTGGTCCAGAGGAACCTGAAGATGAAGTTGTCCGGATTCTGGCACCCACATGCCCCTTCTCTGCCAGAAACAACAATCCTCGCCTAAACAACAAGGTGAGGACACAGACATTTCCTAGTGCTCATGAACCAGTGATTTTACGCCATTGATATGATTTTGGAAATGTTTAGTAAGAAATGCCTTGTATCACCAGGATGCATGTTCTGGACTGTCTGCTTACGAACTCAAGCGCCTTGAGAACATCGTACAGAAGGAAGCCTTCTTGTCATCTCTGAAGATATGGCAAGTATGTGGACATTTTAGTAAAGGACTAATCAGCTGTTTTCCATTTCATTTGCCCTCTCCCTACCTCAGTCTCCACCCTACTCTGTCTCTTTTTCTCTCCCTGCTGCCCTTTCACTGTTGTCCCCCACTGTACTGTCCTTCTCCTTTCTTTCTCTTGTATTCACTTGTTATCTTACAAGTGTAACTTCACATATAGATTTTAAAAATATGTAAAATTTGATTTTGGTGGGTTCTTGTATTTTTTTAACAATGTAGTTTACAAAGATATTGTAATTTCTGTCTTCATCCATTAGCACACCTTTTAGTATAATTATGGTTGCTGTCTATTCAGAAAAATTCTCTCTCTCTCTCTCTCTCTCTCTCTCTCTCTCTCTCTCTCTCTCTCTCTCTCTCTCTCTCTCTCTCTCTCTCTCAAAAGGAAGCGGAGGATCTGAGGCAGTCAGTGAAGCCAAAGCCAAATGTCAAAAAGTAAATAAAGCAGTACAATTAAAAGCATGAATCTTTTTACTGTTGTTACTGTTTCAGCCAAAAAGTATTCTTGTTGCTTTATCATGTTCAAATTGAGTGACCCATGTCACATGGGACTACATTAACTGTTTTTAGTAGGTTTGTGTAATTTTGAATGTGCACTTTCAGTGGAGTCTATGGGAGGATCAGATCCAAAACATCTTAATTTGTGTTCTGAGGATACACGGAGGTGATATGGATTTGGAACAACACGAGGGTGAGTAAAAAAAATTTTTTGGGTGAACTATCCCTTTAAGTTTCCCTTATGTTTCATGGACATACTACACACATCCTGACCTCATTGTCAGATTATAAATTGTTACATTGGCAGAAAGATGCACAGCATTTATGAGAAGCGTCTCCATTTTTAGTTACCTTTTTTTAACTGCATTTTTTGTGGCAGGTCAACGGCTTCATTGGAAGAAAAATCTCTGCAGTCTCCTAGGAAATCCCTCCGTTCTAAAGCACAAAACCTCACCCCAAGTGAAGGGTTGACCCATAATCAAGTGAGAACAAGACTAATACTTGGATAATTTTCAGATATTATATTGTTGTTGTTACATTAATAGAAAATTGCACAACTGGAGATAAAAATGCATTGTGTTGTTGTTAACATATTAACCACAGCCTTGTGACTTTTTTCCAGGCTTTTAGGGGTGATCAGGTCTTAAGGTCATTATCCTGAACTTGCATCCATTCCATTCTCATGAATGCATATATGCTGTGTGCTTTAATGAAAAGGTGTGTGTGTGTGTGTGTGTGTGTGTGTGTGTGTGTAATATTATATTCTGTTAATATATTAAGTGTGTGTTTTTACATTCCAGGACATTCAATCCAGAGAGGAAGACATGGCAGGAAAGACCATGGGCATCTACAAATTACAATCAGAGGATCGTGGTCAAGGTTATGGACGCTTCACTAATGTCTGTGTTGTGCTGGAAGGTGTGGAGGTTCTCCACAACCTGCAGAGTGTCACTCATGCATGTGTTATGTGATATGGCCTGATCTACGCACTCAATTTGAGCTACCCTAAAAGCCTGAAGTGTACATTTGAGGTGTACCAGAAAATCCTGATGGACTTGGACTCAATCAAGCATTCCCCGAAAGTACAGACACTGAACCTGAAATTGCTCCAGTGATTTGGCTGGCAATAATGGACTTATACAGCCCTACCCATTTTTTTTCTCATTGTGTTCCAACCCAGAGATATGTTAAAATTATTTCCTAGTTCTATAATGATATGCTAATTAGCAACTGAAAATGGATCTCTGTGTACAGTTTTATTTTTTTATTTTTTATTTTTTGGGTGTCCAAGCAGTCGTGTGAGTGTGGCTGTGTAAGTGGGTTCATATGGATGGTTTCCTAAAAGTTGGCTGATGTTAACTTGGCTCAATCCAGAGTTTTGTATCAAAGACAAATATAAATAAATCTGGAATTTTCCAGTTGGTCTAATTCTATTTTTTATTAGATGGGGAAACAATTGCATAAATGTGATGCATTGTTTAATTTGGTTTAGTATATAAGCATACATTAAACATGATTCAAATAAATGTTATTTATTTTTTTTTAGTTACCCTGATTTAGTTCTCTTAACTATTATGCAATTTATACAATAAACTTTATGTATTTTAAATAAATAAACTTTTTATTATTAATTTAGAATAATTACACTTTACATAAACTAATTACATAAACCTGAGGATTATGCATTTAAAATAAATAGGTTTTATTATTCTAATGAAAATAAATAGTATAAAGTTTATTTGGTAGATTTGTGTTACAATTATGAAAAAAATATAAATGGGAATTTGTCATGTAATAAAATTACATAAATCTTATATTTTGGGTGAAATATTTCTGTGAGTGCAGTCAAATATTTCGCCTAACAGATCAGGCACCTTTGATGCTCATAAACAATCATAAAGTCCTCGTGCTGCAGGAATTAGGAGGTTTTCTGAAGGTGCAGCTGTCGTGCAGTGAGGGGTTTGCGTCTTTAATAAACCACGACAGTTTGCGTTCATTGAACAGTAGGAATGATTAATTAATCCATATCAAACAGTCCCTTAAAAGTCACGCTCGCTTTCAGTTTCGGGCTCAGGCACGCTCGTACTCACACTGCATGCGTACCGCGTCTGAGCCCAAGTAAACCGCGCTCAGGGCCGCCCAAGTGAACCGTGCCTGAGCCCGATTCAGAGCACTCACACTTCTCAAACGATCCGGTAAACTGGCCTGGGCACGGTTCAGATAGCATAGTGTGAGTACGCCCTTAGCCTACCCAATCTGTCCATTAACACTGATACAATCACCAACAATCCATCTCAATAAAACAGTTTATTTAAAAATAGCATTTTTAACTGTATTTACCATAATGTTTTAATTACTTGCCTTACAGTAACATTTGTTTAAATGTTCTCTATTTATGTACTGCTGAGGATACTGTACTGACCTATATTTTTTATCATGAAATTATTATGATTGTATTATTAAATGTATTAAGTTATAATAATTTTTTAAAAGTGAAAATCTTTTCCAACTGGGATATTCGAAAAAAATCATTAGCATTTAGCTCTGTAAAAGTCAAAAATTTCATAATGTTCTTAATGTGCGTTTTTTTTCATCGTGGTTTATGAGCATCTTTTCTTATCGAATAAAGTTTATCCTACTCCGTTGTGCGCATATATTTTTATGAGCATATCCAAAATGCGCATAAGAGTAAGAGGACGGAAACATAGCTAGTGGCATTCAAAGGTTTTTGGAAAACAGATAAAACTGTAATATTTAGAAATTATTATGATTTAATGACATATTTCAATATTTTGTATTAAATATAATTTATTTAATTAATCGATTTTGTGATGTTAAATTTGATGTCTATTACTCTGTTAATTACTCCTCCAGAAGTGGCTCTAGTCTGATTTCATGCTCAGAAGTTTGTCTCGTTATTATCAGTTTTGAAAATGCCCATGATTCTTTATATTTTTATATTAAATTCACATTTAAAAGCTCTACAGATAGTGGCACCAGCCTGCGGTAGAGATTGCCTCTCAGAATATAAAAACACATCCAGAATGGCTGCAGGAATTGTGATGGCGTATGTGTGTTTGCAGGAGCGCCGTCATGCTGAGTTTGTGGAAATGAAGCGTCAGATCACAGTGTTGATGGAGGATTTGGAGCAGAATCCTGACACCACCTTTGAGAAAGATGCAGTGTGTGAGGATGAAGATGCCTTCTGTCTGTCGGTGGAAAACATCAGCTCTCTTAAAGTGCTACTGCTGCAGGTACACGCACATTTATTCAACCAAATGCTCATGGCTAATATGAGAAATAGTGCCACTATTTAACCATTCAGTCTGGCAAAGTATTGCATTAAACATTATGTAATTTAGTATTCAGGATGACGGCATTATAATCGTTTAAAGAACAAACACTAAAATATTAAGCTATTAAGCATGAATTATATTAACGTGAGCTAGTTTCATAGCATGTTCATAGTATGAGTTGTCACGTTTTTAGCACAATTTAACATTCTCTTAGCATTAGCATGTACTGTAAACCTATTAATTCATGCTATAAACATGCTAATTCGCACTAGAAACATGCTACTTTATGCTTAAAAATGCTAACGTTTAATTCATGTTAATATGAACAAGAAGCATGCTAACAATGTGCTAACGCATCCTGTAAACCTGTTAATTCAGAATGCATTATAATGGTTTAAGAACAAACATAAAAAAATATTAAAAGTTAATAATTAGCATTAATTGGTAGGTTTCTAGCATGAATTATTGTAACATGAATTAGTTTCATAGCATGAATTGGCATGTTTTTAGCACAATTTAACATTATCTTAGCATGTTTCTAGTATGAATTAGCATGTACTCAAGTCATGCTGTGAACATGCTAATTCATACTAGAAACATGCTACTTTATGCTTAAATGCTAACATTTTAATTCATGTTAATATGCTAATATGAACAAGATGCATGCTAGGAGCAACGTGCTATCTTGTACTGTGAACCTGTGCATTCATGCTATAAAGGAGTTAGCACGTTGCTAGCATGCTTGTTCATATTAGCATATTAACATGATTTAATCTGTCATAATAGTGCATTAAATTATGTATTTATTCAGGATGAAGGCATTGTAGTGATTAAAAAAAACAAAGACAAAAAATATTTGAAGTTAATAATTAGCCTTAGTTGGTAGCTTTCTAGCATGAATTATTGTAGTGTGAATTAGTTTCATAGCATGAATTAGCATGTTTATAGTATGAATTGTCATGTTTTTAGCACAATTTAACATTCTCTTAGCATATTTCTAGTATGAATTAGCATGTACTTAAGAAACTATGCTATAAACATGCTAATTCATACTAGAAACATGCTACTTTATGCTTAATGTTAGCACTTTAATTCGTGTTAATATGCTAATATGAACAAGAAGCATGCTAGCAATGTGCTAACTCGTACTGTAAACCTGTTAATTCCTGCTATAAACAAATTGGCACATGGCTAGCATGTTGCTTGTTCATATTAGCATATTAACATGATTTAATCTGTCATAATAGTGCATTAAAAACAATTATGTAATTTAGCATTTTTTCAGGATGAAGGCATTGAAATGATTAAGAGCAAACACTAAAAATATTGGAAGTTAATAATTAGCATTAGTTGATAGCTTTCTAGTATGAATTGTTAGCTTAAATTAGTTTGAGCATGAATTTAGCATGTTTATAGTATAAATTGTCCTGTTTTTAGCACAATTTAACATTCTCTTGGCATGTTTCTAGTATGAATCAGCACAGTGTTTCTCAACCACGTTCCTGGAGGACCACCAGCACTGCATGTTTTGGATGTCTCCTTCATCTGTCACACCCTTTACAGGTCTTTTCAGTCTTTGCTAATGAGCTGATGATCTGAATCAGGTGTGTTTGGTTAAGGAGACATGGAAATGTGCAGAGCTGGTGGTCCCCCAGGAACGTGGTTGAGAAACACTAAATAAGCATGTACTGCGAACCTGTTGATTCATGCTATAAATATGCTAATTCATACTAGAAACATGCTAATTTATGCTTGAAGCATTTTAATTTGTTAATATGCTAATGAACAAAAAGCATGCTATAAAGGTGTTAGCACGTTGCTAGCTTGCTCACATTAGCATATTAACATGAATTAGTCTGTCATAATGCATTAAAAATTATGAAATTTATTATTAATTCAGAATGAAGGCGATATGATGATTAAAAGAACAAACACTAAAAATATTGGAAGTTAATAATTACAATTAATTGGGAGGTTTTCTAGCATGAATTATTGTAACGTGAATTAGTTTCATAGCATGAATTAGCATGTTTATAGTATAAATTGTCATGTTTTTAGCTGAATTTAACATTCTCTTGGCATGTTTCTAGTATGAATTAGCATGTACTATAAACCTGGTAAGTCATACTAGAAACATGATAATTTGTGCTTAAAAATGCTAACATTAACTTGTTAATATGCTAATATGAACAAGAAGCTTGCTATCAACATGCTAACTCATACTGTAAACCTGTTAATTTATGCTATAAAGGAGTTAACGTGTTTCCAGCATGCTTTTGTTCATATTAGCATATTAAATATAAATATATTAGCAATTTTAAGCATGAATTAACATGTTTCTAGTACAAATTAGTAGGGGTGTCAAAATTAATCGTTTCTTCGGTGCACCGCGATGCAGATGGGGACAATTCGATATCAGTTCAGTAATAGATCATAACCGGTTATTACGCACTGACGTCATTTATCCCCTATGCGCGATGTCGCGGTAGAATACTATGGCAAAGGAGGCGAGGGTGAGTAAAATAAATACTCCTACTACTTAAAAAGCAGATCTTTCATTGACATTGAGGGAAAGTAAAGCACGGGTCGCTATTTCACTACTAGGGAGAAATGCTGTAAAACTCCATCTCTGAAACGTCAGTAATTGTTGCAGAACTACTGGTCCAATTCAAAGTTCAAACTTGCGAGCAACAAATATCCCAGAATGCATTGCTGTGCAAGTTTATTGCATAAACTACCGTGTTGCTAGCATGTTGCACTAGCAATGGCTATTCATTCCTCATAATAATAGCTTTAATGGCATTTCTGTAGGAGATGCTATTCAAATAGAGCATCTCAAATAATCACTTCATAATTAAGGTTTTTGGTGTGTGTTGAATTTCAGCTGGAGACCCGTAAGGCTGAAAGTGAAGCGCTGTGTGTGTCCATCCATGCTCGTATTGAGGAATTATGGGAGATGTTGCAGAGTTCTCTGGGAGAAAGAGACGGCCTCATGCTAAACACCCACAGCAGCACAAAGAGCAGACTGAATGCAGTAAGTACACTCTCCTGTCACTAAAGTAGGTCATGTTCTTCTAGAGTTTCTGCTGGAATGATCAAACATATGCTCTCTCTCTCTCTCTCTCTCTCCCTCTCTCTCTCTCACTCTGTTTAATTTATGTATTCATTTGTTGGTTGTTTTTAATTGTATATTCATTAATGAAATGTTCTTGCCATGAAAATACCCTTTGTTGCTGACATGGCATTAAATAAAATATTCATCTCTCTCGCTCGCGCTCTCTCTCAGCTGCAGGCAGAGCTTCAGCGAATGGAGGAGCTGAAGAAGAAAAACATTGAGCGTGTCATTCGCGCAATCAGATCAGAGATCGTCAAATTTTGGGAGAAGTGTTACTTCAGCCAGGAGCAGAGACGAGCCTTCCTTCCCTTCCACAGCGGTATGAGAACAGCTAGCGTTGTACTTAAAAGTACAAAATGTGCCAGCTCTGCAGATGCTGGCAAACTAGAAATCTGTAGTAACATTGTGAAATGATTACTATTATCTAGGGTTGTCACGATACCATTAATTCATCTTACAATACTCTACCAGCTTAAGTATCGCGATACCAAGTAGTATTGGGATACTGTAATTTATTACTCAAATTATAAAGTAAATTGTCAGAAAGACTATATTTTACATGTTATAATAGGTCTTGAATTTAATTCATAATTCCCTTATTATTGCAGAAAGTACTATTTCGTACGTCACTTCACCTAAAATTTATTCATTCTTTTTTATTTTGTAGATAACTGACCAACAAGAAATACAATAAAATAAAGACACAAATTATACCAAATTACATTTGTTACAAAAAGAGCATTTTTCCAACAAAATTAGGCAATATGAAGAGGTCAAAAATAGCTTCAATGTTTCCTGTTGCTATTTTGGGTTTTTCCTCTGGTTGTTTGTTTTTTGTTTTTTTAGTCTTATCAGGTAACAACCCAAAGTAATTAAAACATTTCACTTTGAGTCGTTCTTTTTAAGAGATTGTCTCTTAATTTGAATAGTCTCTTCTATTAAAATAAAATGGTCTATTGTGCGTTTTGGTGACTTTTCCACATCCAACATTATCTATTGTAGATAGACCGTTAAAGACGATACTGCCGTTTACAAACTACAATGGGACCGCCAGTATTTTGGAGCCATAGTATCGCAATACTACCATAGTACCGGTAAACGGTGCAACCCTACAATTATCAACAGTTCAATTTAAAAAAAACGGTAACTTATCTCTTTATTAGCCTCATTAGTCAAGCCTTTAGTGTTGCCAGATCATTCCAAAATCACCCTACTATGATATCATACTTAAGCCTGGTTTATACTTCTGCGTCCAGTGATCGGCGTGACCCATGGCTCATGCAACGCTCAAAGCTGTGCATTCATACTTCTGCGCGCCGTTTCTGTTGCTCTGCAATAACGCTTCCGAAACGCTAGTTGCCACTGAGGTGTTTATGTTCCTCTGTGTCGAGTTTCTTCGCTGGTGTTTTGTTTTTTCTGAACGCTTCCTTGATGTACAAGTGGTTCAAACTCGCTCATTTTGAGGCAGGAACCGGCGGACGTGCAACAACTTTAACCATGAGGTAAAAACAAAACTTTCCATCCGGAGCTCCTTCACGGGACTCCAGTCCACACTTGTAAACACTGTCCCGCCCACAGTCGTCAGCGCTACCAAGCCGACCAATCACAGTGCTTGCGCTATGCGTCGTTGCGATGTGTAGTTACATTTTTTCAGAGGTGCGCCTCAGCGACAGCCGCGGTGAGGGCTATACGTCCACGCGCAGGCCGCGCCGTAGCATACGCGTGTGCTTGACACAGAAGTATAAATCAGCCTTTAATTAGTGTTTCTGAATGAATCCGTTTTAATTGGAACTTTATAATTTATAAAGCCACTTGCTTTATTTCTAAAAAAAAAAAAATTGTTGATTTCAACAGGACTCGAAAATGCAGCTGTTTTGGTTGCATATGCACTTGAAATTTTATCTATGTGACCTCAAAATATATTTGGGAACATTTGTTCCACCGGTTTTCACTGCAAAATGTTTTAGGAGACATTAACACAATGCATCTTTGCACCTGAAATGCGAAACGCAGCGCTCGGGAATAGTTTACAGTTGTTAGTTAACAGTTGTCATGTCAACTTGCTGCAGTAAACAAAGCCTGCAATGCTTTTCCTGCTTTCAAGCTCTTCTGATTGGCCTACTGCTTTAGAACCGAATGTGAATGGATTGGTTGATATCAGCTGTCAACCTTTCAGTCAATGCCTTCTGCCTTCAGATGACAGGGAGCTACAACCACGAAAATGTAAAGTGCTGAAGATGAGAGAATGAAAATAATACTGACAGGTTTTGTTTTGGAAACCACCTAAAGTTTCAAATAATGGCACATCTGATTAATGATCATGTGGTGAATGTTTATCCATCATTTACACTTTTTGAAAAGTGGATATAAGGCTTCCGTTGGCTTAAAGTCTGCTATGAAAATGACTAAAGCATTCACTGTAAAGCTGGTGTGACAGAGTTTACAGGTAACAGCTTTTGCTGCTAAATCTTCACAATTTAAGCGTGAGAAGTTCAGTTTAATCCTTAATTTCATCATCAGGATGTTGTCAGTCGTGCAACTGGCAGCTATATGTAAAATGTAACTGCGTACACAATCGCAAAAGGGCTTGCGTGCACTAATATTAAACTAATATTGCAGCTCATGAGAAGACTTGTATAGCTTTAAAAATGACATATGCGAATAGTGAGTTATATGTCAATATCAAGTGTGCAATATCAGACACCACCTGTAAGAAGATTCATTCATGTCAAGCAGTGTGTGGAGACCCGGTGGGCGCATGCATATTTTTTTGTTTGTTAGTTTTGATTAGTGTTGATTTCAAACACAATGAATCTGTTAATATCAAACTTATAGTCACGGTGTTCATAATTGATGGGTGCGCCTAATTTTGGCACCAGTGTTACCAAGCAAAAAGGTTAATTTCTAGTTCTGTTTCAATCAATGCTTTTGAAATATATGAATTACTGTTCTGGATATTTGAAGTATTAACAAATGTAAAAAACCATTAACAACGTTTAACATCTATTGCATTTTTAATCAAATAAATGCAGCTTTGGTGAACATGAGTTGTAAAAACATTTGTACAAATCAAGTTTTTTTTTGATTACGAGAATGAAAATGACTAAAATGTTCATGTTGATGCTGCATTATACTCATAAATTCAGTTCTGTAACAACAAAAACATAGATGCTTATTTAAGACATCCGGAAAACGTATGAATTTGTGTCTGAACTAAGAAATATAATTCTAATAGATCGACTAGTACAGATTCTATGCCAATTATAATGTTTTAAAGTGGTTAGCTATACATATTGGCAGATGTTTGATTGTGATGTCTTGTGTTAGATGATCTGGACGACGACCTGATGCGTGAACATGAGCAGGAGTTGGAGAGACTGAAGCAGAATTATACTGAATACAAAGAGCTGTACGATGCTGTTTCCACCTGGAGCAGCAACTGGACTCTCTACCAGGAGCTGGAGGTGATCAATCACAACAGAACATCTAACAAACACACACCAAACATTAAAGTCTGTGTGAAATCAAAATTGACTGTTTATTTTGCTAGCAGACGTTATTCGTTACTTGAACAAATAATCGGTCTAAATTACTGAAAAAATAAAGAAGTTTGTTTTGGTAATCTTTGATAAAAATCTGACCTTTCAGCTGCAATATTTTTAACCACAACCCTCTTACTGTTAGTGTGCTACGAAGGAATGATGCGCCAAAAGAAAACCCTGCCTCCTGCTCAATATTCTGTTTGCAAACATGTATAGAAATAATTCTCAGCAACTTCTGCTTCATGCAGACTTTAAATCCTACCTGTTATGCTGTTTTAGTTTTGCATGTTTTTTGCAATAAGTTTACATCCATGCAGGGTAAAAACACTTTGTTTATCACTATTCATAAGAGCATCAACTCTTTTTCTCAGTGTTTGAAACTGTTTTTTCAAGTATTTGGTTGCTTCAAATCTCTCAGGTGCTGATTTCGTGCGGCCGCCATTTTAAACGGCGAAATCGAGGCTGTGGTGGGAAGAAACCCGGAAGTATCGCCTGAGTCACACAGGAATGTTATGTACCTGGCTGTATATCTTATCAGCGAAGAGAAAGTGACAAATTTATAATTTCACCGCCTTCCGAGTGACCCGAAGGTCCGTTCTGAATGAATAATGAAAATAAAAAGGCATATCAGACCTCATTTTCAGCTAAGTTAAGGGTAATGGCACTAGTTAGCTAACGTTTTCTTTCCCAAACACCCATTTTAGATGCCATTCATCAAACTCAAGTTAATGAACTGATTCTTTCACTATATTAGACTTGTCACAATACAAAATTTCGGTACTGAAAAAAAAAAAAAAAAAAAACGTCCATTTACC
This sequence comes from Danio kyathit, assembly GCA_903798195.1. NCBI lineage: Eukaryota > Metazoa > Chordata > Actinopteri > Cypriniformes > Danionidae > Danio > Danio kyathit. The sequence continues at coordinate 398,857 of CAIGQS010000061.1, forward strand.
GTTAACACGTAAGCACTGTTGATGGCGTTCTTAAACAGCGCTGATTTTCCATTGTGTTTACGCGCTCAACAGGAATGACTGTGATTGGGCGTGCAGGTCATCAGTTCATCACCACACTTCACCGATGTTTACCGAGTGCAAACTACAAAAAACAGCGAGTGTTCTTCACGGCTTTAAAACGCTCCAATGTTCGTCTATCTGTGTTTGCAATCTGTGAAGAGCGGTGAACTGATGACCTTCACAGCCAATC
>CAIGQS010000062.1:0-390513 GCA_903798195.1 Danio kyathit
AAACCTTCAAAATATGAATAAAAATCTTTGGTGAGGTACAGTAGTCTTTTAATTATTTAGTTGACTACTGTATGTACAGTAAGGTTGGTTTTGACAAAATATCGCCTGTAGTAAGTTGATCTGGTCTCCATGAAGTTACTACAACCTTCAAAATATGAATAAAAGTCTTTGGTGAAATACAGTAGTGTTTTTATTTTTCTATTTGACTACTGTGTGTACAGTAAGGATGGTTTTGACAAAATATCGCCTGTAGTAAGTTGATCTGGTCTCCATGAAGTTACTACAACCTTCAAAATATGAATAAAAATCTTTGGTGAGGTACAGTAGTGTTTTTATTTTTCTATTTGACTACTGTATGTACAGTAAGGGTGGTTTTGACAAAATATCGCCTGTAGTAAGTTGGTCTGGTCTCCATGAAGTTACTACAACCTTCAAAATATGAATAAAATCTTTGGTGAGGTACAGTAGTGTTTTTATTTTTCTATTTGACTACCGTATGTACAGTAAGGGTGGTTTTGACAAAATATCGCCTGTAGTAAGTTGGTCTGGTCTCCATGAAGTTACTACAACCTTCAAAATATGAATAAAATCTTTGGTGAAATACAGTAGTGTTTTTATTTTTCTATTTGACTACTGTATGTACAGTAAGGGTGGTTTTGACAAAATATCGCCTGTAGTAAGTTGGTCTGGTCTCCATGAAGTTACTACAACCTTCAAAAAATGAATAAAAATCTTAGGTGAGGTACAGTAGTCTTTTAATTTATTTAGTTGACTACTGTATGTACAGTAAGGTTGGTTTTGACAAAATATCGCCTGTAGTAAGTTGATCTGGTCTCTGTGAAGTTACTACAACCTTCAAAATATGAATAAAAATCTTTGGTGAGGTACAGTAGTGTTTTAATTTATTTAGTTGACTACTGTATGTACAGTAAGGTTGGTTTTGACAAAATATCGCCTGTAGTAAGTTGATCTGGTCTCTGTGAAGTTACTACAACCTTCAAAATATGAATAAAAATCTTTGGTGAGGTACAGTAGTGTTTTAATTTATTTAGTTGACTATTGTATGTACAGTAAGGGTGGTTTTGACAAAATATCGCCTGTAGTAAGTTGGTCTGGTCTCTGTGAAGTTACTACAACCTTCAAAATATGAATAAAAATCTTAGGTGAGGTACAGTAGTCTTTTAATTTATTTAGTTGACTACTGTATGTACAGTAAGGTTGGTTTTGACAAAATATCGCCTGTAGTAAGTTGATCTGGTCTCTGTGAAGTTACTACAACCTTCAAAATATGAATAAAAATCTTTGGTGAGGTACAGTAGTCTTTTAATTTATTTAGTTGACTACTGTATGTACAGTAAGGTTGGTTTTGACAAAATATCGCCTGTAGTAAGTTGATCTGGTCTCTGTGAAGTTACTACAACCTTCAAAATATGAATAAAAATCTTTGGTGAGGTACAGTAGTCTTTTAATTTATTTAGTTGACTACTGTATGTACAGTAAGGGTGGTTTTGACAAAATATCGCCTGTAGTAAGTTGGTCTGGTCTCTGTGAAGTTACTACAACCTTCAAAATATGAATAAAAATCTTTGGTGAGGTACAGTAGTCTTTTAATTTATTTAGTTGACTACTGTATGTACAGTAAGGTTGGTTTTGACAAAATATCGCCTGTAGTAAGTTGATCTGGTCTCCATGAAGTTACTACAACCTTCAAAATATGAATAAAAGTCTTTGGTGAAATACAGTAGTGTTTTTATTTTTCTATTTGACTACTGTGTGTACAGTAAGGATGGTTTTGACAAAATATCGCCTGTAGTAAGTTGATCTGGTCTCCATGAAGTTACTACAACCTTCAAATTATGAATAAAAATCTTTGGTGAGGTACAGTAGTGTTTTAATTTATTTAGTTGACTATTGTATGTACAGTAAGGGTGGTTTTGACAAAATATCGCCTGTAGTAAGTTGGTCTGGTCTCTTTGAAGTTACTACAACCTTCAAAATATGAATAAAAGTCTTTGGTGAGGTACAGTAGTGTTTTTATTTTTCTATTTGACTACTGTATGTACAGTAAGGATGGTTTTGACAAAATATCGCCTGTAGTAAGTTGATCTGGTCTCCATGAAGTTACTACAACCTTCAAATTATGAATAAAAATCTTTGGTGAGGTACAGTAGTGTTTTAATTTATTTAGTTGACTATTGTATGTACAGTAAGGGTGGTTTTGACAAAATATCGCCTGTAGTAAGTTGATCTGGTCTCCATGAAGTTACTACAACCTTCAAAATATGAATAAAAGTCTTTGGTGAGGTACAGTAGTGTTTTAATTTATTTAGTTGACTACTGTATATACAGTAAGGGTGGTTTTGACAAAATATCGCCTGTAGTAAGTTGGTCTGGTCTCCATGAAGTTACTACAACCTTCAAATTATGAATAAAAATTTTTGGTGAGGTACAGTAGTGTTTTAATTTATTTAGTTGACTATTGTATGTACAGTAAGGGTGGTTTTGACAAAATATCGCCTGTAGTAAGTTGGTTTGGTCTCTGTGAAGTTACTACAACCTTCAAAATATGAATAAAAATCTTAGGTGAGGTACAGTAGTCTTTTAATTTATTTAGTTGACTACTGTATGTACAGTAAGGTTGGTTTTGACAAAATATCGCCTGTAGTATGTTGATCTGGTCTCTGTGAAGTTACTACAACCTTCAAAATATGAATAAAAATCTTTGGTGAGGTACAGTAGTCTTTTAATTTATTTAGTTGACTACTGTATGTACAGTAAGGTTGGTTTTGACAAAATATCGCCTGTAGTAAGTTGGTCTGGTCTCCATGAAGTTACTACAACCTTCAAAATATGAATAAAAGTCTTTGGTGAAATACAGTAGTGTTTTTATTTTTCTATTTGACTACTGTATGTACAGTAAGGGTGGTTTTGACAAATTATCGCCTGTACTAAGTTGATCTGGTCTCCATGAAGTTACTACAACCTTCAAATTATGAATAAAAATCTTTGGTGAGGTACAGTAGTGTTTTAATTTATTTAGTTGACTACTGTATATACAGTAAGGGTGGTTTTGACAAAATATCGCCTGTAGTAAGTTGGTCTGGTCTCCATGAAGTTACTACAACCTTCAAATTATGAATAAAAATCTTTGGTGAGGTACAGTAGTGTTTTAATTTATTTAGTTGACTACTGTATGTACAGTAAGGGTGGTTTTGACAAAATATCGCCTGTAGTAAGTTGATCTGGTCTCTGTGAAGTTACTACAACCTTCAAAATATGAATAAAAATCTTTGGTGAGGTACAGTAGTCTTTTAATTTATTTAGTTGACTACTGTATGTACAGTAAGGATGGTTTTGACAAAATATCACCTGTAGTAAGTTGATCTGGTCTCTGTGAAGTTTCTACAACCTTCAAAATATGAATAAAAATCTTTGGTGAAATACAGTAGTGTTTTTATTTTTCTATTTGACTACTGTATGTACAGTAAGGATGGTTTTGACAAAATATCGCCTGTAGTAAGTTGATCTGGTCTCCATGAAGTTACTACAACCTTCAAATTATGAATAAAAATCTTTGGTGAGGTACAGTAGTGTTTTAATTTATTTAGTTGACTACTGTATGTACAGTAAGGGTGGTTTTGACAAAATATCGCCTGTAGTAAGTTGGTCTGGTCTCTTTGAAGTTACTACAACCTTCAAAATATGAATAAAAATCTTAGGTGAGGTACAGTAGTCTTTTAATTTATTTAGTTGACTACTGTATGTACAGTAAGGTTGGTTTTGACAAAATATCGCCTGTAGTAAGTTGATCTGGTCTCCATGAAGTTACTACAACCTTCAAAATATGAATAAAAGTCTTTGGTGAGGTACAGTAGTGTTTTTATTTTTCTATTTGACTACTGTATGTACAGTAAGGATGGTTTTGACAAAATATCGCCTGTAGTAAGTTGGTCTGGTCTCTGTGAAGTTACTACAACCTTCAAAATATGAATAAAAATCTTTGGTGAGGTACAGTAGTGTTTTTATTTTTCTATTTGACTACTGTATGTACAGTAAGGGTGGTTTTGACAAAATATCGCCTGTAGTAAGTTGGTCTGGTCTCCGTGAAGTTACTACAACCTTCAAATTATGAATAAAAATCTTTGGTGAGGTACAGTAGTGTTTTAATTTATTTAGTTGACTACTGTATATACAGTAAGGGTGGTTTTGACAAAATATCGCCTGTAGTAAGTTGGTCTGGTCTCAATGAAGTTACTACAACCTTCAAATTATGAATAAAAATCTTTGGTGAGGTACAGTATTGTTTTATTTTATTTAGTTGACTATTGTATGTACAGTAAGGGTGGTTTTGACAAAATATCGCCTGTAGTAAGTTGGTCTGGTCTCTGTGAAGTTACTACAACCTTCAAAATATGAATAAAAATCTTAGGTGAGGTACAGTAGTCTTTTAATTTATTTAGTTGACTACTGTATGTACAGTAAGGTTGGTTTTGACAAAATATCGCCTGTAGTAAGTTGATCTGGTCTCTGTGAACTTACTACAACCTTCAAAATATGAATAAAAATCTTTGGTGAGGTACAGTAGTGTTTTTATTTTTCTATTTGACTACTGTATGTACAGTAAGGGTGGTTTTGACAAAATATTGCCTGTAGTAAGTTGGTCTGGTCTCTGTGAAGTTACTACAACCTTCAAAATATGAATAAAAATCTTTGGTGAGGTACAGTAGTGTTTTAATTTATTTAGTTGACTACTGTATGTACAGTAAGGGTGGTTTTGACAAAATATCGCCTGTAGTAAGTTGGTCTGGTCTCTGTGAAGTTACTACAACCTTCAAATTATGAATAAAAATCTTAGGTGAGGTACAGTAGTGTTTTAATTTATTTAGTTGACTACTGTATGTACAGTAAGGGTGGTTTTGACAAAATATCGCCTGTAGTAAGTTGGTCTGGTCTCCATGAAGTTACTACAACCTTCAAAATATGAATAAAAATCTTTGGTGAGGTACAGTAGTGTTTTTATTTTTCTATTTGACTACTGTATATACAGTAAGGGTGGTTTTGACAAAATATCGCCTGTAGTAAGTTGATCTGGTCTCCATGAAGTTACTACAACCTTCAAAATATGAATAAAAATCTTTGGTGAAATACAGTAGTGTTTTTATTTTTCTATTTGACTACTGTATGTACAGTAAGGGTGGTTTTGACAAAATATCGCCTGTAATAAGTTGGTCTGGTCTCTGTGAAGTTACTAAAACCTTCAAAATATGAATAAAAATCTTTGGTGAAATACAGTAGTGTTTTTATTTGTCTATTTGACTACTGTATGTACAGTAAGGGTGGTTTTGACAAAATATCGCCTGTAGTAAGTTGATCTGGTCTCTGTGAAGTTACTACAACCTTCAAAATATGAATAATAATCTTTGGTGAGGTACAGTAGTGTTTTTATTTGTCTATTTGACTGAAATACTTAACATTTTGTTTAAAAACTGGTTGGGCTGTTATTATAATTGTACAAAAGAAATAAATAAATACTGTCTAATTTTGCCCATATGTGGCCCATTTAGGACCCACAAATATAGTATGTGGGCTGCCTAACTGATACCCACAACCTTATTCAAGCTGGGGCCCATAGTCAGCCCAACAAAATGCCCACTCTGAGCCCATGCCCAGTTGACACCCACAAAGCCCAGGAAAATCCCATGTGGGGCCCACGTGGACATGTTGGCTGGGTAATGAATGAATATATAGCCTTAATATTTTGTGTGGGGTAAATGTACTTTAATGTTCAGTATATATGTGGTAAATTGCTTTATTCAGGAAAAACAAATGATGTCAATTAAAAAGTCTCTATGAAAATATGCTTCAAAATTGTACTTTTTTTTTTTTTAATGAATTATATTTGGTAAAGGTTGTCCTTGGGTTTCAAATATTTAGACTCATTCAATTAAAAAAATGTTTCCAAGATTACCTGCAGTTCATTAAAATCTAATATTTTTTCACACTCGATTCCTAAATGCATCCAGGCATTGATTAAAAAAGATTTTGGTGACTGTGTTATAGTGCCACCTATTGGATAGTTAAAATATATATTTAAAAAAAATGCTAGACTCTTTCTGGAAATCTACATTAAAACAACTAAATTATAAATGTTTTAATGTAAACAAAATGTATATTGAGTCTTTAAATTTGTATTTAATATCTTCAAACTTTTAAACATGTTCATTCACATTTCAATTAGCCAATATTTTTCCTGTTGTCAATTATTATACTCGTTTAATGATACAAAGAATTGAATACACACTCGTATATGTGATGGCGACCACAAAGCAGCAACTCACCTGATTCTCGATTGTGAAATATTATGCAACTCATACGAGCCCAATAATACTAGGGCGAAGGTTTCTCTCATTAATAATAATAAGATAGCGCGTGACATTGCTTGAGAATTCTCATAGATATATACATTAGATGTCGCCTACCCTGCTGTTGTCTATTAGAACGAATGCGTCAATAGAGCCGCCATTTTAGTACAGGGTAGCGCTCCTTTGAAATGAATGCGGGACCAAGGTGAAGTGGAGGACTGTGGCCATCCAAAGCCAGAGAAATACACATATTACACATATATCTATGATCGGGAGTTTTCCCCGGTGGTCAGTATGCAAATATTTTTTTAAATTACGAAATATTATAATTTTACATGACTTTACTACATTGATGGATGTGACCGCACGGGCATCGCCGACAAAGAGTGTGTGTTTGTGTGCATGGAAATGCATTATCCTCCCCTGTTTAATTTGATCTAATCCATGTCCTGAAACACACCCCCTCTCCTGCTTTCACTTCTCATTCTGACGGAGGGAGCGATTCGTTTGTGAATGAATCCCCGTTATGAACGACTCGTTCACTTAGCCGACAATAATACAAGTTTCTGGCACCGCAGCGTCTTGTCATATTTCATAACATTGTTTGCTTATTTTATTCAACAAAACTAGCATAAGTCTAGAATTTAGTGCGAGTTGGTGCTACTTTGCCTTATGGTGAATGCAGCAAGACTGTATTATCATCAATAACATTACTTGTTAAGCACAAAAGTTCATAACATACAAAAACATAAAAAAAAACAAAATCTTACCTATGAAATGTGATGCCTTTGTGCTTTGTTTTCTTTGTTTGCTCGTTACTACACCCGTACACAGCGCTAAAGTCCAGCATCTTCACATTGGCACACTGTCTTGACTAATGCGGTTGAATGACTTTTGTCCTAGGAGCACTGTACCAATGTGGCGGCGCTATTGACGCATGCTCAGGGTCCCTATGCGATATCTAGTGTATATATCTATGGAGAATTCTCCAATGGCGAAGGCTTGCTCATGAATATTAAATAACGTGTCACCGTTGAAGCGTTGAGCGTCGTGGTTTCTGTTTCCGCATTCAAATTTACACACTCACAACACAGCACACAGAACAACATGGCTGCTGCAGTTGTAGGCAGCTTAGTGGACAATTTGGCTTGTCTTTGGAGACAGCCTTATACTCGTACTTATTTGCCGCATTTATTCTTTTGTATTTCGTTAATAGGCTCGGTTTTGAAAAATGCGGAGCTCGTGCCGGAGAGCTACTTCAGTGACAGTAGAAATGTTTTAAATCTGTGAGTACAAGTCTAATACCTATCTAGAACTGACTAATTATTCTGTAAAACTAATTTATTGTTAGTAGAAATGTGTTATATAAGTGTGTTATATATAAATGTGTAATAATACTTGGTAATACAATCTTAATGTAAAGAGAAAGTGTCAAATGTCATTGACAGCTACTTATGACATTGATGTTTGACTCAAAAGTCGTTTCATGTTTTTACCTCATTTTTTTTTTTTTACTTTCAGTTACTTTGTGAAGGTTTCTTGGGGATGGACCATTGTTTTGCTTCTGCCTTTCATAGCTTACTCCAACTTTTACATCAAAAGCCACATGTTTGCTTTGAGGCGGCTGACGTCACTACTGGTGGCAACCCTCGTTTGGTACGTCTGCACTGAGACCTTTTTCTACATTGAAGACTTTACAGGTTCATGCTATGAGTCCAAAACCATGGTAGTCATCCATGGTGAATTTAACACAAAGGCGGCGTGCAGGAAAGCTGGCTTTTTCTGGGACGGTTTTGACATATCAGGACACTCGTTCATCTTGAGCTACTCTTCACTTGTGATTATGGAGGAAATAGTGCCCATGTTACACATACAGCCTGTTTACAGAAACACTCCTCTTGATTGTCTTTATCTAGCTCTTAATGTGATTGTGGCCATCTGGATATGGATGTTCGGATGCACGTCAGTGTATTTCCATGATATTATTGACAAGATTCTAGGGACCTCATGTGGCATATTGGGATGGTACGTGACCTATAAGGTTTGGTATCTGAAGCTTTTTTCTCCAGGTCTCCCCCCACAGCCAAAACAACATACTTAGTATGACAACTAAACAAGCGCACTACAACAAGCTGCACATTTCAACTCTGTTTTTGTTTTGTTAGGTCTATAAGTGAAGCAGTAGGCAGCTGGTGTTTTTAAAATGACAATCTGTAATCTGAGAGGTCACATCTAAACCTTCTGAAGTTTTGTGGCTTTAAACAGAGCTCCAATAATCTACCTGACAGTACATTTAGCTTACATATTAGTCTGCTGCTAGATTTAGTAAACAACCTACAATGCTCAGCTGAGCTGCCTTTTTTTGGAAGACACTGATATTTTACATATTTATAATTGGGCTATTTATTGATTTTAAACAGTTTGAGTTGTTAGGCTCTGTAATCTGTACTTGCACTGTGGACCATTTAATGTGTTCAGTCTGAATGCCAAACTGTTGTGCCATTGTTAAATTAGGCATTCACAGATGAATGTCTGTTCGGTTTTTCACTGGAAAACTGACACCACCGTTAAGTGGAATTTAAAAGTTTAATATGTAATAATATAAGACTGGGTTGTAGTTTAGGTCATACATTAAGATAAATATTTGTCTGCATTTAAAGGGGTAGTTCACCCAAAACTTATTTAAAACCTATTTGGACCTCGCAGAACACAAAAGAAGATATTTTCAAAATGCTGGTACCCAAAGACTTGCATATTAATTACTTCTATGGAAGCCGTGTTTCAACATTCTTCAAAATATCTTTTGTGTTCAACAGAAGAAAGAAACTCAGAAAGGTTTATAACAAGATGAGGGAGAGTTAATGATGAGGTTATTTTTTGTTCTGGGTGAATTATCCATTTAAGTAATTCCTATGGGTTCGAGGAACAATTCAGATGTAAATGAGTTCTAAAAAACCAAACATGCTGGTTGCGGAGGGCACATCCATTAGTCGTTTCATTCATCTCAATTAAAGCATTATTTTGGTGATTAACATTGCAATTGTGCTTGTTGTAATCCATTAGTATTCCAAAGAAAACAAGTGTCAACATGATATTGTGTTAATTTCAGCTGAATATGATGACAGAGTTCATGTTGTTGTAACAGCACATCACTGTTATTTGTATTTAAATCATTATAGTGAATAAATAGCTAAAAAAGGAAACATTTTGATCTGCATTTTATCTACTTTTAATAGGGCTGCATCATTTGGGTAAACAGCTTGTTGCATTTTGTTCTGGTTAAATGCTTTAAAATGTTTTTAAATAAAATATTGCTATAACGTAGCATTACAGATCGATACATTTTATATTTAATAAACTAGTCGTTACAAATAATTTAATATAATTAGAATGTAATAGGCATGGGCTGGTATAAGATTCTGACAGTATGATACCTTGGATATAAATATCACGGTATCACGGTATTGAGATATATTACTGCTCTAAAATATATTCTTTTTAAATGTCTGGGTAAAAAACAAAGGTTACACTTTACAATAAGGTTCATTAGTTAATGTTAGTTAATGCATTTACTAACATGAACAAACAATAAACAATACATTTACTAAAGCATTTGCTCATGTTAGTTAACGTTAGTTAATGAAAATACAGTTGTTCATTGTTAGTTCATGTTAACTCACGGTGCATTAACTAATGTTAACAAACATGAACTTTGATGTTAATAATGCATTAGTGAATGTTGAATTATGATTAATAAATGCTGTACAAGTGTTGTTCATGATTAGTTCATGTTAGTAAATGCATTAACTAATGAACCTTATTGTAAAGTGTTACCAAAACAAAACCTTTTTCCCCTTTGAACACATTATATTTTAATTTGGGAAACATTTATAATATTCTGGAACAGTAAACATGTCTGGCTAAATAATTCAAATGAATTATTGACTTCTGCTGTCTTCATTTGTTTCAAAAACACTGGTTGTTTTTACAATTTAAAATGGCATCTTTGGATATTTTTTTTTAAATGTAAATAAAAAAATCTTACTTGTACCTTAGGAACGGTATTAAAAAAAATTTTGACGGTTTTAAAACCTTGACTTTTCCAAACTGGGTATACCTTGAACACGGTTATCGTCCCATGCCTAGAATGTAATAACTATTATATAATAATAATTAACATATAATAATTTGATGTGACAAACCGTAGGGAGACCAACAAGAGGAGGCTAATAACTGTACAATTAAGTTTTTAGGTTTTTTAGTTAGTTTTAGTTTTTTTAAATTAAACTTGCATATAAGCATTGATAGATAGATTTTTTCATTACATATTAATAAAAATAAACTAAAACAGAAGTTTTGGACATTTGACTGCGCCCTGTTTACTCAGGAGTAAAAATTAGCTGTATTTTAGAGAAAACAAAAATATCACTCAGTGTAACACTTACTCACTATCCTTCACCTTACCCCCTAATTTGGTAAGGGATCACCACAGTGGAATTAACCACCAATTACTCTGGCATACTCAGTGTAACAATAGATTATATAGCAAATTTTAATGACAAATTAAAAAACATTGTTGAAGAATCACAGTGCAGCACCAAAATACTAATTATTTTTTTTATTTATAAATCTGTTATATTAGCTGTTCTGCATATCAGTAGGTTTTGTAAGCACTTTTGCAATAATTTAAAATATAACAATTTCAGTCTTGTTCTTTATCAACTGTGAAGGTATTATAACATATAAATACAAAATGCATGAATTACGCATCAATGAAGAGAAAATGTCCTCTTCTATAGTGCAAAATGCACATTTTTACTTAAAGTTGAGAGAGAGAGAGAGAGAGAGAGAGGTACTACTTTTCACAATTATTCTCAAAATATGAATAACTTAATTAATAACTTAATAATTAATAACCATTTTCTTCATTTTCTGTTGGAAGCAACACTTTTCAGCCTGCATATTTAGCATTGTGTTTTAGTGCTGTAGAAAACCTCTGGATGTCTCTGGAGTCTGGACAAATGTTGCAATATTGATGCACAGCTTAATGCGCATCATATCGGGATAGGGTGCCAGCCCCCCTTCAGCCAGTTTAATTGGTACAGTCCAAGTCTCAGTCAATGACGTTTTAAAACCTGCATCTTGCTAGAATGTGCCTTTTAGAGTGAGGGAGGGGCTTTGAGCTTCATTTCCGCAGTACAGCATCATCACCGTCTGTGTTTAGCGTCCCTGATACACTGTACACAGACTCTTGTACAGTACAGCTCTTAACAGACACCCAAAGATTTTCTGAAGAAGAGTTACATTCAGAACTGTGACCATGACTCAGGGAAAGGTAAGTGCTTTTTTTTTAATTAATATATTTCTTTACTATGTTTTAAGATTTGATCATTTATATTTGTCATAATTGCTGATTAAGTCTGTGCTTAATATGAATGACTGTAAGTTCTTAAATATGCTGTCTTCACCCTTCTGGTTTTATCTGTTTATCTCACATTAAATAAGGCTTTGTCATGTTTTATGCGTATGTTTCTATGCTGCCTTATTTTACAGCTTTCATCATAATCTTTTACAAATTAATCAACTAAAATAAATTGCACATTTATTTTCATTTTCCTAATACCCCTGATTAAACCAGTCTAGGACGATTCTAAGGGCCCACGCACTTTGGGGGCCCCCAGAGATGTTATTAGGGACCACCCCCCACCCCGCTCTTCACATTGGTCTGCGATCTTAAATTTGCACATAATGACAAAATAAGTTTGAAGAGAACATGAACAGATTTGCCACATCCTTTACTAAATTGTTTGACCGAAAGTTGTCAAGGGTCACATATTTACTAAAGAATACTGTCCTGTCAGTACTGTACTGTGCTTTTACACCATATAACAAGTTACTTAGCAATCCAAATAAATCTATTGTCTTTTTAAATTAATGTAAATTATTGTACATTTAACATAAACTGAATAACAAAATTTATTTGTTGCAGCTTTCAGTAACAAACAAATCCAACACTGGCTCAGAAGTTCAGTCAATGGCTTCAGCTCCACCAAAAAATGAGGAGGAAACTGCTGGTAATAGCCTTATTACTTCAGTGAACATCTAATCTTTTCACACTCTGGCAACAGCTATCAAAAATAGTTCTCAGTTTTAAAAAAACAGCAGAGTCTACAGACAACAACATTGTTATATTGCTTTCTGACCTGATGGGTGATAAAACAAAATCCTTACCCTGCCTGAGCATTTTAAGGGATAGAGGACAAAACATCTTTTGTTGGGCACATAAGAAGACATTATGAAGAATGTTAGAAACCTCAAACTATTGACTTCTATAGTTTCTAACCTTTTCAAATAACGTCCTTTGTGTTCAACAGAAGAAAGAAACTCAAACAGGTTTGTGACAAGTAAAGAGTGAGCAAATAATTTTTTTTGCTTTAGGTGAACTATCCCTTTATTTTAAAAGCTTATAGTTCAAATGATATGAATAAAGTGTGTTAAAAATACCCTTTGAGAAAGAAATTTCAAACAAGACGGGATAGTAATGCATATAATAATTTCACTTGACATTTTAGACGCATTTATAATACATCATTCTTCACAAGACACTATATAGATAGGCTACCTTTTACATATGATCATATTTGGGGGTCAATGGCATCTAAAAGTTTTAAAGCTCCTCAAATCAACATGTTAAATATTTTCATTTGTTTGGAAGGTGAAAGGCCTAGTTATGGTGGAGTTTATCCACCTGGAGATGGTGAGATGCCTACAGAAATCAGCTCTGATGACCAAAACATCAGGAGGGTCTTTATCCTAAAGGTATTGTTGCGTTAGATTATTTAGTGATCTTACTTTAGAAACTGTAGTGTGAACACAATGGAGAAACTGAATAATAAAACTATTTTTTCTATAGATGTACATTTCCTTGATGATTCAGCTTTCTGTCACAGTTTCCTTCATGGCTGTTTGCTTTTACTGGTGAGCGTGTGTGCGTGTGTATGTATGTTGAACAAACTTTTTAATTGTTTTTATTTAAGTTTAACAACAAATTTGTTTTGTCTATTTTATAGTGAACCTGTTAAAGAATTTGTTCAGACCAGCTATTGCTTGTTCTGGGCAACATAGTAAGTACAATTCAATATTTAAAGAATGTCAAATACTGTAGGATTCAGCACGTTAGTATTTTATGTTAAAATTAAGTAGATTAATCATTATATGTCGTAACCCATTGTCAACCATTTCTAATATGAATGGTTTTGATTGTCTTTTTCTCTCAATAGTGTAGTGTTTTATGTCACATGTCTGATCTCGTGCTGCTGCCGTGAAGCTCTGTGATAATATAATATAATATAATATAATATAATATAATATAATATAATATAATATAATATAATATAATATAATATAATATAATATAATATAATATAATATAGATCTTTTATTTATAATATATTTAAAAAAATTTAACAACCTTAATCTAAAAAAAAGCTTCTCTACTTCTCTAATTACAGGACGCTGTTCCCTTGGAATCTGATTCTCTTCATAATCTTTGTGAGTAATAATAATAATAATAATAATAATAGTAAATAATAATAATAATAATAATTCCTTACATTTATATAGCGCTTTTCTGGACACTCAAAGCACTTTACACATTTTTTGGGGGAATCTCCTCATCCACCACCAGTGTGCAGCATCCACCTGGATGATGCGATGGCAGCCATATTGCGCTCGACCTTACACCACACACCAACTGATTGGTGGAGATGAGACCGTGTGATGAAGCCAATTATGATATGGGGATAGTTAGGAGGCCATGATAGACAGAGGCCAGTGGGCAGATTTGGCCAGGATGCTGGGGTTGAACCCTTTTTCTTTTTAGAAGGACATCCTAGGATTTTCTAATGATTACAGAGAGTCAGGATCACGGTTTAACATCTCATCCAAAAGACAGCACTCACTTGAGCAGTATAAAGTCTGGGGTGTTAGGATCCACACAGACCGCAAGTTGAGCACCCCCTGCTGGTCTCACTAACACCACTTTCGGCAGCAACCTAGTTTTGCCATGTGGTCTCCCATCCAGGTACTGACTGAGCTCAGCTCTGCTTAGCTTCAGTGGGCGACCATATGAGAGTTGCAGAGAGCCAGCTGCCGACCATTGACACAATCAGAATGATTTGAGTCTTTCTGGTCACCTCAGATGCTAATATTTGACTTTAAAACTACAGCAGGCAAAATACTCAGAAACAAGCCTGCATGTTATGAAAGTCTACTTTTATTTAAATATGTAATCTCTCTTCTTTCCAGACTCTATCTTATTCTTACATTACAGGAACGCTGGCCAGGTACAGTCTCAAGTCTTTTGCTCTATGCTAACAACGAACTTTAAGCGGTTTCAATATATATTAAACATTTTCCATTTATCTTTGAAGCTCTGCCTATTATATTGCAGAAGTCATCTGCTTTCAGGCGGTTACTGAGGTGGTGCAGCTTGTTGTTGCCACCTATAGCATCCAAACCAAGGTAAGTATTTATTTGGCAAGTGGATGGTTGAGCCAAAGATGAAACTTTACTCATATTTTACTCAAGTGGTTCCAATCCAGAATTTCAGACATTTCTTTTTTTCTTCTGCTGAACACTTATAAGCTATTCTAAAGAATGTCGTAAACAGTGGCCATTGACATACCATTTCCCCCTATAGGAGTCAATGGCTACAAGTTTCCAACATTATAATATCTTTTTTTTATGTGTTCAACAGACGAAAACATTTAGACAGGTTTGGGATAAAAGGATGGTTAGTAAAAAGGTTTTTAATTTTGGGTCTAACTGTATTTTTAGTTTGATAAAAGCAATAACTTTTTGTTGAGATTCAGATCATTCTAAATGTTTGTCTTTTTTCAGACTAAGTTTAGTCAAAGTTTTATTTTTGTCGGCTGCTCAGTGGTGTTGGCTCTTGGACTTGTAATGTTAGTCCCTCATATACATTTTGTAAGTACAAATATTAGCAGTTGAACTATTTATCATTTCTCAGCAAGGCTTTTATCTTTAATATTCAAAGAAATAAGAATACATTTTCACTAATATTTCTCTTCTACAGCTGATTTGGCATCCTATTTTTGTTTATTCAGGCGCAGTATTGTTTACCATGGTATGTAACCATAAAACAATTTCTCAGGTCAATATTAAACATGCACAGATGAATTGCAGCCATGTAAAATCAACAATGCTTCAAGATTTTCTGAATTACTGATAACTGAAGTGACACACACACATAACACTGAAGTGAGTTCTCTTTTGCATCTTCTTGCGCTTGGATGAACAAAATCACACAAATTACTGTATATGTCCAAACACATCTTGGTGAGGATTATGTTTTGTAAAAAATAAAGGGTGTAATATACAATAAAATACTGCAGCTGTGGTTGCCAGAAGTTCACCGAAAAATATAAGCTTACAATAAGAAATGCTTTACACAATACATTTTGATAATCTGTAAATTTTACAGATTAGGTTTGTTTACAGTATATAACTTAAATAAATCAAACATTTTGTAAACAGGTTTATAGTAATTTTCTTTAAAACCTACTGTCAACCGAACTAGATCTTATTTCCGTAATAAACATAATACAACATAATAGTATTCTTGGTCACACTTTATTTTATTAGTCCCTTTGTTGAATTTAAGTTACATTGCATCTACTTGACAACTAATTCTCATTAGATTGTAGGTAGACTGTTAGATTGAGGTTAGGGTTGGGGTTATGGTTAGTGTAAGTTGACATGTACTTGCAAAGTTTCTTATAGTCAGTTAAATGTCTGTTGAAGGAGCAGTATCAACAGATATTAAGCAGACAGTTTACTTATACTCAAATGGACCATCAAAATAAAGTGTTACCGATTATTTTATTTTTTTTGGTAAAGTTCAGTTTTACAGAAAATTACCAGCAGCTGTGGTTGCCAGAACTTTACCGTATAAAATATAAAACACAAAAGCGGTTTGCCACAGATTTTACAACAATCAGTCAGGTTATTGAAATTGCTAAATTAACTAATAAATACAGTAAATCAAGACACAGAATATCATTATTAGATTAAAAAAAAACAGTTTCTACATACAGGCACTGTGTTAAAACCAATGCTATCTCAGGGCAATTCTTATTTTTTGCATTTAGTGGCTAATTTGTATTAAAACGTACAATCTCGTTCATACAATTTTGTTCGATTTGCTCATCCCCCAATGACGGTTAGGCCTTAACCCAACTGCCATTGGAGGATGAGCAAATCAAACAAAACTGGGGTTTCGTGCCATGCCTACTTTTAAAAATCTTAGATTTTCGTATGACTGAACTTGTACAAATTAGCCACTAAACTGAGAAAACGTAAAATGGTTAGGTTTCCTCGTGAGATCAGGCTAGTTAAAACAGTTTGAGCTGATCCAATAACTTGACAAGTGTACTCACAAATATGTATTTGTGACTGAGTCAGTTTCAGATGCTTGAAATGTAGTACTGCTTCAAGACTTGGCATGATCTCTCTGTAGAAAACCGACACAAAGACTAGTTAGTTCATAGGCTTAAACTGACATAAACTCAGTCTTCTTTTTGTAAACTGATTACCAATGATCTGCACACAAGCAAGCAACACCCTGGAAGTTTGCAGGCAACTTTGATAATAAATAAAAAAATTTGAATAAAAATGCAGTAAGTCATCAGATTCAATCCTTGTCATTGTTTCTTATAAAACATAAGATGATTTTTGCTAACTCTAATTAAAATGATTAAATGATCATTAAAATGTAAAAATATTTACACTGTGTGCCTTGCTGTGTTGACGCTAAACATTTTATTTTTATTTTTTCAAAAGAGTACATAAACATTTCTGAAAGACATTCTCTTCAGAGAGTCTTTATTTAGTCCAACCCATTATATTAAGAGTGCTGTCATAATTCAAGGGATACATGATTGCAAATCTAAAGGCTTTCTGATTTACAGTGCATCCAGAAAGTATTCATAGTTCTTCACTTTTTCCAAATTTTTTTATGTTACAGCCTTATTTTAAAATGTCTTAAATTCATTTATTTTCTCAAAATTCTACACACAATACTTCATAATGACAATGTGAAAAAAGATTTTTTTAAATTGTTGCAAATTTATTACAAATAAAAAACCTGAAAAATCACTTGTACAGAAGTATTCACAGCCTTTGCTCAATAGTTTGTTGATGCACCTTTGGCAGCAATTACAGCCTCAAGTCTTTTTTTTCACCTGTCTTTGGGAATTTTTGCCAATTCCTCTTTGCAGTACCTCTCAAGCTCTATCAGGTTGGAAGGGAAATCTCACCAGAGATGTTCAATAGGTTTTAGGTCTGGGCTCTGGCTGGGCCACTCAAGCACATTCACCAAGTTGTTGTGAAGCCACTCCATTGATATTTTGCCGGTGTGCTTTGGGTCATTGTCCTGCAGGAAGATGATCCGTCACCCCAGTCTGAGGTCAAGAGCACTCTGAAGCAGGTTTTCATTCAGGATGTCTCTGTACATTGCTGCATTCATCTTTCCCTCTATCCTGACTAGTCTTCCAGTTCCTGCTGCTGAAAAACATCCCCACAGCATGATGCTGCTATCGCAATGCATCACTGTAGGGATAGTATTAGCCTGGTGAGGAGTGGTGCCTGGTTTTCTCCAAATGTAACGCCTTGCATTTGCTCCAAAGAGTTCAATTTTAGTCTCATCAGCCCAGAGAATTTTGTTTCTTATGGTCTGAGAGTCCTTCAGATGCATTTTGGCAAATTCCAGGCAAGAAGTGGCTTCCGTCTGGCCACTCTACCATACAGGCCTGATTGGTGGATTGCTGCACAGATGGTTGTCCTTCTGTAATGTTCTCCTCTCTCTACAGAAGAACGCTGGAGCTCAGACAAAATGACCATCGGGTTATTGATCACCTCCCTGATTAAGGCCCTTCTCCACCAATCACACAGCTTAGATGGCCGGCCAGCTCTAGGAAGAGTTCTGGTGGTTCCAAACATCTTCCACTTACGGATAATGGAGGCTACTGTGCTCATTGGAACTTTCAGAGCAGCAGAAATTTTTCTGTAACCTTCCCTAGCCTTGTGCCGTGAGACAATCCTGTTTTGGAGGTCTAACAGACAATTCCTTTGCCTTCATGCTTGGTTTGTGCTTTGACATGCACTGTCAACTCTAGGACCTTATATAGACAGGTGTATGCCTTTTCAAATTATGTCAAATCAACTGAATTTACCACAGGTGAACTCCATTTAAGCTGCTGAAACATCTCAAGAATGATCAGTGAAAACAGAATGTACCTGAGCTCAATTTAGAGCTTCACGGCAAAGGCTGTGAATACTTCTGTACATGTGATTTTTCAGCTTTTTTATTTTTAATAAATTTGCAACAATTTCAAAAAATCTTTTTTCACATTGTCATTATGGGTTATTGTGTGTAAAATTTTGAGGAAATAAATGAATTTAATCCATTTTGAAATAAAGCTGTAACAAAAAATGTGGAAAAAGTTTCCAGATGCACTGTATAGACAGCAATGGCTCTTACCTGACGCAATAAGAATACTTTTGGGGCAAAAAAATAGTAAGGCTTTTCAACATTTTCTTCTCTTCCACCACGAGACAGTGCTGATGTATAAAGTGGCACACCGGGGCATTACCATTTAATACTGTACATCAGCAGTGTGTCATAGCAGCAGAGAGGAGGGGAAAAAGACAAATTCTTGTTGCATAATAACATTTTGATTGACCCACTCAGGGGCGAACTGGGAAAGCATTTTCAACCGGGACAAAGTAACTGTCAGTCAGGCCACATCTGATGCAATCTAGAAAGTTAACGCGGATGCGGGGGAAGGCCAGACTCATGGTGGCAGGCCAGATTGACCGTCAGGCCACCGGGAAATGTCCCAGTGCTCCCTATGGCCAGTCCGCCCCTGGACCCACTTATGTCACGTGGACTTATTTGACAGAATATTCATTTTTGTGTGCACCATTCGTTTAATGCATTATACTAATATAGTATTATAATAACATAGTGGTATTGTTAATTAGTTGTTGTCCACTAATATGACGAATTAACACAACGAGTGTTGTGCTGGAATCTACCAAGCATTTACACCAAACTATAACACTGCTTAAATACAATACATATTTAGAGTTGCAATCAGAATTATTCAACCCCCTGATTTATTAGCCCCCCTGTTTATTTTTTTCCCCAATTTCTGTTGACGGAGAGAATATTTTTTCAATACATTTCTAAACATAATAGTTTTAATAACTCATCTCTAATAACTGATTTATTTTATCTTTGCCATGATGACAGTAAATAATATTTTACTAGATATTTTTCAAGACACTTCTATACAGCTTAAAGTGACATTTAAAGGCTTAACTAGGTTAACTAGGTTAACTAGGCAGGTTAAAGTAATTAGGCAAGTTATTGTATAATGATGGTTTGTTCTGTAGACTATCGAAAAAATATATAGCTTAAAGGGGCTAATAATTTTGACCTTAAAATGGGTTTTAAAAAATTAAAAACTGCTTTTATTCTAGCCGAAATAAAACAAATAAGACTTTCTCCAGAAGAAAAAATATTATCAGACATACTGTAAAAATTTCCTTGTTCTGTTAAACATCATTTGGGAAATATTTAAAAAAGAAAAAAAATTCAAAGGGGGTTCAATTCTGATTGCAACTGTATTTGTGTTCCGAATATGACTGAAGATACGTATTTGGAATTTACATTTTGGGTAAACTATACCTTTAAAATATACTTATTTAATAAACATACAGCATTAACATCTTGTTACTGTAGAATTTAAAGTATGTGTTAAATTGAATGTTTGAAAGTTTTATGTTGTACATTTTTTAGTACATCAACAAACCTTTTAAGGTAACTACTTGTTTGAGAAATGACAGTATTTTTTATTTTGTTTTACAACAAATTTATATTTTCGCTGTAACAATTTTTTCACATCAAGAGAGTAAAATTAAAGTTATGTACTGTTTCATAAATTACTGTGATTTACTGTAATACAGTGATATACAGTATACAGTTGAAGTCAGAATTATTAGCCCTCCTTTAATTTTTTTTCTTTTTTAAATATTTCCCAAATGATGTTTAACAGAGCAAGGGAATTTTCACAGTATGTCTGATAATATTTTTTCTTCTGGAGAAAGTCTTATTTGGTTTATTTTAGCTAGAATAAAAGCAGTTTTTAATTTTTTATGAACCATTTTAAGGTCAAAATTATTATCCCCTTTAAGCTATATATTTTTTTTGACTGTCTACAGAACCAACCATCATTATAAAATAATTGCCTAATTACCCTAACCTGCCTAGTTTACCTAATTAACCTAGTTAAGCCTTTAAATTTAAGCCTTTAAATTTCACTTTAAGCTGTATAGAACTGTCTTGAAAAATATCTAGTAAAATAATATGTGCTGTCATCATGGCAGAGATAAAATAAATTGCAAATACAACGACAGTGCAAAATACAGACAGTGTAAATACAACGACAGTGCAAAATACAGACAGTGTAAATACAACGACAGTGCAAAATACAGACAGTGTAAATACAACGACAGTGCAAAATACAGACAGTGTAAATACAACGACAGTGCAAAATATAGACAGTGCAAATACAACGACAGTGCAAAATACAGACAGTGTAAATACAACGACAGTGCAAAATATAGACAGTGCAAATACAACGACAGTGCAAAATACAGACAGTGTAAATACAACGACAGTCCAAAATACAGACAGTGCAAATACAACGACAGTGCAAAATACAGACAGTGCAAATACAACGACAGTGCAAAATACAGACAGTGTAAATACAACGACAGTGCAAAATACAGACAGTGCAAAATACAGACAGTGCAAAAATACAGACAGTGCAGGATACAGACAGTGCAGTATACAACAACATACTCACAAAAACAAGACCATGTAAAATTGGCAATGTTCAGTTATTAGAAATGAGTTATTAAAACTATCATGATTAGAAATGTGTTGAAAAAATCTTCTCTCCTTTTTAAACAGAAATTGGGGGAAAAAATAAACAGGGGGCTAATAATTCTGACTTCAACTGTATGTATATATATATATATATACAGTACTGTATATATATACATACATACATACATACACACACACACACACACACACATATATATATATATATATATATATATATATATATATATATTGTTTTAAATAGTCTTTACTGTTGCTGCATTACCTTTTTTATTGTTGTTTTCACAGACATTTTTTAGATTAAAATGAGAACACATTGGTATAATGGGTAAGTATAATAGTTCTTAAAGTCTGCATGCAATCTAAATTTACAGTCTTTATTTTGCTAATGCATGTTATTAGTCTTAAGGTGAACAATTAATCTACATCTTTAATCTAAATCGGATCATTTGCTGTTGCTCTGGAATAGCAGTCCTTCTCTGATGATGTCAGTTTGACAGCTTGGATGAAATATGCTAAGCCACGCACCTCCAACAGTTTGCTCAGAGTGAAAGATGAGGAGATGGGGCCCCAAAAGTTAAACCCCACCCTCTACTCAATACTCTGTTTCAGTTGGAAATACCTCATTCATTCATTCCTTTTCCTTCGGGTTATTCTCTTTATTCATCAGAGGTCGCCACAGCAGAATAAACCGCCAACTTATCCAGCATATGTTTTACATAGCGAATGCCCTTCCAGCTGCAACTCAGTACTGGGAAACATCCATACACACTCATTCACATACACTCATACACTACGGCCAATTTAGTTTATTCAATTTACCTATAGCGCATGTCTTTGGACTGTGGGGGAAACCGGAGCGCCAGGAAAAAAATCCACGCCAACATGGGGAAAACATGCAAACTCTATACAGAAATGCCGACCGGCCCAGCCGGGACTCAAACCAGCGACCTTCTTGCTGTGAGGTGACAGTGCTAACCACTGAGCCACCATGTCGCCCTGGAAATACCTCAACAAATAAATTAAAATTAAAGCTGCAAGCAGCGATGAAAGGGACCTCGCACCCAGGGGGCCTTAGGAGAACAGAGAACAGTGAACAATAATAATTTAAGCTGATAAATAAAAAATAAAAAAACCTGACTCCTGTCAGCAGGTGGCGCTATGACTGTGACTCAATATTAGCATCGAACCAGTGAATGTTCAGGCAGATCAGACATTGTTTGTAGTTCTCCTCCATAGCAAAATACGGAACTTTGTCAGTCCGCCACGAACATGCCCTTCGGCGAAAACTCTAGATCTTCATAATTTTACATCACAATGGTCTTTGAATTAGACCTCCAAAACTTGGATTGGATCTGATGAAATTTGTAGGAAGAGTTTGTTACATTGCAAAACAGGTAATTTCCTGTTGCCAGCACGTGGAGCTATAACTGTAACTGAATATTGGCATGTAACCGTGTTCAGGTCAGGTCTCTTATCAAACATGTGGATTTTGAGGCAGATCGGACAATGCATGCCTGAGTTACAACAACTTCCTGTTCCGTGGCGAATCACCAAAGTTTGTGAGGCTGCTACGGACACGCCCTTCAACGAAAACTCTACATCTTTACAATTTAACATTGCATTTTACAAGGCCTTTAGATGACAATTCCTAATTTTGGTGTTGATCGAATAAAATCCCTAGGAGGAGATTGTTAAAGTATAATGCCTGGAAATGGCAAAAACTGCACTTTTTTTCGGCACAAGAGATTAAAGATATCTGACTTCCTGTTGGGTTTGAGATTTCTCTTCAAGATTTTTTTTGTAGATATTGGCATGTTTGACATGTCTGCCAATTTTCGTACTTGTGCGTGAAACGAAGCTCGGGGGCCACTCCGTAAAATGTGCATAGGTGGTGCTGTTGAGTCATTTTGCCACACTCACTTGCGAAACCTATAATAACTAAACCACTTTTTAGATTTGAAAATGTTGTGAGTCTTTGGGTATGTTTTATTGTACAACTTGCCTAATTAAATTTATATGAATTTCGTATATTTTTAAAGACGAGTGAGCAAAAAACAACTTTAAAAACTAGAATATGATCAATACCATGTGTCTCGCAAAATAAAACAAGGTGTTTAGTACACAGACACAACATTATTACAGTGTTTGTAAATTATACTGCCGTCGCCGTCTTATTGCTTTTTTGTCTTTTAATTCCTGGTATTTGACACACAGATGCTGATGGGGATTAAGCGATACACCATAAGCCCTGAGAGAATACATACATCTTCGCCACTCTCAGGATTTTTCTGGGCATTGTTTACATCTTCTCTTTCTTTCTCCAGCTGTTTGAACTCCTGAAGAAAGTAAATGTTGAACCTGAAGCTCTTGTAGCTCTCCCGAGTGTTTCTCTCACGTCTGAGTGATCTGGTCCTTTCAGCATGATATGGATCTTCAGTGCAAAATGTTATGATTCATGCCCATCACCTCTTTTTTTTTATGACTTTTACCATGTGTTTATTTGGTGATGAGGAGGAGGTCTTGCATATACATTGTATACATACACTGGTTAAAATGAACAGCATCTATCTAGTTTTACAAATGGTGTCATAAAAAAAAAACTTGTCAAATATGATAGCAGTGAAAGTGCATGAAATATTTGGTCAGAACAGAAACATTACATTGAGGTGAAACTGTAGTAAAATGTATGTCCTTATTCGTATGTGAATTCACAGCATGATGATGTCATTCTAGAAACTCACTAGATATTGAGATGAATAGAGATCTGAGGAGTGCATATCATATTTTAGGAATGCATCTCCTCCTATACCATTCATACAACAACCACCAAACTAACTCCAAACTGTTCTGAATTAAGTTGCTATATCTTTTCCAACTGATCTGACTCGCGGTTTTCTGAAAACTGACCTGGAAAATTCAGAAAAGTCCCATTGACTTAACATTGGACCAAACTTTGTGACCTCATAACTTTGCAACAGACTATCATAATGACTTAAGATTGGGCTCATTTAACTCAGACTACCAATCTGCCAATCACTGACGAACTTTCAATTTACTAACCACACCCTAGCAACCAATTACAGAACCCTAGCAACTGTTCTATAGACTTCCAAAAAAACTTATTGACTTTACATTGGACCAAAGTTTGTTACCCTTATAACTCTGCACCAGACTGTCATACAGACTTAAGTCTGGCCTCATTTAACTCAGAGTACCATACTTGAAACATGCTAGCAATATACCAATCCATACTAGAATCACACAAGAAACATACTAACAATACACCTATCCATACTAACAATATACTAATCCATACTAGACACAATAATCTAAGCTATAAACATACTAGCATAATTCTAACTCATGCTAAAATCATGCAAGAAACATGCCAATTCATAATTAAATCATGCTAACAACATGCTATTTTATATTAAAAGCATGGTAGCAACATGCTAACAGCTTGTTAATCCAAGCAAGAAATATGCCAATCCATACTAGAAACATGCTAACCTATATGTACTTATCTATCTATGCAAATGTTTTCAAACTTCAAGCTTATTAAAAACTACTGCAATGATTTAAACTTTAAGCTTTCTGTCTAAGCTTTCTCAAGCCAGCCTAAAGTTTGCCTTGACAATTTTTAATCTAGTTGTGAGTTGATCTGCTAAAAAGATGAATTCGGTAAAGTTTTTTTATTCTCTGTAAAAATTTCAAGAAATTTTGTATTCTTTCATTTGTTGACTGGCCTTTTGAAGTCATTGACTTGATTGAGATATGCATTTTTGTTTAGGCCTACTGTGTAATCTGAAATCTTTTTCATTTCAAATATTGCATATTATTCCGTGTAATATGATATTTTATATATTTGGAAGAAAATGAGTTGAGAATGATTTTGGATTTATAAGCTTAGCAGAACTGACTAAAATAATGCAAAATCGCTGTAGCTGGTTTAAAATAAATGTATTTTTTCCTGTTTGTCGCTTTTACAATTGAATATGAAGTCAATAAATGACCATAAATGTTAAAAAGACAGTCGTGTTTTCTCTTGATTATTAATTAAAGGAAATGAATGTAAATAAAAGTACTTGAATTTCCTTTGAAAACAAATATATATATTTGAGCAATATCACACTCGTAGCAGTGCGATATGGCAGTATATTGACACTGGTGGAAGACGAGTGTTGGCACGACGCTGCAGGTCGAGCACCTTTGTGTCCCACCAGTGATGATATACAGCCATATCACACTGCTACGAGTGTGTTATTGTATTTATACAACAGTTCGATGGCATAATGTATATATAAAAAAAATCAAACAATGAGAGTCTATAATTCCATTTGTAAGAGGAACTACTTTCTTCCGCCATTCCTTCACACCTGCAGCTGACGTCAGAACAGCAGAAACAGTTGCTACTTCACCAACATCACTTTAGAACTAGTATTCGAATGATTCTCTAGCGTCATGTCTAAAGCGATGACAAAACAGGTGATTTTGCTGACATTTTAAGATTATAAGGCTGAACGGCATGAAATGCCATCAGTCTACTGAGATTTCCCATTATTTCTCTGTTGAAATCAAGATATCACAATAATTAACCCAAAAAAGCGAAAGCAAAGCAAACACTACCGGATTACTGTTGTATCTCTGCTGTATCTCTAAAATTATATATATGTATTCATTCATTCATTTTCTTTTCGGCTTAGTCCCTTTAATAATCTGGGGTTACCACAGCGCAATGAACCACCAACTTATCCAGCATATGTTTTACGCAGCAGATGTCCTTCCAGCAGCAACCCATCTCTGGTAAACATCCACACACACTCATTCACACTCATACACTACGGACAATTTAGCCTACCCAATTCACCTGTACAGCATGACTTTGGACTGTGGGGGAAACCGGAGCACCCAGAGGAAACCCACGCGAACGCAGGGAGAACATGCAAACTCCACACAGAAACAACAACTGACCCAGCTGAGGCTCGAACCAGCGACCTTCTTGCTGTGAGGTGACAGCACTACCTACTGCGCCGCCATATATATATGTGTGTATGTGTGTGTGTGTGTGTGTGCATTAAGTCTGATTTATACTTCTGCATCAAACGCACGCGTATGCTACAGCGCAGGCTACGCATGGATGCATAGCCCTCGCCGTGGCTGTCGGTGACGCTGGTGCGCACCTCTCAAAAAATTTAACTACACGTCACAACAACGCGTAGCGCAAGCTCTGTGATTTGTCAGCTTGGTAGCGCTGATGAGTGTGGGCTGGCAAGCCCGATGCAGCGTGTGTTTACAAGTGTCGAGTCCCGTGAAGGAGCTCTGGATGGAGACTGTTGTTTTCTGTTTACCTTATAATTAAAATTGTTGCACGTCCACCGATTCCAGCCTCAAAATGAGTGAGTATGAGCCACTTCTACATTAAGGTAGCGTTCAGAAAAAAAACAAAACACCAGCGAAGTAAGTCGACACAGAGAAACATAAAAACCTACTGCCAGCTAGCGTTTCGGAAGTGTTATTGCAGAGCAACACGAACAGCATGCAGAAGTATAAATGCACGGCTACGCGCATTGCATGCGCCGTGGGTCACGCCGATCACTCGACGCAGAAGTATAAACCAGGCTTTATAAAACAGATCAATACAAGTATCGCCTTTGTGTCTCTGTTTTGTTTTGGGAGAAAGAGACCTTCAGGTGTTACATCAAAGAAATAAATGCTAAGAAATAGTTTTGTTATCATTTATCAGGAAAATTACTATAATGTTTAAAAGTACTTGTGGATGCTAAAAAAAACTATCAATGCACATTTTCTTGCATAAGATAGAATAAAACTTAGGTCAGTGAATGATTCAAAAACACACAAAATATTTATCGCTAAAGTTACCTGCTGGCATAACCATAATGTAACCTGCAGAAAGAGACACAGAACGACTCCCTAAACGGTTCAAACAAATATAGAGACAGAGATTAATTAATTCCTAGCACCACAAAAGAGAATCTGAAGTGAGAGCGTATAAACCACGGACACACAGTGCACTTGATCCCACCATTCTCGTCTCAAAACACTGCGCAGTGATGACGCGATTCCGCTCCCCTCATCCAATGGGAAAGCTCGGTCTTAACATGTGGGCTTCGGCCATGTTCTTCTTTTAAATAAGGAAGAAGCGGGAGGCGTTAATGAAACTTTGTGTACTCAATATCTCATTCACGGAATCACCTGCTGTTTCTGAGAAAGTCGAGTACGTTAGAAAAAATATCCACAACTGATACTAACACACGCGGGCAGCTCATCGGAGCTCGTTAAGCACAGTTATATTTAAAGCTGAGCTGTTTTCTCGCGTGTTAGCAGTTGGTTAGCTGGTTGAGCTAAAGATCAGCGCGGTGGGTTTATCTGGACTGGTTTAGTCGTGTTCAACTAGAGGATTCAGCTACTTTTATCTCAACAAAGCTGGTTAGCAGTGGCGTGCGGATGAAGGGCAGGGGGAGCCCGCGTTTGGGACTGCGCTGACAGCCCTGAGGATTTATCCCGCTCATAATCGAGGCTTTCAACATGTTTAATAAGATCTACGAATGGTTCGGAACCGGCTTCGCCAGTCTCAGAAACGGAGCTCCAGCCGGTGCCGTCCATGCTGATTCCGCGAGAGTGGATCAGGACGGGACGTCACGGAGAAAACGATCCATAAACTGGTGAGAGGTTAATTACCTGTGCAAAGTATAGTAAGATATGTGCTTATATGTGTAATAATTGGTATGTTTATGCGTTATCGGGCCATACAATGAAAGTTCAGGTCTTTAAATGTTTGTTTTAGTCACATGTAATTGTGTTTTGGTTGGTCATAAGTGATGTTTTGGTTCGGCCATTTAACCGCGAACTGCTCTGATAGGATGACGCCAGGGACACCGGAAAATATACTTTTTCTGATTTTATGACCCCTTTTGTGTCTCTAACTTGCCTTCAAGTTTCCCTGAATTAATGAATTTGTGTTTTTTTGTTAATGTTGCTTAAGTAAATAATATTGTTTCTAACAGGGAACATTTACACTGCCTCACTTTTACTCATTCTACACAAACGTAATGTTAAAAATTGTGCTGTTTTCATGTCTAAATTGTTGTGTATGTGTTTATTATGTTTTTGCACTTATAGTATTTTTATGTTTTTAATTTTAATAAGACTACTCTGCAATAAACTGATTCTGAACTATAATGTTAATATTGTGTGCGCAGTTCTGTTTTGATTTAAGTGGAAATAATTGTTTGTTTAATGATTTAAAAAATTCACTTTGATGTTTATCTCTCAATGATTCTGTTTTCCCAACATAGTTTGAATGATGGAGACCAGGAGGAGGAGAGAGTGGTGAAGAAATTCAGAATGGGTAAGTTAGTCTATTCTAAAACCCTGACAAAAATAAAACTATAAAAAGTACATAAGTGCCCACATAATTTTGGTGGGTTTGAAACTGAAACATAAGGTATGAAAAACACTATTGCAAAAGAAAAGCATGTCAGAATTCAGTTCCTGGATAACCTGCTACTACTGCTGGCATTCTCAATATGCATTCAGTGAACACTGTTGTATTTCATGAGAGTACAGGAAATTATTTATGAAAGTCAGTGAAGCAATGCGGACTGGTAGGTCATGTGACAGCACAATATTGCACAGTTAGTATGCTTAAATTTCATTCATTCTATGTAGAGAATTTATTATCTTCAACACTTCCATCTAATAGTAGTAGTATAAAATGAGTTTGATAGTCAGAATCTGTACTGCTTTGAAGAGCTTGAGCATTTAAAGCATGATAGATGATCAAAATGCATTGTGCGCCTATAACAACTAATGTTATTGTGCAATGGTGTGGAGGCTAATGAGCATTTCCTGCATTATGGATGTGACATTCGCAGTAAAAACTCAAAACATAAGTTCACAGAGAAAGTATATGTTAACATTATATTAGAACATCTGTTTATATATTCCAAAACAACTAACCACAGAGTTATGGGATCAGAAAAATATCAATCTGTAAACATTTTTAATATTTTAAATGAGGGAAATAAACATGCATTCTGGATGTGACCAAAAAAGGCTGAGTTTACAGTATACAACATACTTTGTAGAAATTCTGTGAATTAAACTGCACAACCCAAAAGAAATAATGCTAATCAAAAGGATAAGAGTTGGTTCACTAACATAAATGATTGATTTACATTTATGCATTTATGAGGTAAAAGCTCCGTTATTGATGTGACATCTCTCCGTTATAAATGTGAAATTGGCACTTGTGTGACTTAAATATAATTGTTTGAAAACACTGACACAGACATTTGAGTATTTTTACAGATCTGTAAAATACAAGCCTACACAAGAGTTAGAAATGATTTTGGTATTTTGGTGAAAACTCAATTTAGTTAGTTTAGTTCATGGTGTGAACAAACATTTATCATCATGTCAATAAGCCATGAGTCAATCATGAAAACATTTATTTCTTGTGTTTTTAGGAGATATTATGGATACAGTTAAAAATGCAGCTGAAGGAGTGAAGACCCATGGTTCGAATGTTGCATTTTGGGTTAAGAACAGTGTCAGTGCTAATTCGAGGAACATGCTGCCGACATCACCAGGTCCACCTCAGACAGGAATACCATCAGGACCTACACCCAATTCTGCTGCATCTACATCTTTGTGGACGGAAGACAAGGTGCTTTTTGCTCATCAAGATTGCAGTTTTTTTCTTTTGTCATATATTTGAGATCAGGTAAAACAGTAGAGATGACCTGTGTATTTTAATGTGTATTCAAATTTTTTTCTATTTCTTTCACGTTTGGGGATCAGCCACATGACAGACTTCAGGACACATTTGTGGCTCCTTCTAGTTCAGTTGAGTGGAGGACAGTCACAAAATCTGGTATGGAAAAAATATTCACTTGTCTGCTTCGTTTTTCTTTTTTTTTGAAGTTGCATATATTGGCAATACAAGCTTTTTGTTATTTGACAGACTCCTTAAGGACTGAGCACTCAGTGACCATATCAAAAACAAGCAGAAGACAAGTTTGTGTGGACCATCCACCCAATGAGACGTACAAAGCTAATGGACACTCTGTAAATTTACCATCTTCTTCCACGCCAAAACCATCCCCATCTCCACGCTTGGGCAGGTCCCTTTATCACCGACCACAAAGGTTGAGTTAAAAATATTCACCTTAAATAAATGGACTACATAATCACTTTTTTGTTAGTAATTGTTATAATTATTTAGATTAATTTGTTGTAAAATGTATTGCTTTGAAGAAAAAAAAAAAGTACACTTTCAGAAAATAGTATAATAAAATGCAAAGATGTGGAATTGAACGAGTTTGTATTTGTCGTAGCATTTTGTCATCTCCTGAAACCAGTTCAGGAAAAGCCACGTACACCAGCCTGTATGAGAAGACCTTTCCCATTCGAGTGGTCCAGAGTTCTTCACCTGGCAGCTCAAACCGTCTTCTCCGGGCCAGACCCCGCTCTACAGCACAAGAGGTCAGACATGAATTTTTCCTTAATACGCTGAAGATTTTATAAGGATAACTTACTGGTCAAATTATTATTGGAATTAAGGCTGCAGAATATCAGAATTAACTATAGTTTTCGTATGGTGGTTTAGATAAATGTATGGTCTGCTTGTTTAAGGCTTTGTTTCCATCTAGTATCAACAGACAGACTGTATTTGTGTGCTTTTTCATAATAAGTCCTATATTGATTACATGTTGAATCAGTAATAGTTTATGTAATCCAATTGTGACTGCAATGCAAAAATTTACCCAGTGTGAACAGGGCCAGTGAAGCAGGGCTTGTGCTTACACAAATATGTTAGTAATGAAGTTCTAATTATACTTTGCTTTAACTGTTTTTGTATCTACGGTATTTACAGTCAGTGCGTGAGGAGGAAAAGGAGGTTTACAGGCAGCTGCTAGTCATGGTGTCTGAAGGCCAGTCTTCCTTCCTTCACGATGGAAGTTCCCACTCCAGCATTCGCTCGCATCGAGATTTGTGAGTATCTGTGTTGTGTAACTGTCAAAAAATGTGTTGTCTCGATCTAAACCTCAGCTGCTTGTATTGTATTGTTCAGCCTAAAATGAGAATTGTCATCTTTACACACATTCATGTTGATTTAAAACTCACTTTTAGAACAGAGTTCACTTATTTAAAAGTTTGTGAAGACATTTCATAATAGTAATCCATATAAATCAGTTGCTTTTAAATGAATGTTTAAGTTCAAAAAATTAAGTTGATTTATTTAAAATGGATTATTTTAGGTTTTTATTCAAATATAAACATTTAGTTAACATCCATAGAGCTTATCAAATATAAACCATGGAATCTGCTTGATTCATACGCTTAATTTTTACAGTAGATCCTTTTCACATTTCTGGATTTCTCAGCAACAGAGAAATCGTTGTCATAGCTGGGTATACTAAGAGTGCAGTAAATGAGAGAGTACAACAAATAATTTTTTTACAATTCTATTTGCTGAAATAATAAAAGAAAAACGCCATGATGGTGGTGACATTCAGAAAAAGAGGGAAAATAATGTGAGACTGATGACTGCTGCCAGAGGAGAGAATAACGTCAAATTTACTCTCAGCCAAATAGACGCTGCATTAGAAACACCTTGCGGTAATTCGTTTTATGTAATTTGATGCAAAGATGATATAATACATGCATAAATGCATATAAATGTTCATGTTTTTTTTTTTTTTTAAATCTAAATATTAAAAACTTTCAAGGATTTAAGATGCTGATGACCGTTAAACGCATCATAACAGTCTTGTAAAAAGGGTTCATACCCATGTTATCATCCACCTAATTTTTTGCTTATTTGGAATATTGCATAACAAATGCTTAAAGGAAACCCGAAGATGCACATAATAAATTTTGAAAATGTAAAATAAATGTAAAATAAAATTTGAAAACTTCTGAGTAGGATACTCTTTCTATCCTTATATAGTATAATTTATTCTATACTGAATAAATTCCAGCATGTGCATCAAACAAAGTCATTGTTTAACAGATCATGTCATTACAAAAATGGGCAAACCAGATTTAAAAATGTTTGAAATGTTTTAGTTTGTTCTAAAATGCATTAGCCAAAATTCGTCATTAAAGTGGTTTGGGATTATTACCTGGCAGAACTGTCTTGAGTGGCTGTCTTGAGTGGCTTTCCAAAAAATTAAGAAATTTAAGAATAATGCCAACAGTGGCTTCTGCTGAAAATTCCATTTTGTTTTTGATATTTAGCACTAGTTTATCAGGAAGTGGCAATTTGATTCTTTTTCACTCATTGGATGGAAACAGTGCTTTTTCCCCCAAATGTTTTATGTGATATTAGTTTTGTGCATAAGTCTAATTCGCATCTTTGGATGGGAAAATAGCTAGTGTCATCATGAACTACTATGAAAGAATTCTAAAAGTTTTTGAAATTTGATTTCAGTGGTGGGACAGATATTTGTAAATAGAAATAAACGTCTTAGGTGCTTAGACTTACGCGAGTGAGCAAATGATGACGGAATTGTAATTTGAGTGAGATGCTTTCAGATTGATTCCCTCACTTACAGCGACAAATTTGGTCCTGTTTCAGCTCCAGCTTTCTGTCGTCCAGTCGAAGTCTCCTTCATTGTGCCTCTCCAGCAGGCTCTGGTGCTGGCGTTTCATCCTATGGGTTGTCCAGTCCACCACCGAGTCCCCAGCCAGGCTCCAGCCAGACCTCTAGTGCTCTGCCCAGTCCTGGTGCAGCCTCCAGCCTTGCAGAGCCTCCGCTTTGGGCCCATGACCTTGAGCCCAGTGCTAAAGGACCAGATGTTCCCTCCGCTCCTTCACCAGCGGCTCTTCAGGATACCTCCTCTCAGGACACTCAGTCTTCAGGTGAGGCTGCTTTTTAATGCTTGTAATGTAATCCAGTCTCAAAGGTTGGGGTTGATGTGTTCTTTCACTTTCTTCAGCTCATGATGGAGATTCAGTCATTTTCGTGAAGGAGCAGCAGGGAAAGAAGCCAGAGAGCTCAAGGTAGGAGAACATTTAGTTTCTCATTCATCTCAACATTTTGTCCCCCCCATCTGTTTCTTTGTTCTTTTTCATAACCCTGTCTTACACTTTCCAGTGTGCCATGCTTCCAGGCTGAATTGTGGATCAAAGAATTGTGAGTAGCACTTCTCTTTTTATCTATCCTTTAGTTTGTTAAAGTGACTAGCTTTTGAAATGGCTATGTATTGTGTTTTCAGGACAAGCCTCTATGATTCTCGAGCTCGGGAGAGACGGAGGTTGATTGAAGAACAGGAGGCTCTGGCCTCTCAGCTCCTACGCCAGGTCAGTTTTATATTTTTAAAGGACACATTGTTTTTCTGTGACCAGCCCATTCATGCTGTCATTTGTATTGTCAGCGCCTCTCTGGAGAAGGTCGAGCTGCCCCTGCAAGTGTTGAGCTGAAAGTTCGGGTCCCACTAGAAAAGGAGGTTCCTATTGCAGCTGTTATCAAAAAACCTCAGCCAATTAAAGAGGAGCCTGAATTCCCAGAGTTAACAGAGGTCAGTGATAAAGGGATAATCAAAAATTATTATATAAAGACAATTCTGTCATCTTGACAATTTAAACTTGCAGGATGGAAAAGTAGACATTTTCAGAAACGTTAAGCAGACATTTTTGGTGAGCACTGATTTCCAAACAGTTTACTGTTTTACACTAGAAAGTCAGTCATAAAAGTTTAGAATGATGTGGCATTGTTCTCTTTAGCTTGAAGTTCCACTTTAAACTGACTAGTTTTAGTAGAATTGACATGTCCAAGTCAAAAAATAATTAATGAAAATGTTGAATGTTTGTCTGTTTACCTAAAACGTATTCATCTGCTTTATTCAGCATGGTTTCAAATGTTTACCTGATGTTTTGCACAGTGGTGTCTCACAAATTTAATTAACAATTTAATATTTAAAAAATCGTATTGTGTCAAAGTATACATATTTAAAACAAATACAAAACAATAAAATATTGGTACTACATTTTTTTTATAACAAAATTATTAGGGTGTCTGCGGGCTCTTAAAGTCTTAAAATATCTTACATTTCAATAACTTAATTGTCTTAATGACAACTTAATGTCTTAAATTCATTAAAATGCAGTGTTGTAGGTCTTAAATCATTTTAAACAGGTCTTAAACGGCTGACACCCAATCACCAATAATCCATCTTAAGTTTTCTTCTATATATATATATATATATATATATATATATATATATATATATATATATATATATATATTTATTTATTTATTTATTTATTTTTATTTATTTATTTATTTTTATTTATTTATTTATTTATTTTTTTAAATTGCAAAGAGAGACCTTCACAACAGTTGTTAGACATTTTACAGCAAATTTTTCAAATTAACTTCCCTAATCAGGGAAAGAAAACTACAGCAACACATCCCTTTACATGATCTTCTATTAATACAAAAACTATTCACAGAAGTATCTGGCCCATTATAAAAAAAAAATCATTAGTATTTAGCCCTGTACAAGTCTAAAAATTAATTCATAATGATCTTAAAAGTGTCTTTTAAAAGTCTTTTAAATTTGATTTGAAGAAACCTGCAGAAACCCTGATTATTTTTTTTCAGTTTAGTGGGAGGAAAACTGATTCTCAGTGATCTTGTTTGAATCATAAAATTTAAGGCTATTATGTGATGCCATTTAAAAAAAAATCAGTTTTAAGATGCATTACCCCCCTCAGTTCCCTGGGAAACTATTCAGTGCAGGACTGTACTGAGTGCTGTGTTGTTCACAGGACATGGAGAATGATGTGAGCAGAGCTCTGAGAGGCGGCAGTCAGGACGAGGTTCTCAGTGAAGGCTTCCGACTCACCATCACCAGGAAAGATCTGCAGACGCTCAGCCATCTCAACTGGCTCAATGACGAGGTCAGAACTGAATCACAACGATACGGTGCATTTAAAGTGCCCATATAATGCTACTTCTAAATTCAATAATTGCTTCTACAACAAGTGTACTGCCTTTTTTGTGTCAGAAATGTGTTCAACTCTCTAAACTCCTCCATTATGAGGGCCTGCTCTGATTAGTTCAACCCTATTACACGCTACACAATGGGGCACTCTAAAATGGTTTCTGAAAAGAGCCTTTTGCAATAATCAAAAGCTGTTTTCTGTGGCCAATGAGATCTCTGTGATTACGTGAATGATAATTTAAGTGAAATATTTTCTTTTCCCCAGGTTATTAATTTCTACATGAACTTGCTGGTGGAGCGCAGTAAACAGCCCGACCTGCCGTCCGCTTACACCTTCAACACTTTCTTCTTTCCCAAGCTGCGAAGCTCTGGTTACTCTGCTGTCCGCCGCTGGACCAAGAAAGTGGATATTTTTTCTGTAGACATCATTCTGGTGCCTGTCCACCTGGGGGTGCACTGGTGCTTGTCTGTAAGTTGAAAACCAACACCAAGGTCACATTAAGGACATGACACGTACATGGAAGATGCATTGCTTTCCAAAATTTACAATTAAGAATTTATAGTACAATTAGATTAATAGTACTGTAGTGCTTTTTAATTAAATGAATCAATGGATAAGTCTGGTTTGCTGTCAAGTCAGGGTAGACTTCTTCCTGATGTAGCAGTTTCTATTTTTTTTTGTCTTTTGAAGGTGGTGGATTTCCGTAACAAAAGCATCACTTACTTTGATTCCATGGGAGGAAACAACGACGAGGCCTGCAGGATTTTATTGTGAGTGCAGCCTGAGAATTAGATGATGAAACATGTCTGCAAGAAGTGCCTTTTCAAAATGAGTCCCATGATAACCCATTGCGAAACTAACTGCATGAATTATGTACAAGAAGAATCTTAATTGTGATTCTGTATTGCAGAAATTATCTGAAACAAGAAAGTGAAGACAAAAAAGGACAGAAAATGGAAACCTCAGAATGGAGTCTAAAAAGCAAAAGACCCAACGTAAGTTTCTTTTTTTTTTTTTTTTTTTTCGTCTAGATCAAAAAAGATCCATGATCTTCTAAGACAGGGATTCTCAACCGGTGGGCCTCAGCGATCCTGCAGGTGGGCCGCAAGATTGAAATTAACTTAAATATTATACTATAATTATTTGATTTGATTATTAACTGTCATATTAAAATGATTGAAGTAATGGCATTTCCCATTTTCTGTGATTTGAATAAGCTAATTCGGCAAAAACACTCACTGTTAAATGCAGACTGTGGCTTAAATTTCCAACCACTGCGCGTCAACTAGGACTACCTCCTCAGTTGTATTAATCAACCCGTCGCGCAAATTTAAAGGTAATGATGATTAGAGTATTAACCAGCTCGCACTTGCCTCACGTCTGCGACCCGTGTATCAGTCACACAAGTTCGTTGATTCACAAACTATGCATGCTCTTTTTGTGTGAACACTTTAAAATATCCGCATAGTTGACCAAATTAACGTCCTCAGTGTTTTATAACGGACGCGCCCATACAGTAGGATCCAGCGAGACTGTGGTGTTTCAGTGAACAGCTATTCACTGTTCCTGTCAGCGAACTCCAATAATGTCCAGCTACATACCTAACCACCTTCAGATAGATGTTTCAACAGATTTAGAGTGTTTTTACTGTGTTTTACATTTATTTTTAATGGATATGAATAGTAGATCAATAGATGAATAGTAAGTCTAATTCAAAGCAGCAGCTGTTTTCTGCCATCTCCTGTGGTCCTGTCAGGTTCATTTATTGAAGAAAAGGCCCAAATACTCTGCAGTTGTAAAAATAACTGAAATGAAGAATTCAGGAGCTTTGAACCTGTCTATGCATTTTTTTTAAATATTAAAAAATATATTATTATATTTTACATTTATATATAATATAAATTATTCATTTTTTTTATAAAATGATGTAGAAAAATAAAAGAATAATAGAAGGCAAAAGAAATGTTTTGGTAATAAATAAAGCTTTAAAATAAGCATTTTCTCTAGACAATCAGTTTGGGCCTTCAAAACATTTTCAGAGAGGGAGATGGGCCTCCAAGTGAAAAAGGTTGAGAACCCCTGTTCTAAGAGATTAGCCCCTTTCACACATACAGACCTTTCTGGAAAATTATGTGTGGACAGGCCCTTTTTTAAAATACCGGTAAATTCGTTCTGGCAGTTTTCCGAAAAGAGAAGTTGTAACATTACCGGTAATTTGCCGGAATGCTGCACTGTGTGAACACCGAAGGAACATTGCCAGAAAGAGCGCGTTCACGCTTAGAACACTCTGACGTGGGACGTCTACTATAGCCAATCAGAACATTCAGATGCATTGACATCCACGCTGCTAATGAAATAAAAGCCTTTGAATATTTTTCCAGACCCATTTAGCTGCTAAATGTTAGTCAGATAATGCTTCTATGTTTCTTCTTAATGCCAACTGTGTAAAAAAGTATTGTTAAAATGCTTCCGATAAACCGCTGTTTGTTTACCTTCAAGCTCTGCTTTAGTTGCTTGACGTGTGTGCACATGGAGTGCTTCGGTGAGCACTAGCAAACATACATATTATGTACATCTTGACATGCGAAAGTGTTCCTCCATATGTTGTCATCGAAGTTGTTCACAATACTTATTCATCCACAGAATTTGATATGTTGTCAAATGTGTAAACGTTTAGCTACGGTTGGCGCTTCAGTCTTTAGATGTCTCTGGGACAAAAGCAGCTGCATGAATGCTAAAGCTTTAAAGAATGAATCCATTAACAAAAGTCTGGCCTCTACTATGTTTATAAATACAAGCGCAGCCGTATAGAGGCTATTTCTGGTTGACGATATCAGAATTTGCCAGTATTTTGGAATGGCTGTGTGAATGGTCTTGTCCGGAAAAATGTTGGAACTGCTGTTTTGAATTTACCTGTGAAGTTGTTCCGGAAATTTTGGGCTAATGTTTCTTTTCTCTAAATCTTTAGGAGATCCCTCAGCAAATGAATGGAAGTGACTGTGGAATGTTCACATGCAAATATGCTGAATATATCACCAAAGACCGGCCAATCACATTCACACAGGTGAGCTTCCAGTATTGCTATTTTTGTCTTGATGTATTAAATTTTTTTAATTGACTTCATTTTTTTTTCTTCTTTAAACAGAAACACATGCCCTATTTCAGAAGGCGAATGGTATGGGAGATCCTGAACAGGAAACTGTTGCGATAGGATTTAAGCTTTTTTTTTTTTGGTACAGAACATATTTTTGTGTTGTATGGATATGAGGGATACCCAAGACAAATATGAGGTGCACTCATTCACTGGTCATCTGAATGAAATTCTCATAAACCTAGAGGACAGTTTCAGTCTTTAAGAGTCAGGGCTGTGCTATTTTGCTCCTTTATATTTCCTTATAACTTGACGTGGATTTGCTCAGCCAGCGAATGTTGTTTGACTGACAATGGAAGGATGCTGTTTTCATATTTTTAATCTTTTCTTGTCCTGCCATTCATTTGCATTCTCTGTCAATTTGAGGCCTGTGTTAAGATGACTACAAACGATTTCTGTTGTTTGGCAGGGCTTAATTTCCAATCATCTGAAGTCTTAAATGTTACAGTAATATGATTACTGATTTTTAATGCAGATGTCTTTTCACTCTGGTACTTGTAAAACAGCTGGAATTGACAATCACAAACTCACTCAGTATATTTGTAATGGAAAACATCCTTAATATTTGTGACATTTTGCTACCTGTATTTTTAATATGGATGCTGTCCAGGTAAAAAAAAAAATTGAAGATGATCTTTATTTGTGGATTCATGTTTTTCAAATATGTGAGATTTGTGGTTCTTTATTTTAAAGGGGTCATGAAAAGCTCTTGTACTGCAATGCTTTTGACTTCAGTATGTTTTTGGATTGAGTTGTGCCATCACAGTCATATTTCAATTTATCAGTATTTAGTGGCTCTTCAATTACTTGTGGAGTCTTTCATTTTTGGTCCTCTCAAAGACATACTGCACTTACTTTTTTTTTTTTTGGTGGCATATTCTTTACAAACCAGCGTTGTCATACTTCTTGCTTTTTTTTCTTATTTGAGGTTACTCTGTTCTTCCTTTTGTGTAAGAGAAAAATATTTTTGGCAACTGTTTCTAGATTTTGTTTTAGTTCTTGCAAGATATTGACAATTATTGTATATACAGTATACGGTAAAGTTGAAGACATATTTAATACTCATTTTGTACCTTTTATTATCTGTTTTTGTATGTGGAACAAATCTTTCTGGAAATAAATTCCTGGGGTTGTGTGTATCAGATGACAAATTGCACCATTTCAAGCAAATTATTGATTTTGTGAGTTGTCTAAATGACTAAGTCAAATCTATTCAAACAAATATTAAATAATAAATTAAGAAGACTTGATTATAATTTTGGGCGTAAAGCTATAACTATCTGCAGAGGTGGACTGCGCATGCTAATATTAAAATCTTATCCCAAATATGGCTAATTAACTGTACATGTAGTTAGTTTGTGAACTTTTTTTCTTCTTGAATTTATTTTATTTCATTAATGAATAAGTTTACACAAAAAATGTATCTACAGAAACAAAATATCTAACGTTATAGTGTTTTGAGTTTTAATGCCAGGGCCCCCAAATCACTAAGTCCGCTCCTGACTATCTGTTATAATAAAGCTGAAATGTGTTAAATTCGTTTGAGCTAAATTTTGATTTGTTTACTCGGATTACGTGACGGTGACTCTTTCCTCATCTTGATGTAAATTACAACGTTTTGAATTGCTCGACGCCCGAGAGGACGACTTCCCAGAAAGACGTTTCTAGATATTATGTCAAGGTACGTAGTCAGTTTACTGATTCATATTTTAAAAAGATTTACAAACTCGAGTAAAATAAGATTTGTATTAACGTTATCAAGCGAAGGCTTCCGTTAACGTTACTAAAACTACCTCGTCTTTGCTGAAAAGACCGCAGCTCTGCACAGTTTAGATTCAACCCTAATTAAACACACCTGATTAAACTAATTGAGCCGTTCAGGCTTGTATGAAACCTACAACCACCGTTAAAACGCAGACACATTTGAAGGCTGTAACGTTAAACTCACAGATGAAGTTTACACGGTAATTCTATGATATGCTGAGCTGGCTAACATTAGCTTTTTGGACACTCAGAAAATGCGTAATGCTTTTATTTATTTACGTAGGCTGTATATCTTAAAAATGTCGGGAAAACTCAATTTGTGAATATTTGAAATGTGTATATGTTGTTTTATCAATTCTGTTTTTGAAGCAACAGAGTTAATTAAATAATAATGCTAATTTAGGTTCACAAGAGAGTTAAGCCTCTCTTTATGCTAATATATTCGGATTTGCAGCATTTGATTTCATACATCACTGAACTGTTACCATGTTCAGCAAATATAAATGTACATGTCAGCATCTTGGATTTATATGTTCTTCACACAGAGCACAACACAAATAATCACTATTCCTGTCTCATAATCTTGTAACTCAGAAGGAAACAAACTGAGGGAGTGTTCCACTAATAAGGGAAGAACTCTGATTTCATTATATTGCCATTTTTATATCTCAGGGGACGCAGCCCAAAGAACACACTCCTCGCTATTAAAGTTCACCAAGGCAAGAAAAAGTCATTTACAGGCCTACATTACAACATTGGTGGATAACTCCTTACAGTGCAGAACAGAAAAGACAACCAATGTGTATGAAGGAGCAGGACAGAACCATTGACATGAAAACAAAGCCATAAAAAGTTTATCATCCAAATAGCTTCTCTTTGAAATTTACTTTTAAAAAATGATTTTCAAATACAAAAATAAATCTCAACATTTAAACAGAGCATAACCGAACTTACAAGAAAAAGCAGCATTTTGGAAGAAAAATGACATTTTTTGTAGTTGTGAAGGAATATGAGGTCTTGGTTTCAGAATTCAGTCTTGTCTTGCTGGACACAAGCTTGCTTGAAACAATGAGGGCATTTACAACACTCTTCATTACAGCACATTTTTCTGTAGATCTATCAAAATGACTTAACTGCTGGTTTAAGCAGGTTCCTCCGGATTTCCTTAAATTGATATTCAAGAAAAATGCAGCAAGATCTTTGCAAAAAACAGTTTTATGTACAAAATTCCTCCGTTTGCAGCAGACAGTTCAAAAGCAGTCAACAAAATCTTGAAAGAATTTTACAAAAAACAATAATTCAAATTAAAATGACACATGGTGCTGTAACATTGTAGTTGATTCATTCTTGCTTCGCAGAATGTTTTAGAAAATAAAGTTGCAGAAAAATATTTCTCAAGGTGTGTTGGAGTGTGTATGTGTGTGTGTATGTATGTGAGTCTTTGTGTTAAAAAAAAGCTTACTTTGCTTTTTGTGAACATCTTATAGTCATAGCTTTCTCCAGCCAAGTCTTTGCTTACTAAAATAGCTTTAGCTTCATTATCGGTTGGTCTTCTCCAAGAAAAAAAAAAGTCTGCTTTCTTCAAATTGGAAAGAGACGTGCTTCTTAGTTCCTTTTCCAATGTCCGTTTCTTTTTATTTCGGGTTCAAAATCCAAGTCCTCCATCATTCCTATGAATGTACCACAATAAGAGACATGAAAGATCATTCAATCAGTATTGAAGCTTATGTAAAGATGAAAAATGAGCTACTCTTACGACTAGTAATTTTAGAATAAGTTTAGGTTTAGTAGATACAGTGCTCAGCATAAATGAGTACACCCCATTTTGAATTTTTTTTTATCTATTTCAATATGGGTAATGTATATTGGTGCATTTAAACAAAACAGATTTATTAAATAAAATATTTATTAAAATAATATTTTTGTCACAGAACATCTTTAAAAATGCAAAGATAATACATAAAAATTCATGTAAAATATTGCAAAAAAAAAAACCTACATTTCAACAAAATTGTATATATTTTTGTTAAGTTTCTCTTGATTTTTGCTATTTTTGAAAATGTTATTTAATGTTTTTCCCTAACATATAAATTTGGGCTAATTTTTGAACCGTTATCCTAAGTTTTTTTGTTAGATTAGCTCCAGATTTGGCTTCAGTACCGACTAAAGGAATGTATATGCACAAATAAAATATTGTAAAGCTTCCTATAGAAAATAATAATTTAAATGAGAGATTTGTGAGGGGTGTACTCATATATGCTGAGCACTCTATGCCAAGATTATAATTTGTTCAGTCACAGAGAAGTTAAGGTTTTTAAACAATCCGGGATCTATGTAAACCATTTTTTACTATCCAAAAAAAAGCTCAATGCACATTGACTTTTTTGTTTGATTTGTTGTTAAAAGTTATCATAATGTAACTGGTTATGTACAGATCTTGCTGCACGAAATTGGAAAAATATGATATCTGCAATAAATATTGCGATATAAATAGTTTCACAAGATTGTATAGTACTTTTTCATGGTTTTCTAATGAGTCTAATAGTATTCAGCTACAGAAATTGAATAATTACAATGAAAAAGAGTTTTTCCTTAAAACAAGCTAAATTATTTGCCAGTGGGGTAAGTAAAATAATCATGTTTTAGCTTTGAAATGTTGATTTTTGCACTAGAAACAATACAAAAATTATATATATATGGTGAGCTATATTGTGAAAATTTGTGACTCATTTCAGTTTATCACTATCTCACAAAGTTTCTTTATAATTAATAACAGTGTTGCCAACTATTTTCAATGAAAAGGTGCTAAGATCTGCCCGATTTCTGACGTCAACTGTTTTTGTTTGTTAAACAGCCTATGGTTAATAAAGCGGTATTTACATTTGCACTACGCTTTATGTTTGCATGTCAACTTAACTAAATTTATTGCTGTTTGAATGCAGTATATCAGTACAGACGTGTAGTGAATTTGCAGTAATCTCTCAGGTGTAATAAACTCAGACAAGTTTCAAAACTGTCACTAAAATATCCTAAAATAATAAACGGTCAAATTAAATTGTTGAAAATAAAACAAAGGAGAAGCAGATCGGTTTGACTGTACAAGGAAAATACCTCACACACGTGGTGCTAAATCATTTGCCGTCAGTACGCAGAGGAGTGATCTGCTCTCAGGCTGTAGGTGGGAAGGACTGCTGTATGAGGACTGGACCGCCTGTAAGTGCTCTGAGGTGGGGGAGGGGCCAATGCCATCACCCGCAGCTCATGGAGAAGAGTAGGAACGGTACAGTACGGACACACAAGGGTCTTTAAAAATCTCCAGTAACACCCAAAAGCAGTTGCTAGATTTGTCGCTAGTCACTTTTTTGACAATTTGTCGCTAAATATAGTGACAAAGTCGCTAAGTTGGCAACACTGATCAATGAAGCTGAAAGAGAAATAGATGATAAAAAAATCATATTTTGGACTATGTGTACTACTGTGTATGTAAGTGCATTGCTTCAGCTAATTATTTAATGGATAAACATTGTTTTCACTCTCTCGTTCCATTACAGATCACACCATTTCGAAAGCCACAGGAAGTGCAGCAGCTCACCTCCTCTTCATTTGCCATGCTGGTAGGAGTATGTTGTGTGGTCTGTGGGCGTCTCTATGCCAACCTGCTGCTGCTGCACGCTGTTTTCCTGCAGTGGCATCAGGTTACATTACCGATAATGCATTGCAGGGATTCAGGCTTGAAAACATAATTCAGCACGTAAGCGTATCCTACCTCGGCTGTAACGCTTGAAGGAGGCACTTGGGCATATTGTGGTATGTAGGTCCCTTGCATAGCTGTGTTTGCAGGCATATACTGAGGACAGATGGACACATGTTGACAAATGGGTGATAAACAGACTGTACACATTAGAGGAATATTTCATTTGGCAGATGAACTTCTTGCTCATATGGTTATGCATAATTTTTGAGATTCTGTAATTTCAGGCTTTACTTGATTACTAGACTTTGTCATGAACGGACGTGATAAAATTTATACCTTTAAAACAATCTTAAAAGACAAAAAAGTGAAATATATAATATAATATAATATAATATAATATAATATAATATAATATAATATAATATAATATAATAACAAGTCCAAAGGCATGCGCTATAGGTGAATTGGGTAAGCTAATTTGTCCATAGTCTATGTCCTGGTCCTCTAGGCTGGGTTTTACGACTCACCTCGTAAAAATTTGATGTTACGAAACACCAACGTGGTGCGGCTAAATATCAATTTTTATATAAATGGCCCTGGGAGTAAGTATAATATAATATAATATAATATAATATAATATAATATAATATAATATAATATAATATAATATAATATAATATAATATAATATAATATAATATAATATAATATTCATTCATTCATTTTATTTTC
Source organism: Danio kyathit (assembly GCA_903798195.1). NCBI lineage: Eukaryota > Metazoa > Chordata > Actinopteri > Cypriniformes > Danionidae > Danio > Danio kyathit. The sequence goes on from CAIGQS010000062.1 coordinate 44,678, forward strand.
GGCTTAGTCCCTTTATTAATCCGGGGTCGCCACAGTGGAATGAACCGCCAACTTATCCAGCACGTTTTTATGCAGCGGATGCCCTCCCATCTCTGGGAAACATCCACACACATACACTACGGACAATTTAGCCTACCCAATTCACCTGTACTGCATGTCTTTGGACTGTGGGGGAAATCGAAGCACCCAGAGGAAACCCACGCGAATGCAGGGAGAACATGCAAACTCCACACAGAAACGCCAACTGACCCAGCCGAGGCTTGAACCAGCGACCTTCTTGCTGTGAGGCGACAGCACTACCTACTGCGCCACTGCGTTGCCTATAATATAATATAATATAATATAATATAATATAATATAATATAATATAATATAATATAATATAATATAATATAATATAATATAATATAATTTACTTAAAAGAAAATATTTTCTGGATTGATTCAGGATGATTTTCCAGGAATAGTTTTGCATCTACATGCTTTTTATTCATTCTGAAAAATGATGTTTTGCCTGGATGATGTGTAAATCTTTTCCTAGGGCTTTACAGTTTTGGATTAAATTTGAAAAATAATTCTTCACGAGATCCAAATCAAGCTACAAAGCGAACAATCTCTTTTTAATGAGAATAATTATCACAGGACCCATTTCCACTGTTTTTGACGTATTTAATATGACTATAGCACATAGTAGACTATAAATATTAAAAAACAAGTATACTGCATATTACTATTGCACAATAAATTAAAATAAATAGTATTTAATATAAAAAAATACATTATAAAATTACAATAATATTTAAATTTAAATTTCTACATTTCCAAGTATTTAACTGTTGAGTGTTTATTTTAGCAGATTTCTAAAAAAATAAATGTATTTCGTAATCTAGATGTTATTCATAATAATCTATGATTAACTAAATATATTAAATATATCTTCTTGACCTAAGAATTAAAATGAAGACCAAATGGTAACAATGACTTTTTGCTGAATAAAATTATCCTACATTTCCTGAGAAACTTTGTTATATATATGCTAAAACTAAAATAAAATATAAATAATAGAGCAAATAACTAATTCAGGGGTGCCCATACTTTTTCTTAAAAAGGGCCAAAAACCAAACTTGATTGAGGGCTGAGGGCCGAAGGTAAATATACCAAACTGCACTGTAAAAAATGTAGGGTTTTACACAGTTTATTCAGGTTGCCCCAACACAAATCAATTAAGTTAACACATTTACTGTATGTGGATTAAACATAAAACAATTAAGTTGTCCCAAAAAAATCTCAAGAATTGTGTTGTATGAGCTTATTTTACATAAGTAGGTTGAACAAGCAGCAATATATTTTTTTGAGTGTTTATTACATTAATATTGCCATGTTTAATTTCTTAATTAATTTTATATTCTTAATAAATAAATAGATTTGATCATATGAAATGATGCAATAGAATTTATATTGAACTTATTTCAATAAAAACACAATTCCTTTTTTTTAACACAATGGAGATCAATGCGGAATACGCTAGTAAAGCTGCACCTGCCTCTGCCAATGTCTTCTGCGTTGTCTTCTATCCATCAGTGACAGTGTTTAAAAAAAAATCTATTTACAACAATTAATTGAAACATTTAATTTCAGTTTGCTTTTTTGTAGCTCAACAATAAAACAAACTACCACAAAAAACTACACCTCTTTTTAGATTGGATGGCAGGAATAAAGGTTACCAAGGGCCAACTTTGGCCTGCGGGCCCCAGTTTGGGGATCTATGAACTAAATCTTATCTGATACTAGAAAACAATTAAAAACTAAAATTGACAATGAACAAAAATCTAAGTCAAACTGAAAAACCTACATAAAAACATAAAAAACATTATTTGTACAAAATGATCAGTCCAGTAATTTTCTGCCAGACATATTAAAATAGTCTAAAATATTTTCCACTTGTTGACATTTGGAATGAAATGTGTGTTGGACGTACCGTGCCTGTGGTGCCTAGGGTCAGATGGCTGAGCTGCTGTGTTAGAGGCCCTATTATGGCAGTGGGCTGAATGGTCATGGTGTGGTCGACCGAGGGTGTGAGGACGGTACCCTGCAAAAATAAATAACAATATTAAAAGAATTATTCATGCAAATGGAGCAACAGTTGAACTGCAACTTACTGTAGGCTGCATGAGGTACGATTGGTGATGTATCCAGGAGGGATTGTGTACCTAAAATCCGTAGGAGACACTTGATTAAGACCAAAGAATACTTCACTTTTACGTACCAGTCAAATAAAGATCCAAGTTTGTGCTATGTTTGTGTTTGCATACTTGTTTTGCATAACTTTGCATAAAAAACCAAATACTTTAAGCTGTATAAATATCATTCAGATTTAAGTATATTTGGTCATAAAGTGACAGTTCACCCAAAAACTGTCATGAAAACATGATTAAAGCTATTTTGAACAATGCTGAAAACCTGTAACCATTGAAATCCATAGTATTTTTTTGCTACTACATTGTAAAAGAATATGACAAAAAGTCATAATAACAAATGTTTTTGTTACTTTAAGTCATTTTAATTAGGGCTAGGAAAATTGGCCTAAAATCAAAATCTCAATTAATTGAACATTTTAACTCGATTACAATTAATGAACGATAATTTAATTTTTTTTTTTTTGCCCTCATAGTTCACTGACAAGTTTTGGACAGTAAATATGCTCACATATTATAAGTGAGAGATTTTTGAATGAAGGGTGCATTATTGATTTTAAAATAATTGAAGGAACATCAACGTTGTACAACTGAAATTTAAACACACATTGCCTAAAACCAACAGTCAATCTGTTTTTATAAAAAAGTGAAAATAAATAACTTGCACTTTTGGAAACAAATAAATAAAAAGTAAATAAATAAATTGTTTTAAATTTTTTTCATATTCAAAGTAAAAAATAAGCAGTATCTCTTCAAAATAAAATAACTCCTGTAAATCCTGTAAATAATTTTTTAAACTGCATTTCATGCATCTTCTGTAAACAAAGATTTTAATGTAAATAATAATTTTATTGTAATGAAAAATATGCTGTTTTAAGGCATCTCTGGCGCAGCTTTCAATCATCGTCAATGTATAGTAGTGCAAATGTGCTACATGTAGTTACATTTTTTGAGATGTGCGCAGGTATGCGACCACACGAAGGCTGCACCAGACCATACCTGTCACGGTTGCAGTTTGTGCGCTCTTCCTGGCGTGTCTCTGTTATTGTCACGTGGTTCGGTGTTGTCATTTTGTGCGCTGTAGTAGCGCTGTGTTTTGATCACGTGTTGTCGATCAGCTGTTCTGATCATTTGTGTCAGCTGTATCTAATTATCCCGTCTATATATGTGCTTGGCGTTCTTTGTTCCTTGTCAGTTCGTTATTACTCATGTTTGTCCTCTGTGTGTGTTATCAGGAAGCTCAGTGTTATTTTGGATCTGCCTGTCACTCCGAGGCCTTTTCCGATTTGGACTCATTGGACTCATTCTGTCGGCTCTGCACTATTTTTCTATTCTTTTGTTTGACACTTTGTTTCCCGGTCATTAAAAGACCTTGCAATTGAATCCTATTCGTATTGTACTTTTTTATATACGCGTGACAGAACGAACTGACAACTATGGATCCAGCAAGCGTCGCTCAGATCACAGAATTTGTTAATCAGAGCAGTGCTCGGATTGATCAACACGATGAGCTAATGACAGCCACTCGTCAGGCCATACAGAACCTAGCCACGCAGGTATCAGCACTTACCACACAGGTCCAGCAGCTCACAGGAATCGCCACACAGGCAGAGCGTTCCAGTCCACCTTCTGTCCCAGCAGCAGAAACAGTAAGTCACCGAACTGAGCCCCGTCTTCCTCCTCCGGAATTTTATTCAGGGGAACCCCAGTTGTGCCGATCTTTTCTGGCGAAATGTTCCTTGTATATGACTTTGCAGCCATCTTCTTTTCCCACAGAGCAGGCGAAGGTTGCGTTTGTCATCACCCTCCTTTCAGGAAAAGCCGCTCTGTGGGGAACCACTGTATGGGAACAGAAACTTCCCTGTTGCACCTCTTTTAAATCCTTCTCGGAGGAACTTAAGAAAGTCTTCGACCGTGCAGCTTCGGGAAGAGAGGCGGCACGGGTTCTAGCGGAGCTTCGGCAGGGAGGCCGTAGTGTGGCGGATTATTCCGTGGAGTTCCGCACATTAGCCGCTGAGTGCGGTTGGAACGCGGAAGCCCAGTGGGACATGTTCCTCCATGGGCTTGCGGATCATATCCAGGAGGAGATTTATGCGCTAGATCTTCCCAAGACTTTGGACGGTCTTATTGATTTGGCGGTCCGGGTGGACGCCAGATTGTTTCGGAGGGAGGCACGCAGCAGACGGACGCCATTTTCCGATCCTGGATCATTTCCGGTTTCTCTTCCGGCGACCGCGGATGGCGTCACTTCCGGGCCGGAACCCATGCAGATGGGTAGATCTCGGCTCTCTCTGGAGGAGAGGCGACGCCGGCGGGCTGAAGGATTGTGCCTGTATTGCGGAGGACCGGGGCACATTGTGTCATCTTGTCCGGTAAAAGCCAGCACCCGTCAGTAGGTAAGAGGTTACTGACGGGTGAAATTAATTTGGAAAAACCCTCCATTGCTGCTACCCTACTCTCAGTTACTTTGGGTTGGGGTTCTCAAACACAAAATTGTCTGGCCCTTATTGATTCTGGTGCGGAGGGAAATTTTGTGGACACTAATTTTGCTTTTAGGTTAAGACTTCCCATTGTTCCTCTGACCCAGCCTATTGCTGTTCACGCCCTTTGCGGGCGCTCTCTGCCATCTATCACTCACTCCACGGGGCCTATAAGGTTGTTAACTTCCGGTAATCACTCCGAACTTATTTCATTTTTTCTAACAGACACCACCAATACACCAGTGGTTCTTGGGCACCCATGGCTGGTCAAGCATAAGCCTCAGATTTGTTGGGGAGAGAATTCGGTGATTTCCTGGAGTGAGAATTGTCATGTATCCTGTCTTTCGTCTGCTCGTACTGTTGTGTCTTGTTCTGTGTTCCAGGAGGAGTACATGGACCTGTCAAACGTGCCCAGTGAGTACCTCGACCTGAAGAGAGTGTTCAGTAAGTCGCGAGCTGCTTCTCTACCTCCTCACCGTCCCTATGACTGTGCTATAGATTTACTGCCAGGTACGTCTCCGCCCAAAGGCAAGTTATACTCTCTTTCTGTTCCTGAGAGGGAGGCCATGGAGAAATATATTTCTGATTCTCTAGCGGCCAAGATCATTCGCCCCTCTTCTTCACCGGCGGGGGCGGGATTCTTTTTTGTGAAAAAGAAGGATGGTTCCCTTCGCCCATGTATTGACTATCGGGGGCTGAACAACATTACGGTGAAGAATACTTATCCTTTGCCGTTGATGTCTTCTGCCTTCGAGCGTCTGCAGGGGGCGAACTTTTTCACAAAACTGGATCTCCGCAACGCTTATCATTTGGTTCGCATAAGGGAGGGGCATGAGTGGAAAACTGCGTTTAATACCCCCAGGGGGCACTTTGAATATTGTGTTCTTCCGTTCGGGCTTTCCAACGCCCCCGCAGTTTTCCAAGCACTCGTTAATGATGTGTTGCGTGATATGATAGATCAGTTCATTTATGTCTACCTGGATGACATTCTGATATTTTCTCATTCTCTCCAGGATCATGTGCAACACGTCAGGAGAGTGCTTCAGAGGCTGCTAGAGAATGGGCTTTATGTCAAGGCGGAGAAATGCGTTTTCCATGCACAGTCTGTTCCTTTTTTGGGTCACATCGTGTCAGTCGAGGGGGTGCGAATGGATCCAGAGAAGATTCAGGCTGTGGTAAATTGGCCAATTCCAGATTCCCGCAAGGCCCTGCAGAGGTTTCTGGGTTTTGCCAATTTTTACCGGCGTTTCATTCGCAATTTCAGCCAGCTCGCCGCGCCTCTGACGTCCTTAACCTCCTCCAGGACTCCGTTCAGGTGGTCGAGCGCGGCTCAGGCTGCGTTCACAAAATTAAAGGGCTGTTTTGTTTCAGCCCCAATTCTGGTGGCACCTGATCCTTCTCGGCAGTTCGTGGTGGAGGTTGACGCGTCAGAGGTGGGGGTCGGGGCCATCCTGTCCCAACGCTCCTCATCGGATGACAAGATGCACCCTTGCGCTTTTTTTTCCCATAGATTATCCTCGGCTGAACGCAATTACGACATTGGTAACAGAGAGTTGCTGGCTGTCAAGCTTGCTTTGGAGGAGTGGCGTCATTGGCTGGAAGGATCGGGGGTTCCTTTTATCGTTTGGACCGATCATAAGAACCTCGAATACATCAAATCCGCCAAACGATTAAGCCCTAGGCAGGCTCGGTGGGCGTTGTTTTTCGGACGGTTCGATTTTACTATTTCCTATCGACCGGGTTCTAAGAACATCAAACCCGACGCGTTATCCCGTCTTTTTGATTTTTCCGACCGTGTTTCGTCCCTCGAACCCATTGTTCCACAGAAGATTTTTATTTCTGCAGTGACATGGGAGATCGAGTCTAGGGTTCGCACTGCCTTGGATGGGGTAACGCCCCCGGCCGGATGCCCACCGAATCGGTTGTTTGTGCCAGGGGAGATTCGGTCTGACGTCATTCGATGGGGACACTCTTCCAAGGTGGCTTGTCATCCAGGGGTGAGTCGCACCTTATTTCTTGTTAAGCAACGATTCTGGTGGCCAGCCATGGCTCGGGATATACGTGAGTTTGTTTTGGCTTGTTCTGTTTGTGCTGTTTCTAAGACTTCCAATCGCCCCCCTGCTGGGTTTCTTCAGCCGCTGTCAGTTCCTTCGAGACCCTGGTCCCACATCTCGCTAGATTTTGTCACAGGTCTCCCGCCATCCTGTGGCAATACGGTCATTTTGACCGCTGTGGACCGGTTCTCGAAGGCTGCTCATTTTATTCCTCTGCCCAAATTACCCTCAGCCAGAGAGACAGCGGCTGCTGTCATTGATCACATTTTTCGCATACATGGCCTCCCGGCAAATGTGGTTTCTGACAGGGGGCCTCAGTTTGTCTCTAAATTTTGGAGAGAGTTCTGCCGGTTATTGGGGGCCAATGTTAGCCTTTCTTCTGGTTTCCATCCTCAGAGTAACGGTCAAACAGAGAGAGCCAACCAAGATCTCGAACGTATGTTGCGATGTTTGGTGTCCCAGAATCCTGCCTCCTGGAGCCAGCAGCTCTCATGGGTGGAGTACGCACACAACTCTTTACCAGTGTCAGGTACGGGCCTATCTCCGTTTGAATGTAGTTTAGGTTACCAGCCACCTGTTTTTCCCAGTTTGGAATCCGAAATCGCGGTCCCCTCCGCTCACGCCTTTGTTCAGAGGTGTCGACGCACTTGGAATAGGGCCAGACAGACCCTCCTCCAAGTGGGTGCGCGCACTAAGGCTAAGGCCGATCGCCACCGGTCAAAGCCTCCCGTTTACGTAGTCGGTCAAAAAGTGTGGCTTTCATCTAAGAATATTCCTTTGCGTACCGTTTGTAATAAACTAGCTCCTAAATTTATCGGCCCATTCACTGTCACTAAAATCATTAGTCCGGTGGCAGTCCGCCTCAAACTTCCTCCCGCGTACAGGAGAATTCATCCCGCGTTCCATGTTTCTAAATTAAAGCCCGTTTTTCATACGGCCATAAATCCGCCTACTCCGGTTCCCCCCCCGCCGCGTCTCGTAGATGGGGAGACGGTTTATTCGGTTAAGCGCATTCTGAACTCTAGACGGAGGGGACGAGGATTTCAATACTTGGTGGACTGGGAAGGTTACGGTCCAGAGGAGAGAAGTTGGGTTCCTGCAAGGGACATATTGGATCACTCGCTTATCGATGATTACAATCGCCAGGTGAGCTCGTCTGGGAGCACCAGGAGGTGCTCCTAGGAGAGGGGGTACTGTCACGGTTGCAGTTTGTGCGCTCTTCCTGGCGTGTCTCTGTTATTGTCACGTGGTTCGGTGTTGTCATTTTGTGCGCTGTAGTAGCGCTGTGTTTTGATCACGTGTTGTCGATCAGCTGTTCTGATCATTTGTGTCAGCTGTATCTAATTATCCCGTCTATATATGTGCTTGGCGTTCTTTGTTCCTTGTCAGTTCGTTATTACTCATGTTTGTCCTCTGTGTGTGTTATCAGGAAGCTCAGTGTTATTTTGGATCTGCCTGTCACTCCGAGGCCTTTTCCGATTTGGACTCATTGGACTCATTCTGTCGGCTCTGCACTATTTTTCTATTCTTTTGTTTGACACTTTGTTTCCCGGTCATTAAAAGACCTTGCAATTGAATCCTATTCGTATTGTACTTTTTTATATACGCGTGACAATACCTGTGCATTGGACGCAGAAGTATAAATCAGCCTTAAGAGAGCATGGTCACGTGACTCCAAAAGTAATTGAAAAAATTGACCTAGAAAAATTAGATCAATTTTAGGTTCGGAATGGCGATTTTGATTACTTTTCGATTAATCGCCCAGCCCTCATTTTAACAAGTTAATCAGGTTTCAACTTAATATTTTAGTCAGTTTGACTGATGTGAGTTAAGATGATTAGCGAAGTTCATTTGATTAAACTAGAAAATTTTAGGTGGCAAGATTTTTTTTACAGTGTATCGATCCAACATTCTTCAAAAGATCTTCTTTTGTGTTTAACAAACTCAAACCAGCTTAGTAGTAAAAGATTGCAGAATTTAAGTGAACTGACGCTTTAAGAAGAAGAGTGGATGTTGAGGTTTTCCATAAATAACTTAAATATCAAAGTTATGTTATATAATCAAAGTGTTATGTTAAAAATTAAAGCTTTATTCTGTAACTGTTGCTCTGTCTGTCATGACATAAGTTAAAAAAATAATAAATAAATGAGTTTCAATTTTGCATGAACTGTTCAAATCTACACATACATAAAGAAAGTGTACCTGGTATGTGGATACAGGCGAGTGCATGTAGGGAGAAATAGAAGACTGAGCAATAATTCTGTTCGGAGCGATGCTGTAGGAAGGAGAGTAAAACCTGCAGGGGGCGACACACACACACACACACACGTTTTAAAAAATAAAAAAACATCTTTAACCATGCTGTGTCAAAACGAAAGTGCAACTATTCTTTAGTAACCATTTCGGAACCCACCCATTCTGTAAAGCAGGAGTAGGGTCATATGTTAACGTCATCCCGCCCTGTATGCGTGCAAACATAAGACAAGCTGAGTTAACACTTGGAAACTAGAAAATAACTGAAAAAACGCAGAGAAACTCTTACAGTTTCGCCCTCTCTCGACCACTGCCGTCCATTCTGGTGATATTTCCCCTGATTCTGGCGTTTCTTCTGTCCTCCGTCGGCAAATTTACACAACAATGGTTCTGTAGGCACTTACAAAAACATGTCAGTCGTTATTATTTATCTGTTATAATAATTATAAATTATTGTCTTCTTTACCCATATATAGTACCTGCTACTCCAGGAGGAGTCTTGATGTATTTGCCATTAAAATGTTGAATGATGGCTTCACATTTTTCAGTCGATTCCATCCTAACGGAGAGTAATTGCAAATGCATTATTAATGGCATATTAATGATGAAAATGTCAGGTTATGAGTGTAAGAGTCAGGCGTACCTGGCGAAACCCACTCCACGGCTGGTGCCGTTTGCGTCCCGTAAGATGCGTGTGGAGATGACCTGGCTGAAGGGCTTGAGCATGCTCTCTAACTCCTGCTCGTCCATAGACAGAGGCAGATTGGAGATGTACAGATTGGTGGGGTCCTGTTCCTGTTGCTGCAAAGAACAAAAAGATGAGAGAGTTCAGTTAGGAATCATCTATAGTAGAGCTGCATGATATTGAAAAAAATCTAACATTTTAATATTTTTGTTTTGCCATATATATTGCAATATGAACACAATTTTACTAAATGAATTGAATAACCATTTGAAAAAAAAATTGGGTTTGATTGGGATAATTCTGTATAGGAGTACATAAAATATAATAAACAATCTATAAGCGTCGATAAGTTCAATAAAGAAAAAGATGCTTAATTAAATAAACATTGTTTTATCGTTTTTCGAGGAGTCAAACTGTATTCAGGTACACAGTAATTGAATAACTAAATGTAAAATAATACCGAAACAGTATTAATTTGTCAAAGTTACAAACGGTACAATTTCATAGGCCTGAATGCTTTTAAAACCCTCACACAGTCACAGGCCTCAAAAAACACTTGCAAAATGATCAGTTATAATCCAGGCTCAGCATTGTGTGTACTTGCGATGTGACTATTGCGCATGATCACATTGCGATATCAATGCTGAAACAATATATTGTGCAGCCCTAATCTATAGGTATGTCCTTTTAATCTCTAGCTGTGTAAAATAAAATATATATATTTATATTTTAAAGTACTTAAATAATAAACTAATAATATTAGTTACTATAATATTTTAATAACAGTAAAACGGCCATTACTAAGTTAAAGGGCTATTCTGGGTTATTTTCAACTATCTGAAGTACTAAAACTATAAAAGCACATAACAAAATGACTCACACACTTTCCTTCAGACACTTTTAATCCCTCCTTTATTAGGGGTTGCCACAGTGGAATGAACCGCCAATTATAGCAAAATTACTAAGAAACTAAAATAAAAACTTAAAATATAAAAAAAAGTCTCATAATAATAGGACATACATTACCGGTCAAAAGTTTGGGGTCAGTAGGATTTTTAAATGTTTAAAAGCTTCTCCTGCTCACCAAGGCTGCATTTATTTAATCAAAAATACAGTAAAAATTGTGAAATGTTACTGCACTATAAAACAACTGTTCAAAAGTAGTTTATCATTTTATTTAATCACTTATTCAAGTGATTTTAAAGATGAATTTTCAGCTTCATTACTTCAGAGTCACATGATCCTTCAGAAATCACTCTAATATTCATTCATTCATTTTCTTTTCTGCTTAGTCCCTTTATTAATCTAGGGTTGCCACAGCAGAATAACCCGCCAACTTATTCAGTATATGTTTTAAGCAGCGGATGCCCTTCCAGCTGCAACCCATTACTGGGAAACGTCCATACACACTCATTCACACTCATACACTACAGACAATTTAGCCTACCCAATTCACCTGTACCGCATGTCTTTGGACTGTGGGGGAAACCAGAGCACCCGGAGGAAACCCACACGAATGCAGGGAGAACATGCAAACTCCACACAGAAACGCCAACTGACCCAGCCGAGGCTCGAACTAGCAACCTTCTTGCTGTGAGGCGACAGCACTACCTACTGCATCACCATATTAATTATTAATATTATTATTATTATTATTATTAATGGTATAGTAATAAAAGCTATAATGACTGGAGTAATAATTTCATTCGAAACTACATACAATAAGAAAGCAGTTATTTAATTTTTTTATAAATATTTAAAATAACAAAAAATAATAAAAAAAATGATGAATAGAATAATTGTCTTTAAAAAAAAAACATGAAAAGAAACTAATAATAGTTTAAAAAAAAAAAACTGACCCCAAACTTTTGACCAGTAGTGTAAATGATTATAGTATATACATACAAGTTTAATAATAATAAAATACAAGGGGCTAGGCTAATTGAATTAAAAATGCATGTCATAAAAATGCAACCTAAAAATATTCAAAGCACATTACAAAATTTCTAGAAAACAAAACAAAAAAAACTTCATTCAAAATGTATTTTAATAAATACAATAATGATATAACAATAATACAAAAAATGATGGGCTTTTGATTGTATGATGGTATACATTTCAATCGTTTTTTCCTAAAAGCTATAGGACTTTATCAATAAAAAGTGTATTAGTCATTTGGGTTGATATTATAATTCTTTTAGGAGTTATTCACATGTGGAATAAAATCAAGTCTAGAAGAGCATTATTAAAACAAGTTGTATGCAATATCAAAAGACGGGAGTGAGCACAATAGTTAAACTTCTGTCCAGCTCACACAGAAAACAATGGAAAAGAAGTGCATTGGGATGCAAAAACCTACTTTGTGTGAACAGTCCATTATTTTTTTTTGTTATTTTGGATAAGGCCTGCAGTCCTCATTGACCTCTGGTGAGGTGTAAGTGACATACTTCCTGTGGGTGCCCTGCTTTGTTTCTGATGAATTGATCAGTCTTACAGGCTCAGTAAGGTTAGGATTATAGGAAGGTGAGGTTAGGGCCTTATCAGTCTTTTAGACACAAAGCAGAACAGCACTGAACTCTGGCCGCTTTACAGATAGTTATGTCACATCCTTTCCATGACCCTTCCCAGCATGCTCACATACAGATAGAGATACTATTAACCAGCTTTACATTTATAGAGTCTGAATAATTACTATTATTTTGTGTGTGTGTGTGTGTGTGTGTGTGTGTGTGTGTGTGTGTGTGTGTGTGTGTGTGTGTGTGTGTGTGTGCGTGTGTGCGTGTATGTGTGGTATTTAACAGTACACCACAAACCAAAAATACCTCATACATGAACATTAATCATTGGGAAAGGCCTTAATATTCCAAAAACTGCATATTTAAAATATACTGACTGTCAAAAGGAAGACTGTGAGTGAGTTCATGTTTACAGGTAGGACAAACTGCTGATCCAGCAGCCGTGTGCACTGATGTGGTACGTTTGTGTGTGTGAGATCAGAGAGATAAGACTTGTTCAGCTCCTGCCGACTCCTGCTCATGAATTCAACTGTGAAATATGGAGCTTATTTTGTGGAAGGTCAACTGAACATATCATTTTAGTATGGAGGCTTATTTTTGCCACCAAATAATTTCTTGCAGTTGAGGTTCTCGGAGGTTTCCTTCCCATTCTGGGGAACGTGTTTAAAATCGTTATTTAAAATATTATTGTTTAAATTATTTATTCTAAAAATAAATAAATTTGGTTTTTGAGATATAAACTCAATATAGTGATAAAAAAAGTTTTAAAATTTTAATCTAAACTTTTTAGATAAAGTTAGATTCTGTTAAATAAAGAAAACACAAAACTGTGAGAAATAGTAAGATTTGCACGTAATTTCGTGAGTCAAAACCCAGATTTCCAAAAATTGCAGCTCAAATTCTTTAAAATAAGAAATCAGAACTGTAAAAAAATATCAGTATAAATTAGCAGTTCTCCGTATTTTGTGATTTTATGTTTTTAATTTTTTTATTTAATAACAACTTTTAACCTTGAAAAGTTGACTTTTATTAACATTTTAATAGTTTAAAGTGACATATTGTCTGGGTTGGTGTTGTATATTTTTGTAATGTACAAAAGTACTTACAAAAATATAAAGTTTCTGTTATTTTACAGACTTTTTTCTCTCTATATTATTTCTTCTATGCATATTATTTCAAACCAGTCCACAGAGCAGCGATGAACATAATGCAATTCATAACCATAAATAAACAAAAAAAACTTGTGAATCACAAAATAACTGTTAATTAACAGATTTATTTTTTTACTGTGTACAAGATTTAGGCTCAAAATTCCAAATAGTCATAAGAGCAAGATTTGAACCCACAATGAGATTAAAACCCTGAATTATATATATATATATATAAAGAATCTTTGACTATTGGAAAATCCAAATTTGGATAAACTCAGAAATCCAAAGACCAGGACTGTGAAATACCAGCCTGATTTCACAAGAAAACGTAAGTATTTTAGTGGCTAATTCATACGAATTCGTACAGTTCAGTCGTACAAAAATGTACGATTTTAAAAAGGAGGTGTGGCACCCAACCCCGCCCCTAAACCCAACCGTCATTGGGTGATGAGCAAATCGTACTAAATTGTTCGAATTAAATCATATGAATTCATACGGATTATCCACTAAATCAAAAAGTTATGAATTGCCATGAGATTGCGTTGGAAATACAGTATAAACTCTGTGGGATAAAGTCTGAATCGACTTATTTTAAATACAAGAAAAACTACTTGTAAAATAAGTAACAATTAACCTTTTTATATTTGATTAATTTGTGCAAACACGACATTCCAATATTAGCCTTGCATTTTTCTTTCCAAAAATACATTCATAGAAAATATTAAAAGAACAGTAAAAAAAGATGGCATTTCTTTATTTGTCTCTTAGCTTTGCATAATTAGCCTTTTAGACATCGAATTGTTTTTTTAAGAAAGGCGTCAAAACCAACTGTTTTCAAGGCCAGCACAGAGTCAACTCATTATCATATAAACACCCAATTAGCTTCATTTCAAGCTGCAGGCATGACAGCAAATATGCATACAGTAAAAATCACACCTTTCCAACTTCAAATTAACAGATGCAAAAAAACTTGTGCATGCAGGTCTACTGCAGATTACCCAGTTCCTGCATGAGGTTTTTTACTTTAGGAACCGCCTTAATCATATTATGCAGCTCAAATTAATTTAGCTCATTATCATTAAAGCCCGAGCTGTGAGTTTCTTGTCTAAACAAGTCACTAAGACAGCAAAGATACCTGCAAGACAGCAAACCTCCAGCTCACCCCGCTGCTGATTTGCATATTCATTGCTTTGGTGTGCAGATGAGATTAAAATGTGAGCTGTAAATGCATTAGCAGTTCATCTCGCCACCATGAATAATGAATGTCTAATTGCAGTGACCTGCGATGAAGGTGATTTTTGCACTGATCTAATCGTGCCGCGAGACGGTGCCTTCTTCCACAGAGTGAATAGGAGGAGGAAAACCCACGGCAATTGTCTCAACAGACTCTTAAATAGGTCAGGTCACTAAAAGACTCGAAAATGGCTGTAATTAAGACTGGTGCTCGGTGATGCTCTTGTGTAAAGAGGTTGCCCTTTTAACGCTGATCTACAGATTAAATGGGGAAATCTCACAAAATCTTTCTCTCAGAATTGAATTTTTTTTGGCAATCTTGTATTGCAAAATAATTTTTAGCACAATCAACTGTTCACGTTTCTCATTATTGCAGTAATTATATTGTAGTGGAAAGATTTTAATGTTTAAATTATGCGTATATTTGTGTCACTCACTTTAAATTTATCAGATTTTTTTGTCTGTATTACATAGACTACGTTTACATGGACATCAGTAATCAAATTATTTGCCTTAATCTGAATAAGAAAATAATATGATTAAGGTGTTAAAATTAGTTGCTTTTTAAATGTTCCTTTTATGATCTTGTTTTACATGTTATAGCACATTGACCGATTAACGCCATTGCGTCACCACGCTATCCACATTTCCTCCGGAGTTTCATGTAATTTAAAGTATTTCATTTTTAATTTGTCGACTTTAACTGCAGTTTGGCACTTTCACTTTCATGCAGGAACATTTCATGCATGCCCCTCGTGACAAAAGAGATATTGGATGAGAGTATGAACTGTTGGAAGAGTGTAGTTTTAATGAAATTTGATACCACACGCCAAATGGGAAAAACCTCCACATTCAGAGAATCCGCATTCAGAGAATCGCTGTTTGCATGGTAGACTCTTAATCAGAGTATTGTCTTAATCATAATTAAAAACGGATTATTGGTGTCCATGTAAATGTACTCACTGTTTTTATTATTATTAAATTATTTAATCTTTATAGCAATTATTACAATTTTGTTATGTTTTCAATAAATATAATTAAAATAATATTAAATAAAAAAACTACAAAAAAAATGTCATATTTCGGAAGAGGATAAAACTTTAATTGAAAAGTCAACTGTTGGCGGGGTATCTGCAGGGTCTTAAAAAGTCTTAAATTCACTGAAATATTGTCTTGTAGGTCTTAAATCATTTTAAACAGGTCTTAATTTTTCCTTGTTTATGTAAAGCTACCCAATCAATCCAACATCCAATTGCCAACAATACATCTCGAAAAAATTTTGAGCAAAACTATATAACTAATATTATAACATATATTATAATATCTGTTGTCCATACATTTAGTTTTTAAAGAGTTTTTTTAAGTTATGTGGAAAAATATATCTGTATACAACTAGGGTCTGCTTGTTTTGACACATTATTTAAAATGTGTGGCTAAGAAATAGCTAATTAGAATTAGTTTTTTGATGGGGCAAGTACATTTTTTCTTGCTGGGCCATAAACAAATACTTAGCATTTAGCCCTCAATAAGTCTGAAATTTCATTCTTCGTGGTTTTAAAAAGGTCTTAAAATTTGACTTTTTGAAACTTGCAGAAACCCTGGTTGGTTAATAAAAAAAGTAATGATCATTAAAATATTATTACAATTTTAAAAAATAATATAAGAAATATAATATTTATATTATTCATATAAAAAAGTTGGTCATTCAGGGTTCATACACATTTTTACTACTAAAATTCCATAATTTTTCCATGATTTTTTCAAGACTTTCAAGTAAATTTTTATGACCTAATGTTTCATGCAATGTCTACATATGCGTGGAAAAAGAAAAACAATGTATGTTCAAATTTATTACAGCATATCGTAAAACACACAGAAATCTATTTAATTCCAATTTATATTTATATCTATGTAAAATTGATTTAGATAATGCTTACATCGCACTAATAATGTGAGAGTATGTGATTGGCCAAGGACAGAATAGAAGTCAAGACAACTAACCCAAGATTTCCGCTACATTCATTCTTCCATGGTGGGGCACCACACCAAAATTAATCCCGCCACAGCTACATTACTGTCACGGTTGCAGGTTGTGCACACTTCCTGGTGTGTCTGTGTTATTGTCACATGGTTTTGTTTTGTCATTCATGTGCGCTGTAGTAGTGTTGTGTTTTGATCACGTGTTGTTGATCAGCTGCACCATCATTCCTGTCAGCTGTATCTAATTATCTCTCCTATATATGTGCTTGACGTTCTTTTGTACCTTGTCAGTTCGTTATTTGTTCATTGTCGCTCTGTGTTTCATTAGGACACGCGGTATCGTTTTGGACCTGCCAGCCGTTCCGAATATCTATTTAGATCTGGACTTGTCTGGACATCCTGTTCTGTTTCGCACTATTTTCTGTTTTGGTTCTATTATTTTTTATTCCGTTTTGTCACAGGTCAATAAAGACCTTGCATCTGGATCCTTGTTTTTGTGATTTTTGGAGAGCGTGACACATTACAGCTTCTCATTCAAAACATTCAGTAGTTTTTTTAATCAGCGGGTTATAAATTGCACCAAAACATATTAAAAGGTAAGTGAATTATGACAGCGCAAACATTTCTGTAACCGTAGTAGTGCTGTGCGTTATTTGTTTAACCCTTTAAGGTGACATGCTGACTGACTGACTGACAGGTGCGTGATGCATTGAGGAAAGCAAACACGATGTAGCTTTCAGTTAGGATGAACACAGTTTCCATAATTATACTTTATAGATAAAGGTCTATGGCTCTGCATACAGCAAACTGCAGAGACTTTATCTTGCTGGAGTTTATAGCCATTTCACTTTACTTTAGGATGCATTAATGTCACTTTGTAGGTCTATTGGAGACATTCATAAATATTCCTAGCCAATCTAATGAATGTTGGAGACATACTCACTACATAAACATGCTAAATTGCACTTCAGCAGCGTTTATTTGAGAGCGCACCAGAAAACCTGCACTTGAGCAGTGTATATTTGAGGGTTTGCAAGAAGTTTTGAGCACGAACAGAGAAAATCGGCGCGCAACAAAGAGATTTGCATGCTTGTATTACATAATGCGATCTCGACTTGTAATACTGCGCTCACTATATTTGTCATTGAAATAACGTCATAGGTAGTTGGTAGATCTGTGTAAAAGACCTGCCACCACAGCTGGAAAAAACCTAGAGAAAACACTGTAACCTATATTCAAGAATACAGATATTTGTTTTCCATGACTTTTCCAAAACTTTGTGGGTCTTTCTGTTTTTCCAAAACTTTTACATGCCTGGAAAATGCCATGTCAAAATTCCATGACTTTTCCAGATTTTTCATGACCATATCAGTTGAAGTCAGAATTATTAGCCCCCCTTTGAATTTCTTTTTCTTTTTCAAATATTTCCCAAATGATGTTTAACAGAGCAAGGAAATGTTCACAGTATGTCTGATAATATTTTTTCTTCTGGAGAAAGTCTTATTTGTTTTATTTCGGCTAGAATAAAAGCAGTTTTTATTTTTTTAAAAGCCATTTTAAGGATAAAATTATTAGCCCCTTTAAGCTATATTTTTTTCCGATAGTTTACAGAACAAACCATCGTTATACAATGACTTGCCTAATTACCCTAACCTGCCTAGTTAACCTAATTAATCTAGTTAAGCCTTTAAATGTCACTTTAAGCTGTATAGAAGTGTTCTGAAAAATATCTAGTCAAATATAATTTACTCTCATCATGGCAAAGATAAAATAAATCATTTATTAGAAATGAGTTATTAAAACTAATATGTTTAGAAATGTGTTGAGGAAAATCTTCTCTCCGTCAAACAGAAATTGGGGAAAAAATAAACAAGGGGGCTAATAATTCAGGGAGGCTAATAATTCTGACTTCAACTGATATGAACCCTGGTCATTTTCTTTTAATTTTGCTGTAAAATACATTTAAAAAAAATAAAGTTTCTTTATTGACATTAATGTTTCCATAAAGAACCTTGTGCATCCATGGAACCTTTCAGTTCCTCCAATGGTTCGTTACATCTTAGGCATTTTACATGTTAAACTAAGAAAAGGATTATTTCAAGAAATGTGTGCTAAATGGTTCTTTAGGGAACCATAAATAGTTCCTCCATTGCACAGCTATGAAAAACCCTTTATTTTTAAGTGTATGATCTGGACATGTTTTTTTTGTGTGTGATTCCCCCATCGGGTCTACATAAGCTTCAATAAGCCCATAAAAAGTAGGTGAAATAATGAGAGGGTCTGAGTGTGAGTGTTTGGCCAGGACTGAAGCAGCGCTGGCCTGCAGGGCCCGGTCCTCTACGGAGGGTGTGCGGCTCTACCAGCCAAGCTGCTCAGACAGTGACTCAGCCATGGGTGAAAGACAGAACACACAACCTCTTTGTAGAGCCGGAGCTCCACGCAGGAGCAGAAACGGGACAAACACTCCTCAGGCACTTGCTTTGAACCGCTCTCAATGGCAGATCTGCGTGTGCCTAATGGGGACACCAGCTCCATTTTCATGGCTCAACACCCACAGACAGGTCAAGTGTGCTGAAATAATCACGCCGGCCTACGCTAAAGTGAGTGCCGGTATTTACTTTCAACGTTGATTAGCGTCCTCTTAAATCAGATAATATTTTGTTATTGGTGAGAATAACCATAAATGAAAAATAAAGTTACACAAATATGAGTGCATATCTGTAAAATATAATTAAAAATAGACTATGACCAATAAAACAGTTTTTTCCAAAGATTCAAGATCTTTTTTTAAAGGAATGAATGAATGTTTTCACGAAAATACAACACAGTAGTTGGGTGATTCTCACGAAAACTTAGTTTCAAAATTTTCAAACCAAATTTTTAAAAAATGTTTAAATTAATTTTTTGTTTTTGCAGATATTTGAAACAAAGTCTGGAGTGTTTGTCAACATTAATTTAAAAATATATACATATCATTTAGTGCCTTTTTGAGCATAATTTAAAAAATAAGTAATGAAAAATCTCATTACCGCAACAGTCTGAAAAATCAACTCTGTTAAAAAAGCGAATTCACATTGACATTTTAAAAAAAGGGATTATTAACCATCATGTACAGTTACTTGAGATTTTGAAATAACAATTATTTTTTAATTAACAGCGTTTTTTATTTTGATTGTTTTTTCTCATTACCGAAACACCCTACACAATTGACAACCCTTTTTTTTATATATTTTGATTAAACCTGATGTATTTTCAAAATAATGTGGCTAACCTGAAAGGACATAACTTGTAGATTATGCACATGCATTGAAAAGCAAACGATTAAAATTAAATAAATAATTAACACTTAATGAACATTGGTTGCGGTAATGATAAATAGGTTGCAGAATATAGGATAATTATTTCAATATTGATTTTAGGTATACTATGTATGAGATAAAAATAAAAAATAAAACATTTAATTTAGGAAAAACAACATTGAATTTCAAATATTTTATTGTTTAGTGCTTTAATAACAAAAAATTAATTTCAAAGAATAATTTCCACTTGCTTGGATAAGCTGAAATGTATCATCATCCCTGCTAGATGGTGTGGTCTCTAGTACAGCTTTAACCCTCTGCTATTCCTTATTTGGGAATCAAACTTGTGGTCTTAGCTGGTCAAAAAGGGATGGACAACAGTAAAGTACCAACTGTTGTTGTTTTTTTTAGCTAATTTAATCAAATGTATATAACAAGGTTTCAGCTACATTCATTCATCCGTGGCGGGCCGCCACGCCAAAATTCATCCCGCCACGGCAACATTACAACTTCTCATTTAAAACATTTAGTCGTGTTTTTTTATAGCGGATTATAATCGCACCAAAACATATTAGAGGTAAACAGCGCAAACTTTTCTGTAACCGTAGTAGTGCTGTGCGCTATTTGTTCAACCCTTTAAGGTGACATGCTGACTGACTCTCTGACAGACTGACTGACAGGTGCGTGAGTCCAGCAAACACTGCGTAGCTTTCAGTTAAGATGAACACAGTTTCCATAAGTATACTTTATTGATAAAGGTCAATGGCTTTGCATACAATGACTTTATCTTGCTGGAGTTTAATGCCGTTTCACTTTACTTCAGTACAAAAACACACTAAATCGCGCTTCAGCAGCGCTTACTGGAGAGCGCACAAGAAGATCTGCACTTGAACGTGTAAATTTGAGTGCGTGCAAGAAGTTCTGTGCTCGAACAGAGGAAATCGGCGCGCAAGCAAAGAGATTCGCATGCTCGTATTACATGAATGCTATCTCGACTTGTAATACTGCGTGTAATATTTGTTTTTGAAATAGTTGGCAGATCTGTGTAAAAAAAAAAGTCCTGCCGCCACTGCTGGAAAAAATCCTATAGGAAACACTGTATAATATTTATATTATTTTGAATTTTGAGAGGGTCTTTATGCATTAATTAACATACATTTCCCCTATTGAAAACAATGGAATTTTTGTAATTTTTATTTTTAATAATGTTTAAATTAGTGCTGTATTTCCGAGTAGGGTCTGTCTGAGGACTGCAAGACAGGTGCATAACATGAAGGGGCGTAACTTGTTGTGGAGGCGTAACTTGAAGTTATGGAGACCCACATGTCAAACTATGTTGTCGGCAAAATGGCGATGTACCAATCAGTTATTAACATCTACACCTACACCACACCTAAACCCAACCATCACAGTTATTAACGCCTATACCTACTACAGTACAACCCTAAATTCAACCACCATCTTTATTAACGTACAGCTGCAGAGGCTTTCATACTTGATGTGCTCAAAGAAGTCAGCGAGTTGCTAAATGAATGAATATAATAATATGTCAAGTTAATTGGTTGTGGATAAATTTGGAGAAAACTCCTGAAAACATGCGTGAAAATGTTCTCTTGTAAGTAATTCCACCATCTTGCCAATAACATCTCATTGTGACATCTCACATGGTTCAATGGGATCTCCATAACTGCAAGTTACACCTCTTTAACTTACTACAAGTTACGAATCTTCATGTTACGCCCTTGTCTTGCAGTCCACAGACAGATACGCTTGGTATTTCCAGGTAAAATAGAGACTGTCATTTAAAAACAAAAGGCAGATTAGCACCCTCATGTATTAAAAAATACATGCAATGGCATGGTCTAAACACTAGGTTCTTGTATTACGATCTCTACAATGCTGGTTGTGAATTCCTTTCTAGACAAGCTAAAATAATTATTTCTGACAAGGTTTCGAAATTTGTTGTTTGACAAAGTGATTTGAAGTGTAAATTTTTGTATTTTGATTAAATTTTGTAGTTTGAAAAACTCTCTAAAATGAAACAAATCAAAGCAAAATATAAACAGAAAGTACATTTTTAAATTAACATTAAATTCAAAAGAATTATTTGAATCTAGTATGCAATTTACTTAAATTCTCATTCCTGAAACAGAAGTTCTCTCTACCGCAACTGTCCTTAAATGGTTGCGGTTTATGAGAAAAGAGTTGCGGAGAATGAGGTGCCTCAATATGTTTAGCTAATAATAGGGAAGCCATGATGACTTAGAAAAAAATTCTCAGTGCATATAATTAAGAATTTTAAAAAAGTTTGTTTTCATAAAAATTTGTAAATCTAACAATTATGTAAATGTAAAAAACTACCTGTTTCGGTAATGATAATCAAAAAGTCGTTTAACCATTTTGACTGGAGAAAATTTTACATTAAACTGGAGAAATATAAAATATCTTCTTTTCTGGCAGCCATCTTAAAACAACTGGCCCATGTGCTTCTTTATTCAAAATTAAACTTTATTTAAACTCTTTATGTGTGTTTAAACAGTACTTTAAAATGGTTGCGGAGGATGAGAACATCCGTCATGGACACATCGTTTTTCAGTTTTTTCTCATTATCATTATACATGAATATTCTGTAAATTATTTGTTCTGTCATGTAAGATAATCTATTAAAACAATTCAGTTGTTTTTATTCTAAAATTGTTATGCTAATTAGTTTAAATTACAACATAACACACATTCAAACACACATGGACACGTTTCGGTAATGAGAATTTCAGTGGAAAATGCTGTAAAATTATTAAAAATAAGTTAATTATGTTGAAATTACACATTGTGCTTCGTAGAGAACAGTTTTGTCTTTATTATGATGTTTTTTGTATTAACAAATTAGCAAGTTTTATATTTAAAATCTTAAGTGCCATGTTGTTTTAGTGGTTTCGTGAGAATAACCCAGTTACACTAGATACAGAAAATCTGCATATTTGAATGATTCATGAACAATTATGTGTCACTGAAGACTGATGCTACAGGAATAATTAAAATTATAACATACATTACAGTTACATTTTCACAATAATATTGTTTTTCCTTTATGGTCAATTAAATGAAGCCTAAGTGAGCACTTCTTTAAAAAAACATAAAAATTGTACCAACCAATTTTTTTTGACAAATGTGGTTATCCACACATACAGTAGTGTACATCATGTATGCATCTTACTGAAATAAATATCTTATTACAATAACTATTTGTGAGAGTGCAGAACTCCGTGAGTTAAGGCTAAAGAAAACAGACGTTTTGAGTGTTTTCTATGCTGATTTGTTTTGTGTCATTGACTTATTTAGTTGCGGCTGATTGGTCATGACTCGTCTGTGACTGGCTACAGTGCGCTTCCAAAATAGCAAAGCACGTCACTAGCAAAGCCAAGGTTGTTGGTTTTGATTTTCCGGGAAAACAAGAACTAATCAAATCTGTACCTTCAATCCGATGTAATTTGCTTTGAATAAAAGTGTTTGCCAAAAGCGTAAATTTAATGAAAAAAAAATAAAATGTCTTAAATAGAAACCTTTAGCCGCTTTTACACTTTATTGGCCTAAACAGTTCTCTTTGCTTAACCATGACCATTACTTTGTTAACACAAGTGTACTTTAAACAGCGCTATGGACAATGATCAGATATTTCTGGTTTGGGGCCTCCTTTTTTCTGTTCACGAGTTCGCCATAATGGTAATAATATAACGAACTTGACTATCTTTCCTCAAAAAAAGGCTCGACAAATCTGAGGCTCGAATTGAGCTATACATTAAAACCGTCCTTTGAGTGTACTTCTAAAGAGAAAGACTGATTAGGAGGAGGTGGGAAGTGGTGGGATGCCGGATTTCAGCTATCACAGTGCAGTGGTTGCTGCTTATATAGCCATGTGATATTGATTGACATGCCTGATTGATTAGACTTATATTCACCTAAATAAATAACAGAAAAAAAAGAAATAGCATGCTTTCGTTTAGCAGGTTTGAAGAAACTGGCAGCCTGCCAACAGAGTGGTGATGTCACATGCACATGTGCCTAGAATTATGGGCTGAGAATGGTTTGTAGTTGATGCCAATATCCTAGTGGTTAAGTGTGCTGACATGTAGCACTGAGGTGCTCATGGGTACCCGAGTTTGATTCCCGTCTCAAAGTCCTTTGCCAATTCTTCCACCCTCTCTCTGCTCCCCACTCATTCTTGTATCCATCTCCTCTGTCCTATCAAACATCAGTGAAAACCCTGTGTACTGAGCAAACGTCCTAAGCACTATACAAGACTTTTTCACAATACATATCATCAATCAGTCTCTTTATTAAAAACAAACAGTAAATATAGGAAGTATGTCGAAAAAACAACAACAGCACATTTCCTCTTCAAGCTAAAGTCTATGTTTAATGTGCCTCCCTTGGCACCAAGCACAGCTTGACTTGTTTTGTTCTAATTGTCCTGACATCAGGCTTCTAACAGCACTTTTCAGAGTTCTTCTTTAGGTTTAGAGAGTTATATATTTCTTTTTCTGTTCAAGGGATCGCATACAGCCTCTGTAATATTCAGGTCTGGATCCTGTGGAGGCCATTTCATGACTGTGTGTTTCATCAGCTGTTTTCTTTTTCCAAATAGGATTTGACGTCAATTAGTGGATTATTATCATCTTGAAAATGAAAACTAATGAAATAGAAAAGTTTTGGACATTCACAAATCTCAATTCAGACAATATTGCTAAAACACTGGTAGAAATGCAGCTCAAACCAGGACAAACAGCCTCTCTCCTACATAGTCTTTCACATGTCTTAAACAATTAAACCAAAAAAAATCAAACTCTAACCTAAACTAACTCCTATGCTAACAAACCACACATCAACTGAAAGATCATTTATTCTCCTTATAAATATAAATTTTAAAAAATTACAAAAAATGTACACTTATGACTGGTTTTGTGGTTAAGAGTCACATATATCTATTACACCATCAGTAAAACAACAGATTTGATATTGACCTAAAACATTTGCACTGTACTCTATATAAAGGGTGACCAAAAGTAAATCCTGGAGGGCCAGTGTCTTGCGGATTTTAGCTCCAACTCCAATTAGACACACCAGAACAAGCTAATCAAGCTATGATAGATACGTCCTGGCAGGTGTGTTGAAGCAAGTTCTGTATATATATATATACAGTTGAAACCAGACGTTTACATACACTCTAAAAAAAAGGAACATAACCATTTTTTTAAAAATGTCTGATGGTAAATCATACTAAACGTTTACTATTTTAGGTCCGTTAGGATTACCTAAATCATTTACATTAGCTAAATACCAGAATAATGAGAGAATTTTTATTTTGAGAATTTCTAGACAGTCAAAAGTTTACATACATTTCCTTGATATTTTTTAGCTTTGCTTTTAAACTGTATAACTTTGGTCAGATGTTTTGGGTATCCTTCCACAAGCTTCTCACAATAGTTTGAAGGTATTTTGGCCCGTTCCTCCTGACAGAATTGGTGTAACTGAGTCAGATTTGTAGGCTGTTTTGCTCACACAAGCTTTTTCAACTCTGCCCACAAATTTTCTATAGCATTGAGCTCAGGGCTTTGTGATGGCCACTCCAAAACATTCACTCTGTTGTCCTTAAAGCACATTTTAACTAATTTGACAGTATGCTTAGGGTCATGGTCTGTTTGGATTGAAGTTTTAATTTTCTGGCTGCTTGAGATGTTGCTTCAGTATTTCTACATAATGTTCTTTCTTCATGATGCCATCTATGCTGTGAAGTGGACCAGTCCCTCCTGCAGCAAAACAGCCCCACAACATGATGCTGCCACCCCCATACTTCAAAGTTGGGATGGTGTTCCTAAGCTTGTAAGCATTCCCGTTTGTCCTCCAAATGTAACACTGGTCATTATGGCCATACAGTTCAATCGTAGTTCCATCAGACCACAGGACATGTCTCCAAAAATTTGTCTTTTTCCCAGTGTAATTTTTCAAATTGTAATCTGGCTTTTTTTGTTGATTCTGGCTTGTTGATTTTACCATGTTGTCACACAAGGAAGCAGTGGGTTTGAGGTTTTCCTTAAATACTATTCTACAGTTGTGCCTCCAATTAACTTACTCAATTAGCCAATCAGAAACTTCCAAAACCTTGACACCATCATCTGAGCTTTTTCAGAGGCATAATAATCTTATTGTATGTAAACTTGACTTTCAAGAAAAGTTGTAATAATTTCTAAAAAATATATCTCTCTCATTATTCTGCTATTAAGCATAACAGAAACAAATTTGATAATTCTAACTTACCTAAATAAGAAAAAGTTTAGTCACATTAACATCTGACTTTTTTAAAATTGTTATGTGCCTTTTTATACAGTGTATGTAAATTTCTGGTTTCAACTGTGTATATATAAAGACAATGGTCTGTAGAACATCGGCATAAGAATGAAAAAACCGTTTTTGATACAACTGGAGTAGATCAAAACAGAATGCTGTAGAAATGATAACGCAGGGTTTATACACATTTTTACTACTAAAACTCTATGACTTTTCCAGGATTTTTCCAAGACTTTTTAAGTAAATTTTCATGACCTAATGTTTCATGCAATGTCTAAATATGCGTGGAAAAAGAAAAACAATGTATGTTCAAATTTATTACAGCATATCGTAAAACACGCAGAAATCTATTTAATTCCAATTTATGGAATTTTTATTTATGCCAAAATTCCATGACTTTTCCAGGTTTTCCATGACCGTATGAACCTTGATAATGGCATCACAATGTATAAGCAGATTTTATTGCAAGTTTGAACTGACAAATGAAATTCTGGTCTGTTTTCTATATTCTATGTAGCTCCGGTCCTCTCTCCATTGTAAATAAAGACAACAAGCTGTTAAGTAATGTAATAACACAACTCCTCATCAATCTTCATAAGCTAAGACATTTACGTGTGTACCACAAATGGTATGTGACAAGTTATGTGCCAAAGTTGAATTCTTTAGCCTATGGGTTTGTTCAAATTCCAAACCTAAGTATGACTATTATTATAATAGTGATGTTCTTGTGTTTCAAAGTGCTTCAGCAGATTTGTACGAAGTATGAGCAGGGTGTTTTACTGCCATTGTTTCTTACCTTTGCCATCTGAGCCTGAACTCCACTGGCCTTTAGCGCTGTCACTGCTTTCTGTGCAGAGGCCGGGCTGTCGAAATCCACAAAGCCATAGCCTGAACACACACACACACACACACACACACACACACACACACACACACACACACACACACACACACACACACACACACACACACACACACAGGGGATCAGTGATCACTGCTTAGAGTTTAGTTGTTAAGCCAATAGCGTTCCCTATCACTCCTCTGCACCTTAGCTCACACTGGTAATCTCTCTGTACCACACGAGAAAGGAGCTATCATACCAATTTAACTATACAGTCGTGCACACACACAGACAGACAGACACACACACACACATGCACAGATGCACTAACACATGAATGTAATAGCGTTGGTCCACTTGACAGATGCAGGGTTATGCAATACCAATCTCACTGCTGTTACATCAGCACACATTTGCTAGAGATAAAATAGATGATGTATATTTAAAACACACCCACAAGCTGAAGTTTACATTAAAAAAGTAATTTAATTTGTTTTAAATATGTTTTTCTGTATGACCTTTTTTTTTTATCCGTGGAACACACACACACACACACACACACACACACACACACACACACACACACACACACACACACACACACACACACACACACACACACACACACACACACACAAACACACACACAAACACACACACACACACACACACACAAAGATTGTTCAAGCTGAATTCAATGTAAGTGAATAGCGACCTCAGAATCCAAGCAGGAGTTTGTGCTAATGATGACCAATATCTCAGTTTGTTTCTCGCTTAAGCTATTGTCAGTGACTTGGTCATATGTAGGCCCACACGGAATCTGATTGCGCAGAATTTCCGCAGATTTTAAGCCCATCGTTGAGCCTATTTATTTACTTGTGTAAATGTGTGCAAATTTATTTATATTCAGTTTTTAAATTAATTTCAGTAATAATATTGACTAATATGAAAGTGTTCAGTTGATTTATTTACACTACAGTTTGTAAAGTAATATTTTATGCACTTTATAAGAGACTTGCTTTGTTTACCAAATAAGTGGATCTAATTGGATTTGCGTTGTAAACATTAAATAAAAGTTTTAAAAAATATTCTTTTTATTTCATTTTTAGTTACGATACTCCCAAAATCATTCCGCATAAATCTGCAGATTTTTTTAAACAAAATTCTGTGCAGAAATAGCAAAAAATGTCCGCAGATTCTGTCTGGCCCTAGTCATATGGATCACTAACATGGTTTTTTAAAGCATTTTTGGAGCTTGCCAGCTCTTATGTTAAGAAATAGAACAGCTTGTTATGTCTTTTTTTCTGAAAGTATGTCACAGGTTTTAACAAAATGAGACCTTTTAATTTTAGAGGGAACTACGCAAAAAGATAACAAATAAACTGGATTGAAGATCCATATTCCAACATGAATACATCAAATTAAGGTTATTGCAACTTTCTTCCAAAGAATTGGAAGTTTATGCTTCAAAATGTTGATTTTTTTTTCTCACTCAAAATATTGGCACTTACTCAGAATTGTGAGACATAAACTTGCAATTGTACATTTAGATCTCTCAATTCGAAGGAAAACAAATTTAAAATTGAACAGATATAAACTTAAATTTGCAAAGTACAAATGGCAAGATAGCTATAAACCTGTATTGCAAGAAATAAAGTTGCAATTCTGAGGGATGAAAGCAGAACTGTAAGATTGCAAATCCAAGTTAATAACTAAAAATTTTGAGTTTGTCTTAATTCTGAGGTGTTTTTTTTTTTTCTCAAATGCTGAAATTCGTAATTCTCAGAATTAAATCAGTTGTATTTTATTTTATGCAAATAAAAACAACATTTATGTGTCTGAATCAACTTCATTTAATTCATACAAACAAAATTATTTGTATGGCCTAAAAATAGTTTTAAAAAACTGTTCTCTAAGGTAGTTCTGCGCGATATCAAAAAAATGACATTGCAATAGGGTTGTCGCGATATTGGAATTATCAGCTGATGCTGTATATTTTAAAATGTCCATTTCCTGCTAACATTTGAGCGCTGTTGAATGCATTCATAAACACCACTGATTTGCTATTGTGTTCATGTGCTCAACAGAAATGACTGTGATTGGCCGTAAAGGTCATCAGTTCACCGAATTCACCTATGTTTACTGAGTGTAACCACAGATACAGGGACACTGGAGCGTTTTAAAATCATGATTCATCAGCGGATCGCTCCTATGTCAGCTTATAGACAAACCAGCTGATCTTTGAAGCTTCAAAACACCCCAGTGTCCTTGTATCTGTGGTTACACTCAGTAGTGAGTTCGGTGAACTGATGACCTTCACGGCCAATCACAGTCATTTCTGTTGAGCATGTGAACACAAGCGGCACATCAGCTGTGTTTAAGAATGTGCTTAACAGCGCTCAAATATTAGCGGAAAGTGGATATTTTTAACGTTTCAGTATCGATTGGTACTGAATTCCAGTATCGTGACAACCCTACATTGCAATATTTTATGCTTCAGCGATAAAATATACAGTATTGTGATACATCATTGCGATTTGTGAAGAACTCTGTTTGTGGGGAGGGCATACAAATAAGAGAAAAAAGTGCTTGATATGTGTCAGTTAAGTCTTACTGGCAGTTGGACACAAATATTTAAAAATCTAAAGCAATTTTTTCTTCAATATAAAAAATTTAATTCATCTTAAAGCTACAAATGCTATTGTTTCTAGTGCATGAATGCATTAAACTCACTTGATATGTTTGACAGAAAAATGTGAAATATAAACTTAAATCCACAATGGTTCAAATTTGCCATTAATCTACAAGTTCCTGGACAACAATAATCCTTATTGACATTGAAGATCCTTACAGATGTGCACATTCCTGAAATAATATATTGTGCAGCACTACTCTAATGGATGAATTGCAGGTTACCACCTTTTTACAATGTATTCCTTTAAAGATGAATAAATTCAGCACATCTTACCTTTACACTTGTTGGTGGTCTTGTCAAGTATGGCCTTAGTTGACACTATTTTTCCATAGCTGTGCGGTACAAAACAAGAACAACAAGAAACATTTGGTTTAAATGAGCAGCTAAACACCTTAAACAGCATTTAACAGATTAAAAATAACAAATATGACCAAACTCATAAGACTTGCTGATGTGAATCTGATATTTTATAAGGTCAAACACAGTTTGGAAGAGCCAAAGTAATCTAAGCCTGGAAACAGCCGAGCAGCAGGGGCACAAAAACCCATAAACGCAGGGCACCAGCTCCGCTCCATTCACAATGCACCACTCAATGGGCCCCATATCCAAAAATCATTTGCATGAAATCTTCATGAGGGTGCCGACGTGGTGGAGAAGCCCTGATCAAATGGTAATGCACTCTGAATAATGGATTCCATACCGTGTTCACGCTGCTTTGCATAACTTGGGGAGAGGAATTGGCGCAGCGTGATACAGGTATATAGCAGCTGTAGGTTACTATGGATTACTGGAGGCTTGCGGTTGTTGGAGGGACGAGGTGGGGGGTAGGTGTTCTTTCTCCAGGCATGTGCTTGCAGTGTAACCTGAGAGTTCTCCTTGTCTGCCCTGTAGAGCTTTGGCTGAGATCCACCACAACAATCAACCTACAATGCAACCTATACAGCTCCTTTCTCAAATCGGATTCTGAACTAAATCTAGATAAATGTACAGTTGTAGTGCAGATGCAAATATTATGAGAGCAGATTTTATTATTATTTCACCGTGCAAACATTAAAGGGATAGTTCACAGAGAAATTAACATTTGCTGTTCATTAATTATTCCAAAATGTAGGTCAGAATTTTCAGGAGATCATTAAAAAAAAGTTTTTATTTTATAAAAAAAAAGAAGCAAAACTGCTGTTGCATATGATAGTTATATAAAAAACAACTTTATTGTTCCACAAAAATATATCTTCTAGTCCTACATCGTAGTAAATGAACAGATCAACTTTATTTTATAAAAACGATTTAAGTGTCTTTCTTCTGTTGAACTCAAAATAAGATACTTTGAAAAATGCTGGTTGAATTTAATTCCATAGTGATTTTTTTCCTATTATGGAAGTCGATGGATCCCACAGTGCTTCTCACTAAAACACACCTTTTGCCCACATTAAATAAATAGTTAACTATATGCGACAAACAAAACATAATTTAATTTTAAACAATAACTTCATTTAATATAACACTACACTGTTTCTTTTCAATGGGTTAAAGTAAAGAAAAAACTGTTGAAATAAAAAAGAAATCCACTATTTCTCCTACTTTTATGTTATTCAGGAGCCATGTGCACCCACTGACAGGTAATCTGCTTCTCCCTCTCTCAAGTTCAAAGCAAACTTGAATGCCAAAGCATTTTAGATATGCATATAAAATATGTAATACATTTACAATTGATAAAATTAATCATATATACAAGCTGCACAGTGGCGCAGTGGGTAGCACGTTCGCCTAACAGCAAGAAGATTGCTGGTTCGCCCCCCGGCTGGGTCAGTTAGCGTTTCTGTGTGGAGTTTGCATGTTTTTTCCGTGTTGGCATGGGTTTCCTCTGGGTGCTCCGGTTTCCCCCACAACTCCAAAGACATTTGCTATAAGGGAATTTGGTAAGCTAAATTATCCATAATGTATGTGTGCGAATGAATGTGTATTCTCAGTGATGTGTTCCAGCTGGAAGGGCATCCGCTGCGTCAAACATATGCTGGATAAGTTGGTGGTTCATTTTGCTGTGGCGACCCCTGATTAATAAAAGGACTAAGTGAAAAGAAAATGAATAAAATATACAGCAAATGACAAGTAAAGGACATAAAAAGGAATAAAAACAGACAATATCTCTTAAAATTATAATACAAGATCAAAATGTGTAGATTATATAAATAAGGCAAATGCGTTGATTACTATTACTATAGTGTACATATGAAGAGTTTAGATGCAAAAACCTCTAAATCTAATCTGAAATTGTTCTCTAAATTGAGCATTTTTATCAGGCTCCTGTGTGTAATTCAGTAATATCACTTTTATGGCAAAGAATAAGTCTTTTTTGCGGTCTTTAAACTGGAATATCTCAACATAAACAAAGGAGGCTGAGAAAAATGTTCGTTTTCGATGAAAATTTTAGACGGCATTTAGAGATTTTTGCATCTGAACTCTTCATTTTGCAGCTACAGTTGCAATCAGAATTATTCAATCCCCTGATTTATTAGCCTCCCTGTTTGTTTTTTTCCCCAATTTCTGTTTAACAGAGAGAAATTTTTTTTCAACACATTTCTAAACATAATAATAATAACTCATCTCTAATAACTGATTTATTTTATATTTGCCATGATGACAGTAAATAATATTTGACTAGACATTTTTCAAAACACTTCTATACAGCTTAAAGTGACATTTAAAGGCTTAACTAGGTTAATTAGGTTAACTAGGCAATTTAAGTTATTGTATAATGATGGTTTGTTCTGTATACTACTGAAAAATATATAGCTTAAAGGGGCTAATAATATTGACCTTAAAATGGGTTTTAAAAAATTAAAAACCGCTTTTATTCTAGCCGAAATAAAACAAATAAGACTTTCTCCAGAAGAAAAAATATTATCAGACATACTGTGAAAATTTCCTTGTTCTGTTAAACATCATTTGGGAAATATTTAAATAATAATAAAAAATTCAAAGGGGGTTGAATAATTCTGATTGCAACTGTAGTTAAGACCAGTCATTTCGTTCTCTCCAAGTATTCAGTGAAGTTTTTCTGAGTCGTTTAGATTTAATTATTTAATGTTTCTCTCGTGACTGTGTGCGTGGTCAGGTGCGAAGCCAAGCGGAAGTATAGGCTTAAGTGAGAAGGTAATGCAAAAACACACAATGACAGCTTTAAAAAGCGGAAGCAAAAGCCGAATCCCAGACATTTTAGGAGCTTCAGAAACCCCAGCCAGACAACTTTTTTAAGTCTCAAAAAGGTGCGTCTCTAAGGGTCTGCAGAGCACGTGAGTTTACCTATGGGAGTGTTGACAGTTCACACGCACACAGTATGAAACAGGTAAACGAGAGAAATTTTTCACTACTTAATCGATGGCAGATGCTTGGTTATATTGGGCAGATAGAAAAAGGTGTAAAAAAAAAAATTGTCACTAAATATACTTGTTGATATACCTAGGCGGCCCGCCCAAGTAAAGTCTGTGAATGGGAAGCACTGGGTTTCAGCACCCAGCATTCTTCAAAGCATCTGTGGTCAACAGAAGAAAGAAACTCATGTGACAGAACTCGCATAAATGTTTAATTCCACATGAGGGAGAGTAAATGATTAGGTAACCCAAAGCAACTAACATAAATAATAAGAAATATATCTAATGAATTACAGCCCAAAAACCAAATAGTCTTAATTTGAAAAGGGAAAGAGTCTGCAAGAGTCAGGTTGTTGATCATAGTCTCTCTTCAGATAAAAACTGACCTGAAAATGCAAAAGATGCATATAAGATGTATATTTATAAATGCGCCTGTACTAGTTCTCAATGTTCTTGATTGTGATATCCACAGCATTCACCCTTATAAATCAAGCTCTAGTGTTCTGAAACCATTTGATTTGTGTTTTGCTCTCTCACTTTCTTTAAAGGTAACAGGAATTACCTGAACAAACACCCCCTCTGCCAACAGCTTCTTTGCTAGGGAACACCTGATATATTTGACTAAACTCTTATCTCCCTCTCTCTCTCTTTCTCACACTCCCCAAATCTCTGTTTCTCTCTCCCCACCCCCATCGCCAACAACTTTTGGTCTCCTCTCCCTCCCAGCTGTTGCCCTTGTTTGTCTTTCCCTTTTCCCCTGGGCTCAGAGTTTCCTGTAGGGCTGGGCAGCTTCATCTCAGCCACTTCTTCCAGAATGCTCAGAATGAGAGGGCCTCCTTCCCCAGTACTCCACTTTTTCAAATCTGTGCACTTTCTTTCTACCCCAACTTTAATTTATGTGCAGTTCTACGTAAAATTTAATAGGGAGGGAATGTTCTCAAACCATTCTGTAACATTCCTTAAAAGCACATAACATTATTAAAATAATGCTTTTGGAACATTCTCCACTTAAAAAATGATTTCTGCTGCTCGATTAAACTACTGATTTAAAATGAGCTGAAACAACTAAACTTTTGAGTTTTTTATGTCTTTTGATATTTTAACTGTTTTATGTTCAATCCACTTAAATTTGTTAAAACAATTATGTTCACTTAATCGATTTGTGTTGAGACAGCTTGAAGCAATTGTGTGGAACCCAGCATTTGTTACAGTGTTGTAACATTGATAGACAAAAAATGTATTATAATGTGAATGGATTAGGAATATTAATATAACATGAAACTGAAACGTTAATATCGTCATTAAAATTGAAAAATAACTTTAATACATTGTCTAAAAAACAGTTACTCACACTAATATGGATCAATGATGTTGATGACATCATTCTGCACTTTAGCTTGTCATCAGAAGTTCTGACCAATTAAATGCTCACTAGCGTCCGAAATGTTCTGCCTCTACAAGATGCTAAATCTGCAACTTCTATTCACACAATTACTCTTTTCAATATCGTGATTGACAAATACAGGAGTATAAAAGAATTAGGCCCAATCCCAATTCTACCCTTTAGCCCTTCCCCTTCCCCCTAGCCCTCATTTTGTGCATTCCCGTGAAGGGGTAGAGGTGTCCTATTTCTCTTTAGCTTGAATGCGTAGGGTTAAGGGGAAGGGGTAAATAACCCTTTGAACAAAGATTTTTCAGAACAACAAACCAAGGGCTAAGAAAATTTCCCAGAATACACCAGCCAACAACGGCAGCATGACTGCACCCGGAAGTAAGGAGATCCACAAATTAGTATTTTTTGTCATTATTATGAATTTTTACAACAAACAAGCACATATTTTAATACATTCATAACTGCGTTCGTGTTTTATCGTCATGCTTAAAAAAAAACGCTAAAATAAAAACCGCTAAATTTCGAGATCTATAATCCATAATCATAACTCCTGTATAGCAGTCCCACAACATTCTGACACTCGATGACACTCGAATACCCTGTCAGTAATGTCTAGTGGCTGGGAATGAGCTTTTTCGCTACATTTTTCACTACATTGATCTCGTATTTAAAGAGGCCGTTGCAACATATCATATCAGTAACATTCCTGCATAAAACATGCTTTCTAGCATGAAAATGTTGCACATTTTTTTATCAAATTCATTTAACAATTGAAGATCAAGTTGCATGTGATGTGGCTTTGCTCTACTTAATTATCCAATGTGTCCATATGTCTGAAATATCATATATATATATATATATATATATATATATATATATATATATATATATATATATATATATATATATATATATATATATATATATATATATATAGTTGACACCAGAAGTTTACATACACTCTAAAAAAAGGAACATAACCATTTTTTAAAAAATGTCTGATAAATCATATGAAACGTTTACTATTTTAGGTCCGTTAGGATTACCTAAATGATTTACATTTGCTAAATGCCAGAATAATGAGATAATTTTTTTAGAGAATTTTTTATTAATTTCTAGACAGTCAAAAGTTTACATACATTTCCTTGGTATTTTTTTAGCTTTGCTTTTAAACTGTATAACTTTGGTCAGATGTTTTGGGTATCCTTCCACAAGCTTCTCACAATAGTTTGAAGGTATTTTGGCCCATTCCTCCTGACAGAATTGGTGTAACTGAGTCAGATTTGTAGGCTGTTTTGCTCGCACAAGCTTTTTAACTCTGCCCACAATTTTTCTATAGGATTGAAATCAGGGCTTTGTGATGGCCACTCCAAAACATTCACTCTGTTGTCCTTAAAGCACATTTTAACTAATTTGGCAGTATGCTTAGGGTCATGGTCTGTTTGGATTGAAGTTTTAATTTTCTGGCTGCTTGATATGTTGCTTCAGTATTTCTACATAATGTTCTTTCTTCATGATGCCATCTATGCTGTGAAGTGGACCAGTTCCTCCTGCAGCAAAACAGCCCCACAACATGATGCTGCCGCCCCATACTTCACAGTTGGGATGGTGTTCCTAGGCTTGTAAGCTTTCCCCTTTGTCCTCCAAATGTAACACTGGTCATTATGGCCAAACAGTTCAATTTTAGTTCCATCAGACCACAGGACATGTCTCCAAAAATGTGTCTTTTTCCCAGTGTAATTTTTCAAATAGTAATCTGGCTTTTTTTGTTGATTCTGGCTTGTTGATTTTCCCATGTTGTCACACAAGGAAGCAGTGGGTTTGAGGTTTTCCTTAAATACTATTCTACAGTTGTGCCTCCAATTAACTCAAATGTTGTCAATTAGCCAATCAGAAACTTCCAAAACCTTGACACCATCATCTGAGCTTTTTCAGAGGCATAATAATATTATTGTATGTAAACTTGAATTTCAAGAAAAGTTATAACAATTTCTCAAAAAATAACTCTCATTATTCTGCTATTAAGCATAACAGAAACAAATTTGATAATCCTAACTTACCTAAAAGAGAAAAAGTTTAGTCACATTAACATCTGACTTTTTGTAAAAAAAAGGTTATGTGCCTTTTTATACAGTGTATGTAAACTTCTGGTTTCAACTGTATATAACATTAATGCACATCAGTAACTCTCAAGTAACTTTTTTAATGTATATTCCTGTAAGAAAACGTTGCAAAAAATTGGAAATCCGATGATCGCAATAATCAAACTCTTGGGAACAACTGTGGTCGGAACCAATGTTCACAGTGACTGTGTTCTCTCTCAAGCGGCGGACTTCTACATTCTGATTCCTTGCCGCTGAACCGCATCATAGCTCTTTACCATAAAGTTGACTTAATTTCAACTCTCCTTGACGCCTACACTGGCGAAGACGCGCTGTCCTGCTCCTTGCCGCTTATCGTCGCCGGCTCCCATTGAAAATTAAGGACCTCCGGCTACTTTGACATGCTTTCGGTGTGAACATACAGATAGAGTATAAATATACCTTCCATTGGGTCAACAAAGTGTGTAGACTTGCATGAAAGTGCTCAAAAGTGGACAAGCTCAAGTTGTTTTAGAGTCTGGTTTTGCACACTCAGTGGAAATGTACTTTAATACTTAATACCTTAATAAACAGAACAATATATTTAAAGTTGCAGATAGTCTTAAGGTAGCATTATTTAAATACTATTACAGAATTTGTGAAAAGTTTTTAATGACATTTTATTCAGTTGTAGTTTACAGTTGCAATGCTACATTGCAAACAATTAAAGATTCAGTTACTGATTAGTCAAAGCACCTATTAGACCATTTTGGTGAGTTTTTGGTTGTCTTTCATCTTACTGTTGAAGACAAATCAAATCAAACCTCTAAAGCAACTAATTAAAATATATAAAGTCAAACTTTTGAAAGGGTATACATGGATTAAATTGATTTTGTGTACACTTTGGAACCTGTATGTGCACAGGAGAAGCAAAAGCAATTATACCTCTTTAAAACCCTCCACAACTTTTATCATCCCTAAAAGGAAGTGAGGTGCAGGCAGGGAAAGAGGCGAATAGGGGGAACGTCAAGCCTAGTTCTTGGAAACACTGCAGTCGGTCAACCAAAAAAAGAGAGTTTTGTTTGAAACCCAAGCCTCTGTTGAGTTTGTGTCACTACATTCCAGCAAAATGTCCTCTAACATGAAAGCACAGATCTGATAGTGACAAAGCGATACGAGACCAATTCCCTATCTACTAACAAAAATACACGGACAGAGATCCAATGGCAGGATGAAGAACGAGCGTCCCCCAGGCACTGCACCGAAATGTTACAAAAATATCAGAAAACGCTTCATGAATAGAAATGTGCGATTTACACAACGTCTACTAAATCTAGATGCTGCATGGGCCCATCCAAAAACACTTTAAGTCATTTGCATTCATTTCGACACGATCTGCCAGCAAGACATTTCTAACCTCCTCATGAAGGGTCAAGTCAGGACGCTTAGAGTCTGTGTTTTTCTCTCCCACACACGCCTTCTGTTTTTTTAATGCATTTCTGGTCATATTATACACCCTAAGTTCTTTTCCAACTGCTGATTATGAACCTGACCTCACTTGCCTCCACCAATCCTAAAGTCATGAAACAAGGACACTCACGGTTGACAGAGTTTGACCAGATCCTGGTCTGTGGTTCCTGGATGGAGTCCACGTATGTACAGGTTGGTTTTGCTCAGCTGGTCTCCACCGATGCTGCTTCCATTACTACTGCTGGTGGTGGTGGTGTTGGGACTGGGCGGCGCCATCTGCTGGGTGGAGGATGCATACGCCTGCTGTAAAAACAGAGATAAGACAATTCAACACTATTAGATTCAAATCCCAAAGGTCTTTCCTTTAAAATGTCCTTTGCGAATTTTAAGGAAGGACTGAATCATTTCTAACTATTAGTGACTCAGTCTTGCCACATGCAGAGCAAAACCATTTCAACAACCAAGTGATGATATAGATAAACAAGAAAATTTCACACGTACTTAACCTTTAAAGAAGTAATTGTAAATTCTGTTATTATTAGTCAGCCTTGCATAATTTCAAACCCATATGCTGTTATTTTTTTTGCACACTGCGATTTAATACTTTTCCATGATACAATTCTTCATAATGACAAATAGGATCCATGTGGTCGATGTAAAATAGAGGTGTAAATGGGGTCTTAAGCATTACGTCTATTCTGCCACTTCCAAAGAAAATGCATTTGATCAGATTGCTTTGTGATGTAAATG
This sequence comes from Danio kyathit, assembly GCA_903798195.1. Lineage (NCBI taxonomy): Eukaryota > Metazoa > Chordata > Actinopteri > Cypriniformes > Danionidae > Danio > Danio kyathit. The sequence continues at coordinate 83,466 of CAIGQS010000062.1, forward strand.
TTCATGTGGTCGAATACATTCGAACATTAACTTAAATCTACTCTCTGCCTGCTGACTGAATGTGGTTGTTATGGGATGTAGAATAGTGTTTATAATATAAGAGGGGAAAAACCAACACGTTCATACCCAGTGGAAATAGCAATGAGTCTTAGCAGAATACTTGTGATCGGATCATTGAAAACATGATATTATTAGGTGGAAAAAGCAGCATGATGTATAAGAAAACAGAAAAGCTTTGGTTATAACTTGGCAAATATTTAATAACAACAAAAAATACTTAATTAGCCGTCATCACTTATGCCTTGATAGAAATGACACCAAAATTGTAAAATGTTGGTCAAAAATGTACATTTAGACGAACTAAACACCAACTGCAGCATTCAGATTATAAATACAGTATATATGTAAATGCCAGAGTAAGGCCCAATCTCAATTCTACTCCTTAGCCCTTCTCCTTACCCCTACCCCACATTTTGTGCATTCAGGTGAAGGGGTAGGGGTGTCCCAATTATCTTTAGCTTGAAGGCGTAGGGCTAAGGGGAAGGGCTAGATACCCCTGGAAACCGAGATTTTTCAGGACCACACTCAAAACCAAGGGGTATGAAAATTTCCCAGAATACACCATCTACAACGGCTGCACACAGAAATAAGGAGATGCACAAATTAGTATTTTTTGTCATTATTATGAATTTTTACAACAAACAACCACATGTTTTAATACATTCATAACGGCCTTCATGTTTTACCGTCATGCTTAATCTATAACTCCTGTATAGTGTAGTACCATCTATAATCTAAAACTCCTGTATAGTAGTCCCACAACATACTTTCACATCTGTCACTTGAGGACACTCAAATACCCTGTCAGAAAAGTCCAGTGGCTGGTAATGAGCTTTTCACAGTGTCTGGTATAATGTTAATGTTGTTTTCGTGTGTTTAGATGGCCACGCTGTAAATGCACCGTATGGTTATGAGCTTATTGCCACATTATATAATTATGATAACATGATATTGTTGCCTTCAGTGATTTCCTGAAGATAAATACCTAAAAAATAACGCAACTGGAATAACTACAGCAGTCATGATCATCAAGTGAGAGATCACAATGACATATAATGACGTGTGCAGGTGTTGTAGTGCTGTCCCATTTCTTAGGAGTAAATTTTGAAGCCCTTCCCCTTCACACTCTGTTTCAAGGGCCGAGGGGAAGGGGTAAAAAAAAATTGAATTGGGATTGGGCCTATGTGTTGTTGTATCTGTGTTATGCTAATGAAACTTTTAACACGTTTAAACGGTTTACTGTCACAAAAGTGGTTTTAAACTTTAATGTAGACTTATAGACACAAAATAGAAGCTTTAAGAGTTCACACTTAGCTGATGATTGATTATAAAGCTTGTTTGGCATGCTGGCCCTGAGCTCATAAGATCCTCGAGCCCGGGGCTCCCTCCCGTTTGCAAGGCGAGAGGGGAGTTTGAGCTCAGGTAGATCTCGAGAACTTCCCTGCTGTAGTAGCTAATGAACAGATAGTGATTGCTCTTAAGAGATAACTACTTACTAGGAGTATGTCTATTTGGTGCCGATTTGGATTAGTCAGTTGACTTAAGTTGCATGTTTTTGGATGGTGGGAGGAAACCGGGGAACCCAGGGGAAACCCATGTGAGCACGGGGACAACATGTAAACTCCGCACAGAAACGTTGGCTGGCTTGGTAAGGACTAGAACCAGTGACGTTCTTGCTGTGCGGCAACAGTGCTAACCACTGGGCCACAATGCCACCCGTCTAGGAAAGGAGGAGGAGGAGGAGGGGTGGAAGGGGGAATTCTTCAAAACGAAAATGGCTGTTATACGGAACTTAGGGTATTTATAATGGCTTAGGAATTGTCTGATTGGTGAATCATAAATTGAATAATGCGGGACCGGCCGCAAGCAATCATAAGCACATGATCCTTTCCAAATTAGTTTATAAATAAACTTCACTAAGTGACAATAAAAAAGTCAACGCAATGCATTTAAAAAACCTGCATTTCGATTGGTATTGCCTTTTATGCGTATTTTCATGAAGACACATGCAACACGAGTTGCTATAGTATCAATATTTTTGCACCTGCTAAAGGGCACTTCACTTTAAAACGAAACTATAGGTCATAAAAATAGAGGCTTTCACATATAAACTCCAGTATTGCAGATAATGGTGTGGTATGTAACTTTTTTTCATCAAAAAACAACCAAATAGGTTGTTGTATGTGGTGCACGATTAAACAGCGACATTAAATACTGCAGCAAACATTAATTTACTGAACAGGATGTGACAATCGTTTGATTTAGACGTGCTTTCTTGTCCTCCTACCTCTGCATGAAGGCATTTTTCAGCTTTTTGACACCGCCAGTGTCTCAAAAGAATGATTAAATGGCATCTGATTGATCCATTTCTCACTTATTCAGTGATTCAGTTTTGCATTGTACAGGTTCGCAACAGCATGATGAGTAAACAATGACAGAATTGAAATATTTTGATCAACTCTCCCTTCAATATGTGATGAGGTTTACAAAAACAAGCGGGTTCTACTAAAGAACACATCTCCGATTGTTGTTGTGTCCAAAGCCAGAGGCTTTCCCTCTCCTGAGAGGTTGTGTTAGTTTTCTAATTAACTCCTCATCAGTCAGAGGGGCAGGCAAGGATGAAGTATTTCATTAGTCAAGCCTGTGAAACCCAATCTCAGACAGGGAACAATAGGCCAGTTTAATACATGCCACAAGTTCACTGGCTTGGCTGAGATTGTTGGAAGAAAAAAAAGAGGGGCACATCCAGAAGTGCCCGCACAAACGTCATGTCATATATAGAACTCTTGTCTTTTGCTCTCTCCTCTTGAGCCGGTTGAACTTAGTTATAGAAGCCTGTCTAATTGAGATTTGAGCTTGTTAGCGTTGAGCGCTAATCCCTCTCATGTGCTGTGTGCAGTCAGAAAGCGCTGTCTCATTAGGACTGCTCGACTCGGCTAACTCTGCCTCTGCATGGGAAACAGATGACTGAACCACTGCCCCCCGCTAAGCCCATCTGCCCTGCAACGCTGTTCAAGGTTGAGCGCTGCTGCACACCTAACAACACCAGTCTTCCTCACACAAACACTACAGGCTAAAAATAACAACACCCCCTAATGACAACAATCCAGAGAGATGTGTTGTGCAAATCAAAGCATATTATTTAGCAATTGTATCCAAAAATATAATCAGTTTTGTGTATATAATTACCACATTATAACCCTACACACGAAAAACCACTTCTTCTCATCAAATGCATTGCTTTTTCTATATGTATACATTAGAACATCTCGTCTTAAATTTTATTTCTTTCTGAGCAAAATTCATAGTTGCCTTTAATTTTTACCCTGATATAAAAATTTCCACAAAAATGTAATTGTACATGTAGTTTCAATCTTGTTAGGCATTTTTTAGAGCAAGAATTATTTGATGACATATTAAAAGACTCTTTAAGGACCACGGTTAAGGACCATATTTATACTTTGCCACTATACTTCAAACCACTCAAAATTAAGAGAACACCTAGAAATGCGCAGTTTCTCTAGATTTACAATTTATATAATTTATTTTTTTACAAATGACAATTGGTAAAAATAACAAGAGCGAAAAGCATTTCTCAAACTCAAACCTAGTAAATTAAGTACATCCAGAGAAATTGATAATGTTCAAGACTTTTTAAATATTTTCCATAGCTGTATATTATTATTATGCTTGTTTCTTTGTTTTGAAGATAGATTTAGAATTTATTAAGCAATAATGCTAAATAAATTGTTAAATTGATCAAAAGTGACAGTAAAAACATTTATAATTAAAAATATATTTATATTTCCAATAAACGTCCTTTTGAACTTTTCGTACATTCAAATAAACCTAATGTTTTTAACATTGGCCATAAGAAATCTTACATGAACAGCAAATCAGCATTTCAGAGTGTGATCAATTAAGAGAAGGCTGGAGTAGCTGAAAATTCTGCCTTTTTATAGAATATATACTAGAATATCTATTAACAATTATGTCTTGAATCTACACTAAACTGTAGGTGCATTTCGAGGGCTTAGAGCTAGCTATGCGTTTTAAACGCCTTGTTTAAACTAAATCTTTATATTGCTCTCATGACTTCTCATATGAACCACACACAAACAACTCCCATTCATGTACATCTGTTAAACCTACAGCTATAATTCCAGTACATGCAAAGCATGTGATATATTAGGTCTAGACATTCCTCCGAGTCCTGACAGTGATTCATGCATCGCGACCGTCCTCACATGCTCCATCTGCCCTGTTTGCTTTATACCTGAATGCAGAGCAAACCCTTGTCAACAACTAATCAATACCAGCAAAGCTGCCCTTGAACATCTCAATTTGACTGTCCACATTTTCCACACGTGACTACGGCTTTTCAAATTATACATTGAACTGAGAACCTCTATTCAAAAGAACTGAAGTAAATCGTGTTTCATAACAAGGCTGTGCTACAAACAATCAATACACAGTGAAAATCGAGTGAGGCATGATTGGCTTTGTGTTTTATTTTATCTATCACAAAAATAATGTTTTACTTGGTATTTTAACGTGACATTAGTATCACAAGCATATCCAAAGCTTTTTTCAGATCACTGTGTTTAGTTCCTCTAGATTATCTCTTGGTTTTTCCTACATTTCATTAACACTCAACTGAAATATTGTTGCAGAAAGACTTGATTCGAGTTTTTGGGATTATTCACAGTCAACTGAAAAGTTTTTTGTTAATACTAATAAGTGGCCTTTTATTAATTGATGGTTGAACTGTGATGAAAATAATGACCTATACCCAGTTTTAAAAAACCTTCATTGATTGTTTACAGTTTGAGCCATTAACTGCCGTCCCCACTTTTTGAACATAGACATGAAAATGATGTTTAATTAAAATGATTGCCAATCCTTAACGCTTTGGTGCATAGATTTAACCTTGGTCTCATTTTAAAGAAGACACTTGTAGATATATAGCTAAAGTAAAAAAAGTGTTCAAAATGCTAAACAAAAAACAAGAAGTTATGTGCCTTTAAGTTTATGTAAATAACAAAACAATAAATTAATAGTTTATTATATTACATTCAATATGTATTTTACAAAAACAAATTTAAGCCCGAATTTGATGAAAAATATTAAAGCTAAATATCTGAAGTGGTTAGGCTGAATATCTAGTGGTTAGCATGTCAACATATGGTGCAGTAGCACGTCAGTGCGTCCCGAGTTCGAATCCCGGCTCGACGACATTTCCTAACCCTGCCCCCCTCTCTTTCCAACTTCCCTTCCTGTCTCATTACTGTCCTATCTAATAAAGGCCAAAAATAAATCTTAAAAGAAAAAAAATTATATTCCAAATTTGAAGTTGATATCTCAAAAAACGAGCTTTCAGTAAGATTTTGTTTGGCCACATATCAAACATGTCCACCAAATGACATACAGTTTCCATTGGTGAACATATGAGGGTGCACCATGTTTTGAGGAATACGAATCATATATATTTTTTTATTCTTTTAAAAAAATGTGTAAAGTAGGCATCAAATTCTGAAGTAGTATGGGTAGTTTGGTGGTATTTGATTTAAATTTATCTTCCAAAAACGTAGAAAAAAATGTAGATTTCTTTAGCAAAGTAATGTTTTACAACACTGATGAGCATCCTTGTCACAAATGAATAAATAACTTTTGCTCAGTAATATCTATCAAAAATGGGCTTTCAATTGAGCTTTTAAATGATATATATAGTTTGTCATGATTGCTTTATGTTTAGACTATAATATTATTGTTTTAAATATGTAACTGCAAATGGTCTCAGGTTGAAAGGTGACAGTAAATGTAATTTGATATATTACTCTATAATCCTCCTGAATAATAATAAAAGACATTGTAAACAGTAAAATCTGTATTCAGACTTTTCCAACAATATATAGTTTGTCATGATTAGATTGGGATTTAATTGCAATATGGTGAAGTAAACTTAAGCAGCCCGCTATCAGGACGGTGACAGTTCGATTTGATTTGATTTATTTATTTTTGAACAGAAATATCATTCATAACATATCATTAACAAAAAAATACATTTTAACATGGTCGAAAATGGAGTGGGATGAAGCACAAGCTTAAGGGGTTTTAAAGGATGTTACTCTTACAATTCACTCTAGAGCTGCACAATATATTGATTCTGCATTGACATCACAATGTACGCATCTCCTATAGTCACATTGCAGGATGTGCAATAGAGAGTCAGGGTTATAGTTGAGCAACCACTACAGAACCAAACACATCAACGGAAAGTTTAACCACAATAGAGTGAAAGTTTATCATTTGCATGTCTTATTAACGCAGATGACTTTGCAAACATTTTAAGTGAATTTAAGCATGCAGGTATTGAAGTATAACAATTGAGATTTACGAGCTGTTTGTGCATAAACCCAATGAGATATTCTTTCTAAAATCAACTGATGCATTTTATAAATCAGATTCGAATTCCATTGATATTAGTATGCTATAAATATGTAATAATGACTATATTTTTAACTGTCAGCACTGCTTCGGAAACTGATATTGCAAATTTGTTACAGGGTGTAACATTTTTGTTTCACACTCAACCACCTAGCAATAAACATGCCAGTCCATACTAGAAACATGCAACATATATGTAGTTATCTATCTATGCCAAACTGTTTCAAACTTCTTAAAAACTACTTCAATTATTTTAACTTTAAAACTACTTCAAACTTTCAGACTATAGTCTTTCTCAAGCCACCATAAAGTTTGTCTACGAACTTTACTTTTTTAGTTTCTCAATTTTGGGAAATAAATGATTAAAACACTGTTTTGCATTGATGACTGATTATTTTAATTATAGCACTGTTCAAAATGTATCATTTTATGAATCTTATGTAACTTTCCACAATATGTATTTACAGTTCCATTTTAAATATTATAAGCTCAAGAAAATACAGAAAATCTACTGTAAAATGTAACAAAAATTAAACAAAAATTACAAAAAACTTATTTTTAAATTACGGAAAATTTCTGTAATTTAACATCTGTTATTTTATGTGGCGTTGGGGGGGGGGGGGGGGGGGGGGGGGGGGGGTCTTCCGGCAGCTGAAGTGTCAAAAAAAAAGTAAAAAAATGGACGTTAAACAGATGTTTCTGTAATTTAACATCCATTATTTTACAGTAAATTTCAGTAATTTAATGGCCGTTATTTTATGAAGTTTTTTCCCGGCAGCTGCAGTGTCGGAAAAAAAAGTTAAATAATGGATGTTAAACAGGCGTTTCTGTAATTTAACATCCGTTATTTTATAGTAAATTTCAGTAATTTAACAGCCGTTATTTTATAGGGGGTTTTTCATGCAGCTGGAGTGTTCGGAAAAAAACATAAAATAACGGACGTTAAACAGACATTTCTGTAACTTAACATCAGTTATTTCTGTCAGCTGGATTGTTGTAAAAAAACGTAAAGTAATTTAACATCCGTTATTTTATGGTAAATTTCTTTAACTTAATGGCCGTTATTTAACTTTTTTTTTTTTCGGCAGCTGGAGTGTTGGGAAAAAAAACGTAAAATAACAGACGTTAAACAGTTGTTTCTGTAATTTAACATCTGTTATCTGTACATACAATTCAACATCCAGATCTTTTTGACTAACTGCATCTCTGTTTAATGTTTATCGCCTTTTTCTTTTCTCATATTTAATTTTGTGTTGTCACTTGTCACTTTATGTACACTGGAAGCTTCTGTAGCCAAAACAAATTCCTTGTGTGTGTGAAGCACACTTGGCAATAAAACTGATTCTGATTCTGATTTTACTGGAAATTTCTGTAATTTAATGGTCGTTATTTTACCTTTCTTTTTCGGCACCCCAGCTGCCGAAAAAATAGTAAAATAACAGAGGTTTTTTACAGTGCATGCTATGGCTGGCCAATTAGAGCACATTGCAGTTTTTTTGAACGTTTCAAAAAGGTGAAGCTTAGACGTGCAACAGTGATGTTTGGCATGTGGAAAATGTGTTTTTAAGTCTTAAAATGCATAAACAAACAAATTGCATTGCACATTACAACATCATAAAACCCTTTAAATATTTATATATTGAAGATTATTGTTCAATTTCTGTTCCTGAATACTGTTACGACTCCCCAGAAAACCAAAAGCACTGGTTATTTTTTATTCAATGCTATGCTGGTAATTATTTTATTATATTAGATGCACTCCCCTACAACATCCCAATCAATGTAAAGCTGAATTATTTCTAATAGAGTTATTCAAGTCATCTGGTGAAATTATTGCATATTATAATACAAATATTGCAGAAAAATAAATATTGCAATGTTTTTTTTTTCAATAACGTGCAGCCCTATACGCAAAGCATCTTGGGCCATGAGGAAAAAGGTGGATAATGAAAGTCGAGAGCCTCCTCTTATTTGCACTTGAGGACAGCAGCACTGCAGTGGAAGCGGCTTCTTCATTTCCATAGATATGCGCAGTGTGGTAATGAGAGCGTGGCGGGGTTTGCACCTCTCTTGATTACTCCATTGCAGTGGCACTAGGGCAGGCTCTTGGGAAGGTTTGCAGAAATAGAGGTCACGGGAGGCAGCGTTGGGTTAGCAGGGGATCTGCCTCTAAAGGGCTGGGACCAGGTGTGACTGTGAATAGAAATAAATGCTCCAACCCTCATAGCTTGCAATATCGTGAGCTGTGCTTCGAGTTTTGCTGTGGAATATGGACATTTAATGACCTGCCGGCACACACTGCGGCATAATGCAGAGTGATGTTGCATGCAGAAGTAACTTGCACATGGATTTCATATACTGGTACTGGTAGAAATGAGTGGCAATACGGCGACTGTGGTCGGGTTTTTTGTTTTTAGAGGTAATGATGTATGAGATAAAAGTAAAATGTGCATTGTTGATTAGGTTTTAGTTTAGTAAAATAGAAAATAAAACATATGCCTGAGTAATTGGTGGTTCATTCCGCTGTGGCGACCCCTGATAAATCAGGGACTAAGCCGAAGGATAGTGAGTGAGGAAATAAAATATGTTAAATGAAGCCATGTTGGTCATGATGTTGTATTGTTGTGATTTTTCCTTTTGTACACTGTAAAAAATACTATTTGGTGATGATTTAAAAAATATATATTTTCAGTATAGTTAAATTTAATATCTGGTTTTGGAAATCATGATTAAATTCAACTTTTTGATTAAAAATAGATATTTAAAGGTGTGTTCACCTACAGATATAGTACATTATGCAAAATTGTTGTGTTTTAATTTTTAATATGCATTACTTTTTATTTATTTAATTTTATTAAGGATCAATAAAATGCAGTAGTCAAAATAATTAGAACACTTGAGAAATCAAAAATGTTACCCTTTTTGCCAAATGTTCATGATACATGCAGATTGGTGCTCTGAGCACAACAACCATCAAACTAAGTGAGTCGTAATGTTTTAATCCACTTTTAATTGTAATATATGGTATGTCCACCTTTATCTTCTGAAAGTCATGTCTAGCTTCTTTTTCTTTTTAGGAAAAATTACATAAATCTTCTTATGACGGCTCCATACTATGGTTTATATAGCATAAAGATAAAGTCAAGTAAAGGCAAGTAATTTCACTGGGCGGCCATCTTTGAAATGCCTTTCGAGCAGTATGCTCGGGCATTCTGTCTGAATGATGAAACATTCAATTCTCCAAAACTGTTTGCCAAGCTTACAATTTCCTTGCGAATTTAGAATCTCCAATAAAACTATACAACAGTGGCTCATTAGTATTGTTTCTAAACGTTCAAATCAAACAAAATCTGCATTTTTTTCGGTTGTCCAAGCTAATGCGCATGCGCACTCAAAAAGAACGAGATCACGACACCAACCTCATTTATGGCCGTGTTACACATTATCATCCTCTGAATAATGCTTCATCAGACCGCGCTGGTCTTCAGAAGCAATTCACAACTTAGTCTTAATGGCGAATCTCCTCCAGAAATGACAGCGACTCTTTGTTTACAAGTTTGTAGGCCGTTTGAGTAGTTGCTGTCATGTGATGTGCGTTTGACAGGACGGGTTGTACCTCGCGTTTGTTTCATACAGATTACAAAACCAGTGTAGTCAGTTTATTTAAAAGTGCAGATTTCAAGCTTTATATATGCTTTGGATATATTTTTGTGTCTGTGAAGTATTTGCTGACATTGTGTGTTTGTTGACCACAAAAACTGTCGCAAAAGCACACGTCTGGTCTGACCTTCTCCCCCAGAGAAACATCATTCTATAGCGATCGATGATCCCGTACTAGTAGATGGGGATTCATTCGCCATATTAACCGTTACAGATTTCCCCATTCAAAACTATTCGTGTGACATGTCTTGTGTATCCTATAGTCTTTGATAAAGATGACTCTGTAAATAATTGATAGTTGTTTTGGGAATTGTAAAGGCCAATCCAACAAAAACAACTGAAACCTAATAGTTTTGGCCACCATTTTATATACAGTTGTGGCCAAATGTATTAGGTTCCAGTTGTTTAATGTGAAAATGTAACAACATATTTATTCTCAGCCTTAAAATATTAAATAAATAATGCATAGTTATTTTTATTGTATATACAGTTACAGTATTGTGAGAAATTGTAATTATTGCAATATACAGTTAGGTCCATAAATATATTATGTAATTGTGGTACAGAGGGAATAACACACACCTGGCCATGGAACAGCTTTGAAGCCAACTGTCTAATTACATTTGGACCCTTAACAAGTGGGAGGCACATATGCAAACTGTTGTAATTCCTACAGCATTCACCTGATTTGGATGTAAATACCCTCAAATTAAAGCTGACAGTCTGCAGGTAAAGCACATCTTGTTCGTTTCATTTCAAATCCATTGTGTTGGTGTATAGAGCCAATAATGTTAGAATATATACATATATTATTTATATATAGAATTTTATATATATATATATATATATATATATATATATATATATATATATATATATATATATATATATAGTTGAAGTCAGAATTATTAGCCCCCCTTTGGATTTTTTTTTCCCTTTTTTTAAATATTTCCCAAATGATGTTTAACGGAGCAAGGAAATTTTCACAGTATGTTTGATAATATTTTTTCTTCTGGAGAAAGTCTTATTTGTTTAATTTCAGCTAAAATAAAAGCAGTTTTTAATTTTTTTAAATTAATTTTAAGGACAAAAACATTAGCCCCTTTAAGCTATTTTTTGTTTCAATAGTCTACAGAACAAACCATCTTTATAGAACGACTTGCCTAATTACCCTAACCTGCCTAGTTACCCTAATTAACCTAGTTAACCCTTTAAATGTCACTTTAAGCTGTATAGAAGTGTCTTGAAAAATATCTAGTAAAATATTATTTACTGTCATCATGGCAAAGATAAAATAAATCAGTTATTAGAGATGAGTTATTAAAACTATTATGTTTAGAAATGTGTTGAAAAAATCTCTCAGTTAAACAGAAATTGGAGAAAAAAATAGGGGGTGAATAATTCAGGGGGGCTAATAATTCTGACTTCAACTGTATATATATTATTATTTTTATTATTATTTTTAATTAGACATGACATTAAAGAGTATACTACCACATAAAGTATATAGACTATATAAACCATCATTATCATATATAAATGAAATATATTTGATATACTGTATATTTGAGACTGTATACCCTAACCCAGGTATAAAACATACTTTAATATACTGCTTTTTGCTCTTCATTCCTATTTCCCAGAGAAATGAGTAGAGAGCTGGTGTCTAAATCATGTATATACATGGAGATTCTCGTGAGATATGCCACCCAAACACGGCTCACTGGATTAAACAAGGAGAAAAAAACACACAATTCTTCACTTCTCCACCCTTTACAAGTTACACTCACAAATCAGGATCACATCCTGTCAGGCGTTTTCTCAGCCTCTCGGTCTGTATATATCGTTTGGCTGATCAACAGTGTCAGAAAATCACTTCAAGTAGAAAGAATTTGAAAAACAGTCTTTGCCACAGATGCAAGCACAATGTTTGAGAAGGGAATTCCAGGAATTCCAGGTCATTTATCTGAGAAATCTGCATCTCTGCCAAGAGTGCAGGAAGGAGGGGAACGATTCTCCTATGAGACGGCTTGCTTTTCAGAGCTGTGTCTTTCAGCAGTCATCCGTCCCATGAAGGAGGATTTCTGTGAGAGCGAACACACATTTCTGAGGCGCTACCAACAGAAACAGAGTCTGTGTCCAGGAATCTACAGCAAGTACTCCTGACTGATTCAAATAGCTCTCTAAAATCGCTAATTATATAAGTAGAAGTACAAATGTTACAGTATAAAGTATTGTAACTAAGTGTTCATTCACTGAGAAACTTATGTATTGCTTTTATTATTTATTTATCTTTTCATTTTAAATGTAAAGTTGTGTCTTTGTTAAAACTGTGTCTTTTTTTAATGACTTTATATAGTTTTTATCAGATGGGTTTTAAATAATTGGGTTTCTCCATATATTTGACCCTAATTTTGGATGAAACAACAGAACATTTTGTATAGTGTGTGTATATTATAGTATTTTCTTTTAATATTGTTTTAAATATGCAGTTTTTAAAAAATATTTTAATGAAGTTACTACATAGCTGTAGACTATAATATTTCATATATAAAACATATTTATTTTGATGTAATATTTTTATATTTTGTGGTGGAACAAGTAAAAATGTTATAAGGAAAGTAAAAAATCTAAACTACTTAACCGACCAAAAAAAACCAACCCAGGGTCATTCTGAAAACATACCACTATATACATTTCTGGGGAGCACCAAATACATCCCAGGAGGTACTTTTTTTGCAGTTTTTGTTTTCACAAATCTACCAGAGGCCGATGTGTACGCATTTTGAGATCTCAAATTTCTCTCGCAAGTGCCATTCAAGCCTGCTTTTCTCACATAAATACACCAGAGGCCGATGTTGACTGACTGACTGAACGTCTGACTGACTGACCGATCGACTGACCAACCCTCCTCCTTCCCTAAATCCAACCAATAGTGTTTTCAAAAGCACCGATTGACTTGCCCACCTATTTCCCTAAACCTAACCAACAGTTTTAAAAAGCAATCCAGAAAAAGAAAAGCCCTCCCCTGATTTATACCACGTTTTCAGATTTTACCACATTTTCACCCTGTTATTTATTTGTTTATTTGATTTTTCGGCTTCTGTTTTTGTCTTACCCGCTTTCTGGAACCATCTACATAATTCGCAATCTCCAGAATCTCCAGCTTGTGTTGCAATCAACTTAATTTCAAGAGTTCCCACTTAGATATGCTTAGCGTTAATAGCAGGTTTGGCATGTTGTCCCGGGAGAGAACCCTGAGCTCGGAGATACTTGAGCCAAAGGCTCCTGCCCTGTCAATAGGCATAAGGAGATCCGAGATCAGGTAGGTCTCGAGAGCTCCCCTTAGAAAAAGGAGGAAAAGGAGGAGATGGGGTGGAAGGGGGGATTCTTTCAAAACGAAGATAGAGCAGTAAGGAAAAACGATCCATTTATTGTAAGCTTGGATCACTCTGATTGGATTATTAAGCCTGGTTTATACTTCTGCGTTGAGTGATCGGCGTGACCCACGGCACATGCCTTGCGCGTAGCCGTGCATTTATACTTCTGCGTGCTGTTTGTGTTCCTCTGCAATAACACTTCAGAAATGCTAGTTGGCAGTAGGTTTTTATGTTCCTCTGTGTCGAGTTTCTTCGCTGTTTTGTTTTATTCTGAATGCTACCTTAATGTACAAGTGGCTCAAACTCGCTCATTCAGGGGTGGGAACCGGCGGACGTGCAACAACTTTAATCATAAGGTAAACACAAAACAACAGTTTCCATCTTGGCTCCTTCACAGGACTCCACACTTGTAAATACTCGCTGCATCAAGCTTGCGCGGCTCTCACCTCGGCCCACACTCGTCAGCGCTACCAAGCCGACCAATCACAGAGCTTGCGCTATGCGTCGTTGCAACGTGTACTTACATTTTTTGAGAGGTGCACATCAGCGTTGCCGACGGCCATGCCGAAGGCTGTGCGTCTACACGTATGCTGTGCCAGAGCATACGAGTGCGCTTGACGCATAAGTATAAATCAGCCTTTACTGATTACAGATGAGCGGCCAGTTGTGCTCAATCATATCACGTGCTCCTCTTGAAATTAGTCTATGAAACTTCACTTATTTTTTAAACTCACACAGCAAATGTTTTGCAACTGTTTATATGAGCTATATGGATTTTATATCTGTTTTTATAGATGTTTTAGACTGAGTAATGCTGAGAAGAATAACAAAGACTATACACCAGACAAATCAATGCCACTGAAGACACTAGACCACATTATAATCAGTGTTATATCAATGTTACAGAAATCTCAAAGCTGTAATCTCCACATTACATTAAACTGGATGTAATCTCACCATTGCACCGGATAAAAAGTGTGTTTCATTACCTGAAAGGTCACCGAATATTTGGGAGACTCTAATGAGCTTGAAATATTCATACTCTGTAAAATGATTTGCCTCATTTTGCCACCCCACAGAGTGTATTTCTCCTGTGGGTTTCATTCAGGCAGAGCTGACAGCAGTGCAGCAGTGCTTATAGCAGACCTGCAGGGCTTACCAGGCCTATCTGAGTTTGGGCCACTTAAGGAACAAATTAGAGACCAGTGGCTGCATGCTTTCACAACCCAAAAATTCAGCAAAAATTCATGTCCCCTGATAACTCGTAAGCACAAGAGCTGTGGAAGAAGTAGAGCTTTTTCCACACCAAGAGCGAAGACTCACATTAAACTTTTAGATTGAATGAAAGCTTGTGGAGTTGCATTTTGGCTGAATTATCTTATTATTTTTAAATTATAATATATTTAAAAAATATATGGGTATAGGACAAACTGACCTGCAATCATAATAATAATAATAAAAGTTGCGTTCACACTTTTTTAAAGGTGCAATTCTGGCTATTAATAAACAAGTAACTAGGACTTTTGCCTTAATAAACTCCTAATTTGCTGCTTAATAATAGTTATTGAGGTAGTAGTTGGGTTTCGGTATTGGGTACAATTAGGTATGTTGAAGTAATACGATCATGGAGATTATGTACTTTATAAGTACTAATAAACAGCCAATATTTTAATAATAGGCAGGCAAAAAGCCACTAGTTAGCCAGAATTGGTACTTGTATTCAAAGTGTTACCATGCACATTGCAAACACAATGTGCAAGAATAATCAGTGGGAAAAATGTGAAAAAGTCACAGCAAGTTCCAAGAAGAACATAAAAAGAAATAAAATGGAGCCAACTGAATAATATAAGTGTGCAAAGACTAACAGTGCTTTTAGTTAGCTTCAGTATCAGTATCAACAGGCCTCTCACTGACCAGACTCAATGACAGCTGCAGTATGACTGCAGAAACACTGTTTGGTAGTTTTACCCACACCTGACATTCTCCCTCTGCGTTTCTACAAAGCCACAGCAACTAAAAATCAATATACAGGCTTTCTTTAGCTTTACAAAACTATGACCAAGACTCTTACAACATATTCCAAGTGGGACTGTTGTCCAAACTGGTTTTATCATCCAACTTTCTGGCTCAAGCCCAAAGTCTACTTCAATTTTTAGTTGAACACACAAACTTTTAAAGTATATACTCCATATGACAGTGTGCGAAACACAAGCAAACGACACATGCACACTAGAAATATTTGTTCTTTTTCAGTCTGTGCTTGCTCTCTCCAAAGGTTATGAGACATAAAGATGTCTTTGCACTCGTTTAATATTGAGTTGTGGTTATTATATTATCCCCTCCCTAAAGTATATTTATTGCTGTCTTTGGAGTTTGTTTTGTTTTTGTTCCTTGTTTTCAGTTACTTTTCTGACTGTGAAACAATTGCCCGGTTCAGTCTTAGCCCACTGGTTAGTGCGCCGACATATAGCGCAACAGTGCACCAGGCGTCCTATGTTCAAATCCCGGCTTGTGGCCCTCTGTCTCTCTCTTGACTACCTGTCATTCTACTGTCCTGTCAAATATAAGCAAAATGTCAAAAAATAAAAGTGTTAACACTTTGGAGAAAATATGGCAGTCCAATATATTCAACCCACGCTCATTCTGATTACGTACCCCTATATACATTTCTGGAGAGCGCCAAATACGTCCCAAGAGCTACGTTTTTTGCAGTTTTTATGAATCCACCAGAGGCCGCTGTGTACGCTTTTTGAGATTTCAAATTTCTCTCGAGTGCCATTCGTGCCTGCTTTTCTCACATAAATCCACCAGAGGCCGCTGTCAACTGACTGACCAAATGACTGACTGACTGACGATCAACTGACCCATCCTTCTCCTTCCCTAAACCCAAACGATAGTGTTTTAAAAAGCACAGATTGACCAGCACCCACCCACTTCCCTAAACCTAATTGACAGTGTTTTCTACAGCAATCCAGAAAAAGAAAAGCCCTTGCGGCAGCCTGATTTTTACCACATTTTCAGATTTTGGCACATTCTCCCCCTGTTATTTACTTGTTTATTTTAATTGTTGGCTTCTGTTTTTGTATTATTAGCTTTCTGGAACTGTTCTTCACCAAACTCGAACCCTGTCATCACGGTCAACTCCACTCTGCATCTCAAATCCTCCAACGATCACGACGAGCGACTGGACAAACTGGTAACAGCGGGAAAGCCGTCCATACAGAGGTAAACAGTCAGCCGGTAAGCGCAAAAAGGAACGGCGTCATACCACCCCGTAGCGTTCGTTTGAAAGATGAAATGCAGCCATACGTACTTCTGGCTACATAATTCGCGATCTCGAGAAATGTATATAGGGCTACGTTTTCAAAATGAGCCTATGTTGAATATATTTATATTAGAACATGGCCTAATTTCTCGGTTAGCTCAGTTTGTTTGGATGTATGCGAACACTGCAATTGCGCTCACATCCACATTTACTTTGCTAATGCCTCTTGAAATGAATTGTGAGATAATCTGGAGGAAAGACGAAATGAAATGTCTTGATTCTTGCTCAGTAGTACAACAACAGCTACAAAGAAACACAAAGCACAAAACATATGAGCTGAATCACAGAATAATAACAGATGTGCTCTGACCAATGAGATGAGACTAGGATGTAAAAAGTTTTAATCCGTTTGCATTTGTTGCCTCTAGAATGAGAACCAATCCAAGAAGAAATCTTAATAATAATAGTCTTAATTACTGCTTCAGAACAAAGCAAAACAATCAACAAACCCTAAGGATGTGTGCAGGTTTGGTTGGATTAGAATGGACTTGATAAAAAGATATGATTCTTGTTTGTGGGGTTTAGTTGAATTAATGTAATTCTGCCATCTGAATATGTACAGTACATATCACAAAAAATGACCATATAGAGAAAAGAATGCTACAGCATACATGTTTTCCCATAATACTTGTGTTACAGTTCAATGCAGCTGTCAGAGATGCATTCTCTTGGAGCAGTATGTGTGTGTGATAGAGGAATCTCTGGTGCTGGTTTGACTCCTGTACACATTTCATAATCTCCTCACAAGTTCTCAATTAAAAAAACTGCATCATACACTAGGGGTGTGTACTACATTGGTCTCACGGTTTGGTTCAATTACAATAATCGTGTCATCGATTTTGTTTAATTCAGTATCATGATGCATTGATGGTTCAACGCATCCTCAATTTAGAGTTTTAATTCATGTATACAGTTTTGGCATTAAATTCAAGCAGTTAGATCTATGAACGGAACCTTTAATTTCACCTGCTCAAAGGAAACATACTTCTTGAATGCATCAAATATCAAATAAGCAATAAGAACTTGCTCGGCATTGTGTTCTGCTGCTGTGGGAGAGATGGAGTTTTTCCACAGTTTGACAATGAACTAGGAGATCTTGGGTTCTACTGTACCTTCACAGTGTCAGCGAAAGACTGTCTCAACAAACAAACTCAAAGGCAGCAAAATGTGCCCAGATGTAGGCTTTTAAAATAGTTGGAGCATTTTAATTACTCGCACACGTGTCTCGCCCCTCTCACCATAGTTTGCTACTCATGTCCCACTTTCCTTACCTCAAAAAAAAACATCAATACATCATAACCTCTTAAGGGCTGTTACTAAACCAATACTAAATCGTCCTCATCTGCATTGCAATGCACTATAGAAACAATTAATTCTGACATCCCTAATGAACACAAGCTAACATTTGAGAGCAATCAGTTCTACATATGGTGGCACCAACACCTGATAGGGTAGTGCTGCACATGTAATCATTTGATTTTATAATTATTAAGTTAAGGTAATTATTATCATTACATTGTTATTAAGTTTTGTCTTATAGAAATGCACATTTTGATTCAGATCCTGATGTAAAAGTATCTTTGTTTAGTAAAACAGTGACATCCTAAAAACAACCTTATCTTTTATACATTTGTAAATCGCAATAACCACAAGCTAAACTTTTAAAGAAAAGTCTAACTTTTAAAAAAATTAGCTAAACATAATGGTTTTAATGACACTTCTAATGAAAACAAATAACCTCGAGTCTCATTTCAAACATATGCGAAACTAATATGACTTAATAAAACAAGTTTTTAATAAGTTATAATACAATGTAATATTCAAGTTTATTTGTGTAGCGCTTTTTTTGCTGCAATAATTATCATGTCAGCAGCTCTACAAAAAGTGCACATTATTACTACATTAGTCAAAATTAGATAAGTTAAGGAGTTGTGTGTAGGGTGGACAGTATAAAAACATAGTTAACGTGCAGTTATATAGTACACAACCTGACAAAAATCTTGTCGCCAATCCCACTTGTAAGAGCAATAAATAATAACTTGACTTCTAGTTGATCATTTGGAAAAGTGGCAGAAGGTCGATTTTTCCAATGAATCATCTGTTAAACTGCATGCTAATCATCACAAATACTGCAGAGACCTATTGGAACCTGCATGGACTCAAGATTCTCACAGAAATCAGTCAAGTTTGGTGAAGGAAAAATCATGGTTTGGGGTTACATTAAGTATGGGGGCGTGCAAGAAATCTGCAGGGTGGATGGCAACATCAACAGCCTGAGGTATCAAGACATTTGTGCTGTTCATTACATTACAAACAAAAGGAGAGGGCAAAGTCTTCAGCAGGATAGCGCTCCTTCTCGTACCAAAGTTCCTGAAAGCAAAGAAGGTCAGGGTGCTCCAGGATTGGCCAGCCCAGTCACCAGACATGAACATTATTGAGCATGTCTGGGGTAAGATGAAGGTGTCACGATTGCAGGTTTGTGCGCTATCCAGAGAGTCTGTTTGGTCACGTGGGTTTTGTTTTGTTTTTGTCGTCCACGTGTGTTTATGTTGATCACGTGTGTGTGGTACTCAGCTGTTTGATTAGCCAGACAGCTGAGACTCATTTCCGCGTCTATATCTGGGCAATTCCGCTAGGTTCCGTTGTCGGTTCGTTGCTATCTTTAATGTGTTTCTGTCTGTTCTCAGGACGGTGTGGAGTGACTGTTTTTCTGGACCCCGTTGTGCCTATCTGTTTCCCGTCCTCCCATATCAGTTTTTGTGTGACTGTCCTGTATCTTGTATAGTTTATTTGACACTGTCAATAAACTGTTTTACTTGCGATTGGATCCTAGCACTGATTATTATTCCACCGTCACAAAACGAACCGACCCGAACATGGATCCAGCGAGTGTGTCCCAACAGGTCTCTGAGTTTGTCACACTCAGCAATGCAAGGATTGACCAGCAGGAGGAGGCACTGGCCACCACCGCTCAGGCCATTCAGACTTTGGTCGGTCAAGTTTCATTGTTGACCACCCAGGTTCAACAGCTGGCTACTGGAGCTGTACAAAGAGAGGTAGCACCAGCCCCAGTAGTGTTGCCTGCTCCAGTGTTTGCTAACCGCCCCGTCGAGCCTCGTCTTCCCCCACCGACTGGTTATGCTGGTGAACCTCACTTATGTCGGTCCTTCCTGTCCAAATGTTCCCTATACATTACGTTACAACCATCATTGTTCTCCACTGAGCAGTCTAAGGTTGCTTTTGTTATTACTCTCCTTTCCGGAAGAGCGGCTCAGTGGGGGACTACTGCCTGGGAACAGAAACTGCCTTGCTGCTCCACGTTTGAACTTTTTTCTAAAGAGCTCAAAAAGGTTTTTGATCGGGCCGCTTCGGGGAGAGAGGCCGCTCGAGTACTTGTTGAGCTCCGTCAGGGTAATCGGAGCGTGGCAGACTACTCAATCGAGTTCCGAACCTTGGCAGCTGAATGTGGCTGGAACTCAGAGGCGCAGTGGGACATGTTTCTACATGGGCTGTCGGATCGTCTTCAGGACGAGATCTACACTCTAGATCTTCCCAAGAGTCTGGACGAGCTGGTGGATCTGGCAATTCGGGTGGACGCCAGACTGCTGCGCAGAGCGAGCCGCACACAGAGAGGATATCCTGATCCAGCCCCTGATTTTCCGGCTTTGGCGATGGCGGCGGAAGTGGAGGTCGTTGACCCGGAACCGATGCAGGTGGGCAGATCCCGTCTGTCCGTGCAGGAAAAGCGTAGACGGAGAAACGAGGGACTTTGCCTGTACTGCGGGGGCGCGGGACATCGTGTGGTTTCTTGCCCGGTAAAAGACGGCACCCATCAGTAGGTAAGAGGTTACTGATGGGTGAAATCAATCAAGAGAAACCCTCTGTGGCGGCTACTTTACTGTCCGTTACATTATCATGGGGTTCCGGAAGCCAAAACACCCACGCCCTTATTGATTCCGGGGCAGAAGGGAACTTCATTGACTCAAGTTTTGCTTTCAGTTTTAAACTTCCGGTTATCGCTCTTTCTCAACCCATTGCAGTACGCGCCCTTAGCGGTCTTTCCCTTCCCACTATCACTCACTCCACTAAACCCATAAAACTTATTACGTCCGGAAATCACGTTGAACATATATCATTTTTTCTAACGGACTGTTCTAACACACCTGTGGTTTTAGGTCATCCTTGGTTGGTTCTCCATAAACCTCATATTAATTGGGGCCACAGCACAATATTTTCGTGGAGTGAGAAATGTCATGAGTCTTGTCTGGTGTCTGCTCGTTCTGCTGTGTCTTGTTCTGTGTTTCAGGAGGAGCGCATGGACCTGTCAAACGTGCCCAGTGAGTACCTCGACCTGAAGAGAGTGTTCAGTAAGTCTCGGGCTGCTTCTCTTCCTCCTCATCGTCCCTATGACTGTGCTATAGATTTACTGCCAGGGACATCTCCGCCTAAAGGCAAGTTATACTCTCTTTCTATTCCTGAGAGGGAGGCCATGGAGAAATATATTTCTGATTCTCTAGCGGCCAAGATCATCCGCCCCTCTTCTTCACCGGCGGGGGCGGGGTTTTTTTTTCGTGAAAAAGAAGGATGGCTCTCTTAGACCTTGCATAGATTATCGAGGGCTGAACAACATCACGGTGAAGAATACGTATCCCTTGCCGTTGATGTCTTCAGCGTTCGAGCGTCTGCAAGGGGCATCCTGTTTCACGAAATTAGACCTCCGCAACGCTTATCATTTGGTCCGCATAAGGGGGGGGGGGACGAGTGGAAAACGGCTTTTAATACCCCCAGGGGGCATTTTGAATATTGTGTTCTTCCCTTTGGGCTTTCCAACGCTCCCGCAGTTTTCCAAGCACTCGTTAATGATGTGTTGCGAGACATGATAGATCAGTTTATTTATGTTTACCTGGATGACATTCTGATTTTTTCCCGTTCTCTCCAGGAACATGTGCAACACGTCAGGCGAGTGCTTCAGCGGCTGCTAGAGAATGGGCTTTTTGTCAAGGCGGAGAAATGCGTGTTCCATGCACAGTCCGTTCCCTTTCTAGGACACATTGTGTCGGTCGAGGGGGTGCGCATGGATTCAGAGAAGATTAAGGCTGTGGTAGATTGGCCAATTCCGGAGTCTCGTAAGGCCCTGCAGAGATTTCTGGGCTTCGCTAATTTTTACCGGCGGTTTATTCGCAATTTCAGCCAACTCGCCGCTCCTCTGACGTCCTTAACCTCCTCCAAGACTCCTTTCAGGTGGTCGAGTGCTGCCCAAGCAGCATTCACTAAA
Organism: Danio kyathit; assembly: GCA_903798195.1. Classification (NCBI taxonomy): domain Eukaryota; kingdom Metazoa; phylum Chordata; class Actinopteri; order Cypriniformes; family Danionidae; genus Danio; species Danio kyathit. The sequence goes on from CAIGQS010000062.1 coordinate 105,613, forward strand.
CTAAAGGGCTGCTTTGTTTCAGCCCCCATTCTGGTGACTCCTGATCCATCCCGGCAGTTTGTGGTGGAGGTTGACGCGTCAGAGGTGGGGGTGGGCGCTATCCTGTCCCAGCGCGCAGCTTCGGACGACAGAATTCATCCTTGCGCGTTTTTTTCACACCGATTATCTCCCGCAGAACGTAATTATGACATTGGTAATAGGGAATTGCTGGCTGTCAAACTCGCTTTGGAGGAGTGGCGTCATTGGTTGGAGGGTTCGGGGGTTCCCTTTATCGTTTGGACCGATCATAAGAACCTTGAATACATCCAGTCCGCCAAACGACTTAGCTCCAGGCAGGCTCGGTGGGCATTATTTTTCGGACGTTTCGACTTCACCATCTCTTACCGACCGGGTTCCAAAAACATCAAACCCGATGCGTTATCCCGCCTTTTTGATTTTTCCGAGCGCAATACGTCTCTTGAACCCATTGTTCCTCAGAGGATTTGTATTTCTGCTGTGACATGGGAGATCGAGAGCAAGGTTCGCACTGCCTTGGAAGGGGTAACGCCCCCGCCCGGATGCCCACCCAGCCGTTTATTTGTGCCGGAGGAGATTCGGTCTGACGTCATTCGATGGGGACACTCTTCCAAAGTGGCTTGTCATCCGGGGGTGAGTCGTACTTTATTTCTGGTTAAACAGCGATTCTGGTGGCCAGCTATGGCACGGGATATACGTGGGTTTGTTTTGGCCTGTTCTGTTTGTGCAGTTTCTAAGACTTCTAATCGTCCTCCAGCTGGGCTCCTTCAGCCACTGTCAGTGCCTTCGAGACCCTGGTCACACATTTCGCTAGATTTTGTCACAGGTCTCCCGCCATCTGGTGGCAACACGGCTATTTTGACCGTTGTGGACCGGTTTTCGAAGGCTACTCACTTTATTCCTCTGCCCAAATTACCTTCTGCCAGAGAGACAGCGGATGCTGTCATTAATCACGTCTTTCGCATTCATGGCCTCCCGACAGACGTGGTTTCTGACAGGGGGCCTCAGTTTGTCTCTAAATTTTGGAGAGAATTCTGTCATTTATTGGGGGCGACTGTAAGTCTTTCTTCTGGTTTTCATCCTCAGAGTAACGGTCAAACAGAACGGGCCAACCAGGATCTAGAGCGTATGTTACGTTGTTTGGTTTCTCAGAATCCCGCCTCTTGGAGTCAGCAGCTCCCATGGGTGGAGTACGCACACAATTCATTACCAGTGTCAGCCACGGGTCTCTCGCCATTTCACTGTAGTTTAGGTTACCAGCCACCAGCGTTTCCCAGCCTGGAATCCGAAATCGCGGTTCCCTCCGCTCACGCCTTTGTCCAGAGGTGCCGACGCACTTGGAAAAGGGCCAGACAGACCCTCCTCCAAGTGGGTGCGCGCACCAAGGCTAAAGCCGATCGCCACCGGTCTAAGCCTCCCGTCTACGTTGTCGGTCAAAAGGTGTGGCTTTCTACCAAGAATATTCCCTTGCGCTCCGTATGTAATAAACTGGCACCTAAATTTATTGGCCCATTCACTGTCACCAAGATCATTAGTCCGGTGGCAGTCCGCCTCAAACTTCCTCCAGCGTACAGGAGAATACATCCCGTGTTTCATGTCTCCAAATTAAAGCCCGTTTTTCATGCGGCCATTAATCCGCCCATGCCGGTTCCCCCCCCGCCGCGTCTCGTTGATGGGGAGACCGTTTATTCGGTTAAGCGCATTCTGGACTCGAGACGGAGGGGGCGAGGATTTCAGTATTTGGTGGACTGGTATGGTTACGGTCCAGAGGAGAGAAGTTGGGTTCCTGCTAGGGACATATTGGATCACTCTCTTATCGATGATTACAATCGCCAGGCAAGTTCTTCAGGGAGCACCAGGAGGTGCTCCTAGGAGAGGGGGTACTGTCACGATTGCAGGTTTGTGCGCTATCCAGAGAGTCTGTTTGGTCACGTGGGTTTTGTTTTGTTTTTGTCGTCCACGTGTGTTTATGTTGATCACGTGTGTGTGGTACTCAGCTGTTTGATTAGCCAGACAGCTGAGACTCATTTCCGCGTCTATATCTGGGCAATTCCGCTAGGTTCCGTTGTCGGTTCGTTGCTATCTTTAATGTGTTTCTGTCTGTTCTCAGGACGGTGTGGAGTGACTGTTTTTCTGGACCCCGTTGTGCCTATCTGTTTCCCGTCCTCCCATATCAGTTTTTGTGTGACTGTCCTGTATCTTGTATAGTTTATTTGACACTGTCAATAAACTGTTTTACTTGCGATTGGATCCTAGCACTGATTATTATTCCACCGTCACAGAAGGAGGAGGCATTGAAGATGAATCCAAAGAATCTTGATGAACTCTGGGTGTCCTGCAAGAACGCTTTTTTTGCCATTCCAGATGACTTTATTAATAAGTTATTTGAGTCACTGCAGAGATGTATGGATGCAGTCCTCCAAGCTTACGGGAGTCATACACAATATAAATTATTTTTCCACTGGACCATGACTTTATATTCTGTACTGTACATTATTTCTGTTAAGTGACAAGACGTTTGTCTAATCAAAGTCAGACCTCACTGTCCTAATTAAATCATTAAAAATCAAGGCACAATCATGTTTTATTTTGGTAAAATAAGCACAATCTAGAGGCTTTTGCCTTTCATATTAGCCACTTCTGATACCAAATGATCAACTAGAAATCAACTTATTATTTGTTGTTCATAAAACTTAGAAAGGCGACAAGACGTTTGTGTATAGTGTAGGAAAAAGGAGTTGTCTATGTGTTTAATGCATGCTTAATGAAGTGTATTTGTTTAATATGCCACATATATTCTGTTATTTTTACTACAGAAAATTAATGGTAATAGTTGGAATTTGTGTAATGCAAAGGATTCTAAACTGATCTTTCGTTCTCACAATGTTTCAGCTGTTACCAGCTTCTCTAACTAAACATTTGTAGCACTGGCGAGAAAAAAACAGCCATGCATCCATTTACTCACAGTCTGGAGCCCTGATAACCTACTCAGCTGATACAGCCGCCTCCAGGCTTTTGGCCTTCAACCTTTACTCAAACCCAATAAATACTCGTTCATCCGGCCCATTCCAGCAGGTGAAGTGCAACCTGACATCACCAGGCTATTTTTCATTACAAACAGATGCTCTGAATTCAATTCGGTCTAAAATGACTTCCACAAACACAGTCTACCCCCTTCACGGGTATCCCTGGAGTGATTGATAGCATAATATCCACATTCCATTGGCAACATACGACCTTTTGAAGATGACAAACATGTCTTCTTCATGGCCGAGGGATATGGAGCCCACCTGCCCAACACGGCTGACTTCCTCAGCTGCTACCTATACTTCCACCTCCAGCAACTCACCCCGCTGTGCAAGTTATTGAGAAGAGATGCACCATGGGCTCGGACACCTGCCTGCTCAGCGGCTCGGCTGGAGGAAGCACTGCTATCAGTCATTTCAATGTTTCTAGAACAACACTTCATAAGCACAACATGTCTTTGGTTTAAAAAAATTTAAATCTATCTCTACAACAAAAGCACAATATGGATTTGTGGTTAAACATGTGACTGTGATTCCCAATAGCAGAGATCTTCTCTTATGTCTTCATAAACTGCAAGGTCGGATGAAATCAGTGACCCGACAACCGCTTGCATCTATGCGTTGCTCTTGGATTCTGCCGTGATCATGGGCGTGAAGCTGAAATAACATTTAGAAAGCCAAGCTGGATCAGATCACAGTGTGTAGGCTTATGAAACTGTTAATGAGTAGATAGACCATCGTTGTCAGAGATTGCTTCCTATTCATCTGTTCTCCCTGGTTAAACGTTATCAGCCAGTTATTCATAAAATAATCAACACATTAATAGTTTTTGCTTCAGGTTGTACAGTAATTGTCATATGTATGATGATGACCTTGTAAGAGCAATGAAGATGGCAGATGATACAGATGGAGAATTTTCATTGAAGCCCACCTGATTCGTTTTAAATAGTGGGCAACTTAAGCTAGATATAAAAGATGAAAGAGGTTTTAAAAAATGCAACAACAAAAAATAAGCTTATTTTCTCAGTACATTAGAATGTGTTCGGTTTGAGATTCTTAATTCATTTTGAACTTGAAAAATAATGACATTTTGCCAGAATCTCAAAAAACAACATAGATTTTTTACTTTGTTTACAAAAGACAACCACTAAGTTTCTGTTTAACAATGGTTTTCATACTAAAAAAAGTCATGTAAGGCATATTTAGACAACCCAGGCTCATTCTGAAAATGTAGCTCTATATACATTTCTGGAGAGCGCCAACTATGTCCCAGGAGGTACCTTTTTTGCAGTTTTTCTTTTTGCAAATCCACCAGAGGCCGCTGTGTATGCTTTTTAAGATCTCAAATTTCTCTCACAAGTGCCATTCGCGCCTGCTCTTCTCGTGTAAATTTACGAGATGCCACTGTCGACTGACTGACTGTCTGACTGACTACCTGATCAGCTGACCCACCCTCCTCCTTCCCTAAACTCAACCAATAGTTTTTTCAAAAGCACTGATTGACCCGCCCACCCACTTACCTTACCCCAAACTGACAGTTTTAAAAAGCAATGCCGAAAAAGAAAAGCCCTCGCCTGATTTTTTTACCACATTTTTAGATTTTACCACATTCTCAAGCTGTTATTTACTTGTTTATTTAATTTTTTTTGCTTTAGTTTTTGTTTTACCAGCTTTCTGGAACCGTTCTTCACCGGACTCGAACCCCATCGTCATGGTCATTGCTGTCAATACGGAGATAAGTGCGAAAAGGAACGCCGTCATACCACCCTATAGCGTTCGTTTTAAGGACGAAATGCAGCTATACGTACTTATGGCTACATAATTCGCAATCTCCAGAAATGTATATAGGGCTACATTTTCAGAATGAAACTATGTTGCATTTAGAACAAGAATTTGATTATAAATTAAGCAACTATTTAACAATCACAGTGCAGACCCAAAGTTATTTTAAATATTTTTGCCATAATTCTTCAAAATATGCTTTTGTAAGCAATAGATTTTTAACAATTTAAAATATAATCAATTTGTATGATTGATTATTGTTTTGTATATACCAATATTAAGGTACACAAATTGAATCAAAATATAGTTGAAATCAAATGTCAACTATAACACAATTACAACTAATATTTTTTTATAGTTACAAACAGTATAATTTATTGTGCCTGAATGATATACATGGCTTCAAATGTTCACACAGTCACAAGCCCTTAAAAACACTAGCAAATGACAAACATTTCGGTAACTTTACAATTAAACTTTGCTATACTCCATAAATCATGAGTGTTTTCAACTGTGGCTCCTGGTCAACGATAATTTAGATTCGACATTAGAGATCCTGCGATGTGACTATTGCACATGCAAACATTGCAATATCGATGTTGAAACGATATATTGTGCAGCCCCAATAGAAATGTATTATAAAAATCCAGCATAATAACGCTATTGTAATATGTATCACTGTGGTTGGATACAACCATGTTAACAGGTGAAGTAACTTTGTATTATTTGCATAAATTTGCATACGCAAGCTCAACCATTCATTCTTTCTTAAGTGATTAATATTGCCCTTTGAGTTTAACTTGAAGACACAGAGGAAATTTCTCTAAATTATGTTATTATCAGGGTGTGAATTACAGGGGGGTTTTGGGGGGTTTGACCCCTCTAATTAATGCTTGATCCCTACTGTAGGACATCAAAACAAGATGTATAGGGAGTCAGCCCTTAAATAGTAAGAAATAGCTTTCTCTGATCGTTGATCTATATCTTAAATATTAATAATTAAAAATGTATAATATGTATAATGTATAATATAAATATATATTTATATATACGGTTCATACCATTGTGAATGCATAATCACGCCAATCAATGCTTGGAAATGTATCATTCAGCAGTCTGAAACTGGCAGTTCTAGAGCACCAATAGACATATTAAGTATTCACAAAAAGGGTTTCTTGTAAAATAGATTATATCTGCATGTAGCCAAAAAATAAAAATAAAAATTGTACACTTCATTTGTATAGTTTGACCTACAGTAACCTCTAAAATAGTCACTAAACTGAGGTATATTAATTTTATTAATAAATATGCCATTTAAATACATTCATAAATTTGATTCACTGAAGGAAAACTTGACCTCCCCCGTTCAGCAATGCATAATTTGCACACTGGTTATTACCTATTGTATTTTGAACAGTATTATAACATATTCAGAAAAGGCTACGTGTCGTGTTATGTTATTAGCATAATTTATAACCTACTCAATTTGTGTTCAAACTCATCAAATTAAAGCTATTTTTATTAGGAGTACGTAGTTGTCACTTTATCTTAAAAACAATCATAACTACACCCCTCATAACAATGATAATATAAGTTTATATTAATACTTAATAATTCATTGCACGTAACCTTTCATCAAACACATCGGACAAGCGTTCATTTCCACAAATAAATATGGTAAAAGCAAATTTCGCGGCTTTTCGCCTTATTATTTTAACCTTTGTGTCTCCGAAAATAAACAGTCGATAATTCAAAGGCATCCTATGTCGGCTTCATTGACTTTCTGTCTCTGCAAAGTCAATCCGAAAGCTAAATGTTTCCCGTCATAGTAGTGGGATTTATAGGGGTGGGGCAAATGACTCAACGTAAAACTTGCTTAAACTAATTTTCTTTTCCCCCCTTCAAGACCAATTTTCCTAGAAAATGCCAAAGGATGGTCCCGATTTGCGTATCCTCAAGCGACGGCTTCCCCATAAATAAGTATCTATCCGCGAACATTTCGGACCGCAAGTTCACTATGTACAGTCTGTGACTTCTCAGATAGATCTACATTTAGATGGACACTTTTTAAATACACGTTCGCGTTAACATCGCCGCTTTATCCGGCACGATCGCGCGATCATACACTTCAATATTTTCACGCTTCCACTTTCAAGGACACTGCAGCTCGCACTCATGCAATTACACACACAACAGAGATAAGGCTCGGAAATTTGCGTTTTCCGCCGGCCAGAACAGCTGACGGCGCCGCGCACGAACAGAGCTTTTACCTTTTTACTGGTTCTGCTGGTGTAGCCGTTATACGGGTTGATTCCTGTCCTTGGCGGCACCGAGAGCAGCATTTTTACAGCAGCAGCAGCAGCAGCGCGCTGTGTGTCCGGAGCGCCTCGTACAGCCAAAACAGTCAGCTGACGTCACCGGGGACATTCAGCCTGGAGTCTGTGGAAGAGATTGAGCCGTTCTTTACTCACACACGCACACACACACACTGCTCTTCATTAGCACAGTGGGGGGAAAAGGTTAGGCTATTGAAAGCTATAATACTCTTTCAGTATTATACGAGTTTCATATAAACTTTTTTCTTTTTAAAAACAAGGCCATCAGCTGAAAGACCCTTTCATGAACTCGGTTGATATTCTATGCTGAATTCTTCCAGCTGTATAAATACTAGCATTAAATATGATATTTACTGGTCACATGTGCACCTATGAGAACTGCTGGGGTTTATGTGAGAGCATAAATTCACATGTATTCTGTATTGTGACACTCAGTAAAAACATTAGCAAGTGTGCATGACTGGTGCATCACATCTCATGATTATTAGAGTTTACTAACACAAAAAATAATTAAACATGCATAAAACTTAGTAATAGGCAACATGGTGGCTCAGTGGTTTGCACTGTCCCCTCACAGCAAGAAGGTCGCTGGTTCGAGTCCCGACTGGGTCAGTTGGCATTTCTATGTGGAGTTTCAGCCTGATCTCACGAGGAAACGTAAGTATTTTACGTTTTGTCAGTTTAGTGGCTAATTCGTACGAATTCGTACGAGTTCAGTCGTAAGAAAATGTACGATTTTAAAAAGGAGGCGTGGCACCTAACCCCACCCCTAACCCCAACCGTCATTAGGTGATGGGCAAATCGTACTAATTTGTACGAATTAGATCGTACGAATTCATACGAATTAGCCACTTATCAAAAAGTTACGAATTGGCCGTGAGATAGCGTTGGGAGTTTGCATGTTCTCCCCATGTTGGCGTGGCTTTCCTCCGGGTGCTCCGGTTTCCCCACAGTCCAAAGACGTGTGCTATAGGGGAACTTTATAAACTAAATTGGCCGTAGTGTATCAGTGTGCGTGTGGGAGTGTATGGGTGTTTCCCAGTACTGGGTTGCAGCTGGAAGGGCATCCGCTATGTAAAAGATATACTGGATAAGTTGGCGGCTCATTCCGCTGTGGCGACTCCTGATGAATAAAGGGTCTAAGCCGAAAAGAAAATGAATGAAAGCTTTGTAATGAAAATGAAATATTTTCACTAATCAATGATAAAAGGTGTCTCTACATCGTGTTACTGTCTATGTTCTCACACAATGATTTAACTTACATTTAGTCATTTAGCAGACACTTTTGTCCAAAGCAACTTACAATTGAGGTAACTGAGGTTGATGTAACTTAAATACGTTTTAAAAATATGTTAATTACTAAACATTATTATATTACAATAGTATATTATGATAAGATATGCAGTAATATTATAATAACAAATATCTAGTATCTAAAACAATATCATAAAAAAGGAAAATGTGAACTAATTAATAAATAATGCTAACTAAAACTTCAATAGTATCTCTCAATGTTACTAAAATAACACTTCAAAGGGGTAAACGATTAAAGTAGTCATAATGGGATATTATTCTATGTGTTGTGGAAACTAGTAAACTAGTACTTGCATGACAGACTACTGTGGCCCAGAGAGCTTAAATATGCAGTTAAGAAAACACATGCAAATAGAAAAACAATAACAAAGTGAAAAAACATCTTCAACACTTGCCCAAGCAAATTTTTATATGCAAATTATCATGTTTTCAAAACTCATGATAATAAAGAAATATGTTGCTAAGAGTGCAAAATGCTACGGAAATTTTTTCAAGGGACCTCAAAAAGTGATGAACCAGACTGCTTTTGTTAATGTTGAAGGTTAAAAGTACACTGTAAAAATAAAATTGACCTTAAATTCACAGTAAACGACTGGCTAATAATTGCATTACTTTCACAGTAAAATACTTTATGTAAATTCACAACAAAATACTGTGATGTAGTTCACAGTAATTTACTGTTATTTTGTTACATTGAATTACTCTGAAATTACAGCTATATAGTGTAACTTCACAGTAGATAGTAACTGCCATTACAGTGATTTCACAGTATTATCTTGTAGAATTAACTAAATTTCACTGTGAAGCAGGCTTTCCTCGGCTATTCATGTTGACATTTACCCTGACTTTGAAATCATTATGGTTGTTTAACAGTGTTTGGTTTTATGAATCATTTACTATTGTTTCAGTTTATTACATTTTTGGCTAAGCACAAAGATATGTTCATTAAAAATGATTTAATTTTTCCATGTTACCCTTATCAAATTAAATGAAGGTGCAGTGTACTCAAAAATAAAAAATTTACTATGACATCCATGTCGTTTGAAAACAGGATGATTTTCTTTCAAGTTATTTTTGAAGATGTAACCAAATTGTTTTTGGGGCTGCAATAAAATTCTGTTATTTCTAAATATCAAAAAGTGCCAATACTAGCATAAAAGTTCATTTGTACTACTACTACTTTTATGTTGAATGAAATAAAAGCAGTTTGAACTCCTATAACTAACATGCAAAAGATATAGCCTTTTTACAGTAATTTGCTGTAATCATGCTAAATTGATTAATTTCACAATAAAATTCTAAATACAACACATTGCTTTGAATATTTACAGTTAAATCCTGTAAAGTGATACTAATGTAATTTCCTGTGAAAAATTACAGTAACATGTTGTGAAAACACTGAAGAGGCTATTTTCATTTTAAAACGCTGCTGCATCATGTGACATCTGAAAACGGAGGCGTTGCTGCAGACATTCGCCTATCTGATTGAGGCTTTTTCTCAATATTAAGTAGCCTACACAAATTTTACTCCTGCACCCTTTTCTTAAGTTCAGACTTCGCAAGTTTGATATAGAAAACAAACTCCTGAGGACACGTTGGGTAAATACAGTGTACTGTATAACGTCATTGGCATCACCCTTCCTACGTTGTTTCACTATCTTACCAATAAAATGAAAACATGATATAAGGAACTGTCAATTTTCATTTTGATATTAACAGACACTAAAAATGTTGAGGCGTCGTGTAGCGACATATTTATATGAGCGTCATCTTCACTGTACGAAGCCTACAACTTTACTGCCTCCTTTCATTTTCTTCGAAAAATATGAAACATACCCTCTCATTTGCTGAATATCAGTGTAGTGTGGATGGAGATCTTTTCAGAAACGCTATATGAAACACCAGTGTCACCGTGGATCGTTTTCATTCTAAAACGCCGTTAACATGCCTCAGCCTTAACATGAAGCTGTCAGGATTGTCACTTTTGGGGGTCCACATCTTGCAGCCCATTTGAGCCTACTCAGTACCGTACTAGACCACTGAGGCAATTGGTATGTCCCAGTTTGCATATATTCTATGCTTTTTTGTATACTGTTGAGTATTATGAAAAGTTTCCAGACAGCACATCAAATGCTATGATGATTTATTTAATTAACTGGAAAAAACAGAGTATGTTATGACGGAACTACGACTGCTTTAATTATGTACCTACTAGAGTGGGCGGGGCTTACAAAATAACCTCATAAACTTGCTACACTAGACACTTGTGTACACAGTGCGTCATTTAGGACACAGCTGATGTCTGTGGTGGTTGTGGCTGTGGCCTGAAACGCCGTCACCAAATTTTTTACGAGTATACATTCTTAACCACACCTGCCATTTAACCATTTTCTCATTACAGTGTAGGCAAAGGAACAACGTGTAGCCGACGAAGGCCAAAAGACACTTGGGATGGTGAGTCAGAAGCCAGTCATCCAGCAGTAAGTCATCTGATCTCCTCCAGCATCACCGACACTGTTTATCTCAGTTCAGATGAGTGTCTAAATGTGGGAGGAGAGATGTTTAAAATTCTCGTTTCTTTGTTTGACCACTGCGTCGCTTCCAGTTTTCTGCAGGTCTTTGGCATTTGCTCTTGTTTATGTTTGGATAACCGTTACGTGCCACATTCCAATAGTGTTGGCAGAGCGTTTAATACGTTGAGACGTATTTACACGTTTTGTGTATTTTAATGATTAAAGCCATGCTGGGTGTTCTCAAAGAAATCTCTCGGATCAAAACAGCACTGGAAATGTATATCTCCGTTTTCGGGAATGATTTACGATGGGGCAAGAGTTCATTTGGGTTCAGTCTTGCAGTTGATTTGAGCTTGGGTAATATCAGAAAATTGGGTTTTAGGGAGAATAATGAGAGTTTGCAGAGCCTGTGAGCTTTTTTGGACAAATGAAGGTCACTGAGCTATTGATTTGCATATGTATACAAGGAGATAAACAGTTTGGCCTTCAGCAGTGGAAATCCAGCACTAGAAAGGCATTATGTCCCCCCCTAAAAAATCTATTATGTTTTAAAATGTAAATTATTCATGTGATGGTAAAGCTGCCATTATTTCAGTCTTTATTCTCAAGTGATCCTTCAGAAATTAATAAATATATAAGTTAGAATGTATATACCTAGAAAAATATTTGTTTGTATATTATAAATAGTTTTAGATATTTTTTCAATATTAATCATAGTAATAGTAAAATGTATTATTTTTAAACTTGAAAGAAAATTAAAAAAAAATAATTTATGTATTTAAAAAAATCACATCATATTATCATCATTCTTTTATATAAATACATCTAAATTATTGTTTATGTGTTTAAATACCTTTAAATATTTTGTACAACATTTTTAAGATATATTATTATTGTATTATTATTATTATTATTATTATTATTATTATTATTATTATTATTATTATTATTATTATTATTATTATTATTATTATTATTATGGGAATCATGGTGGCGCAGTGGGTAGCACGATTGCCTCACAGCAGGAAGGTTGCTGTTGCTCTGGTTCAAGTCCCAGCTGGGTCAGTTGACATTTCTGTGTGGAGTTTGCATGTTCTCCCCATGTTGGCGTGGGTTTCCTCTGGATGCTCCGATTTCCCCCACAGTTCAAAGAGATGCGCTATAAGTAAATTGAATAAGCTAAATTGTCCGTAGCGTATGTGTGTGAATGCAAGAGTGTATGGGTGTTTTCTAGTGTTGGGTTTGTTGCTGGAAGGGCATCCGCTGTATAAAACATATGCTGTATAAGTTGGCGGTTAATTCCGCTGTGGCGACCCCTGATTATAAAGGGACTAAGCCGAAAAGAAAATGAATGAATGATTGTTATTATTATTATTATTAATAATAGTGTTGATGTTGATACTTGGAAAATTAAAACATATATTAAAACATATATTAAAACATATAAACAATATTTATATAAAACAAAATTATTATTTATATACTTGGACAGACATGCAGCAATATATTTGTATGTATTTATTTTTCTAAAAAATATAATTATCACTATTATTCATTATTCTTTTCACTATATCTTCATTATGTTTTTGTGGGTATTATTGTAATTATTATAATTTCTTTTCACTATACATATTTTACAATTATTATTATTATTAGTAATAATAAAATATATTATCTAATGCAGTGGTTCCCAAAGTGGGGGTCAGAACCCCCCTGGGGCAGTCAAGGGGCAGTGAAGGGGGGTTGCTTGCTGATTTCCAAAAATCTAATTATTTCATTAAATCATTAGAATTTTCATATTTTATCTATAATCTAGTGAAGATAAAAATAGTAGTTTATATGTAGTTACAGCCTCTTTTTTTCTATTGGATTGCGACCCTTGGGGTGATGGCATTATATTAAAGACACACCAATAGCATCAGATGCAGCAGATTGATTCTATGGCACCAGGTTAAACTTTTTGGCAAATTTAAAGCCCTCACATACATACATAAACCCCCCCCCCCGAAGAATAGACTTGGTCCTGTTGGTTTGTGCGCGCTGTTGCATGCAAGGTTTCTATATTTATAACCACCTCAGAGGATATTCGGGGTTGCGAGTCACTGGCATTGTTATTTTGGGGGTTGTGGGCTGAAAAGTTTGGGAACCCCTGAACTAATGTACGGCCACCACTCTATACTATACATATTTTTTCCTGAACAACTATAAGAAAATGTATAATGACCAACCATATTTATAGTTTGTACTTACATATTCTGTGTATTTATAAAAACAGTGACAACAATATAATAATTGATGCCAACGTAAAGCATCTCATGTAATATACAGTTTGCTTGTTTTTCACATTTAATCCAACTAAGTCTGAATGTTGTCGAGATACTGTATGTTGCAGAGGGATCGATGGGGGTTGGGAATTCCTCTGGTGTTTGCGCATACCTTGAATTCTTCAGGTGTTGTCAGCATGGCCATTGCCGTAATTATCGCCCCATGAAAGCCTTCCTCACTTCCTAACCCGCTATTTAGGACATCCTTCTTTGAAGGAAATACCTTTTCTGGACAGATGCATTGTTAACACTGGGTTACATATACACTCAAAAAAATTACATTTGCTGTTTGTTCAAGCTACTTATTTATAAGGGGGGACGACTCAATTGTTTTATGTTCAATCAACTTAAACTTGTAAAAACTAATAATTTAACTTAATTCAGTCATGTTGTCCCATCACAAATCAATTATGTGGAACGCAGCATTTTCTTACAATGTACATTAATTTTGTGTCTCAGAATTTCTATATTTTGTTGCAAACATTTTGTTTACCCCTAACGGGACACGGCGACGCCATCTTTCCAGTGTCAATTTTGGCGAAGGCAATCACATTCTGAGCTCAGTGACATCTGCAGTGCAGGGCTGGGAGATTCACAGACCTGATTTATGCAACTATCCATCTTCGCTCAAGGCTGAGGGCCAGAGGAGTAATGTTGGCCTAGCAGACGTCCCACAGTCCAAGATGTGTGATGTAATTTACCCAATGTTCACACGCATACACAAACACGGACGCACACTAGAGAAAAGGTCTCGGCTGCTGCCAATTATTCATAGTGCGCTCACACATATATGGGTGATGCTCAAAGGTACCGGAAAGCAATACAATCTATTACTGAGACATCATATTTGTACTTTCATTGGCTAGTTAGAAACTAATTGCAAAGTTTCTCTAATTGAGAAAATGCAGCGTGTTTTATTAATATGTTTGCGTTGTGAGAAAATGCAGCATGTGTGCTGTCAAATGGATGAAGATCTTTTCTTAATTTGCTGGTTTTTTGTAATTGCACGTGTTTTCTTAAATTGCAGCACCTTAAGCTCTCCCGGCCACCATACAATATACTATATACTATTGTCCACACTGAAAAAGGCATTCATATTTTTATATTGAAAGGAGGCCACTGTATGTATGCATGTATCTAAGTTTGTATGTATGTATGTATGTATGTATGTATGTATGTATGTATGTATGTATGTATGTATGTATGTATGTATGTATGTATATACAGTGCATCAGGAAAGTATTTGTAGTGCTTCACTTTTTCCATAATTTTTTATGCTACAGCCTTATTCCAAAATAGATTAAATTCATTTATTTCCTCAAAATTCTACACACAATACCCCATAATGACAATGTATAAAACGATTTTTTGAAATTGTTGCAAATTTAATAAAAATAAAAAACTTGAAAAATCACATGTACAGAAGTATTCACAGCCTTTGCTCAATACTTGTTGATGCACCTTTGGCAGCAATTACAGCCTCAAGTCTTTTTGAAAATGATGCCACAAGCTTGGCGCACCTGTCTTTGGGAATTTTTGCCCATTTCTCTTTACAGTACCTCTCAAGCTCTATCAGGTTGGATGGGAAGCGACAGTGTACGGCCATTTTCAGATCTCTCTAGAGATGTTCAATAGGATTTAGGTCTGGGCTCTGGCTGGGTCACTAAAGGACATTCACAAAGTTGTTGTGAAGCCACTCCATTGATATTTTGGCGGTGTGCTTTGGGTCATTGTCCTGCTGGAAAATGAACTGTCCCTAGTCTGAGGTCAAGAGCACTCTGAAGCAGGTTTTCATTCAGGATGTCTCTGTACATTGCTGCATTCATCTTTCAGTCTATCCTGACTAGTCGTCCAGTTCCTGTTGCTAAAAAACATGACGCTGCCACCACCATGCTTTACTGTAGGGATGGTATTAGCCTGGTGAGGAGTGGTGCCTGGTTTTCTCCAAATGTAATGCCTGGCATTCACTCCAAAAAGTTCTAGTCTCATCAGACCAGAGAATTTTGTTTCTTATGGTCTGAGAGTCCTTCAGATGCATTTAGGCAATTCCAGGCAAGAAGTGGCTTCCGTCTGGCCACTCTACCATACAGGCCTGATTGGTGAATTGCTGCACAGATGGTTTTCCTTCTGTAATGTTCTCCTCTCTCTACAGAAGAACGCTGGAGCTCAGAGAGAGTGACCATCGGGTTATTGATCACCTCCCTGACTAAGGCCCTTCTCCACCGATCACTCAGCTTACATGGCCGGCCAGCTCTAGGAAGTCCTGGTGGTTCCAAACATCTTCCACTTACGGATGATGGAGGTCACTGTGCTCATTGGAACTTTCAGAGCTGCAGAAATTTTTCTGTAACCTTCCCTAGCCTTGTGCCTCAAGACAATCCTGTCTCGGAGGTCTACAGACAATTCCTTTGTCTTCATGCTTGATTTGTGCTTTGACATGCACTGTCAACCCTGGGACCTTATATAGACAGGTGTAGGCCTTTTCAAATCATGTCCAATCAACTCAATTTACCACAGGTGAACTCCAATTAAGCTGCTGAAACATCTCAAGAATGATCATTGAAAACAGAATGTACCTGAGCTCAATTTAGAGCTTCACGGCAAAAGCTGTGAATACTGATGTACATGTGATTTTTCAGGTTTTTTCATTTTTAATAAATTTGCAACAATTTCAAAAAATCTTTTTTCACATTGTCATTATGGGGTATTGTGTGTAGAATTTTGAGGAAATAAATGAATTTAATCTTTTTTGGAATAAGGCTGTAAGATAAAAAAATTTAGAAAAAATGAAGCGCTATGAATACTTTCCGGATGCACTTTATATACATACATACATGCAAACTTAAATACATACATCATAAATTGTTTGCCAGAGTAATTGGCGGTTCATTCCTCTGTGGCTACCACCGATAAATAAAGGACTAAGCCAATCGTAAATGAGTAAGTGAAAGTTCAAACTTCACCCTAATCTAAAACCTAAAACCAGATTTGCACAAACATCCCATCGTAAGTTTTTTGTTGGGGCGTTCTCAATAATGCTGGCCACTGTACATAAAAAGACGCATGCATGGAAAAAAAAATAAAAACACGAGGGAGTGATTTGATTCGGTATATCATTAGCTTTTGTAATTTGGCCTCTCGTGCTCGTGACTGTCTGCGGCAGGTTGGTGGAGTCTGGGAACGCAGTCCAGTCCTCTCTCTCTCTCTCCCCTCCTCCATTATAAGCGGCTGGGTCTCCGGCTCTGTGGATGGTGAAGCGGGGGATTGTGTGCAGATGTGCTTGGAGACTGGCCAGGCGCTTTGCCCTGAGAGAACATGTGGTCTGGGACTGTTTACGCTGGCACTGTCTCAAATCAACCCCCACACAACATGCTAGGCCTCACAGGACACCACACACACACACACACACACACACACACCCAGATCTTTTTCCCCCCTGCTGCTGCTCAGGAGCCATTCTGTTAACTGATCCACATCAATCTTCATGTCGATTGTTGAGCGTGAGGAGCATCCATTGCCTGAAATAAACCAAACGCATTTAAGCGATGACCTAATTTGGCCAAAGTTGGCGTAAAAATCTATTTTGTGTATATGTGTGCTACAAATCTCATTGGTAATTATTCATCAAGGTGTTGTTGCTGACTCTTTATTGGCATCTGTGGTTCAATGAAAGAGCTTTAATGTGCATAAACCATTCAAACGCAACAAAAGCTTTTAGTGGATATAGGTTAATTGCTCTTTTTTGAGAACTGTTTGTTGAAAAGATTTCTGAGTGGAACCCCAAAAATGGTATCTCCACAAAAAAACAAACACTTTTTGGGAGCTTTATTTGAAGAGTTCAAATGCAAAAACCTCTAAGTGCCATCTGGAATTTTCTTCTACAATGAGCATTTTTCTCAGCCTCTTATGCTTATGTTCAGTTATTTCATATTAAATGCAACGAAACTAACCTATTCTTTACCATAAAAGTAAAATTACTGAATCAATAGGAGCCTGGGAAAAATGTTAATATAAGAAAATTTCAGATGTCACTTAGAGGTTTTTGCATCTGAACTCTTCATTTATTGTGGGAAAAAAGGAAAACACCTGGTTCCTTGAGGGGGCTTTTGTAGCTTTGCCATAATAGAACCATTTCTGCCAGTGAACTTTTCTTGAAATAACATTTTCCCCTAATATGAAGAACGTTTTAAAACTCTAACCAAAAAATCTTGGTAACACTTTAGTTAATGCATACCAGTTCTCACAATTAATTAGTGGCGTAGTACCTGCCTATTATTAAGGTATTGGCTGTTTATTAGTACTCATAAAGCACACATTCTGCATGATTTTATTCTACATCCCTAATTCTGCCAAATACCTAAACCCTACTAATACCTTAAAGGGCACCTATGATGAAAATCATCTATTATAAGCTGTTTGGATAGAACTGTTTGACAGTGTGTCCACAGTCATAATGGGGTGATATAAAGAAAATAAGTCTCTTTTTAAAAATTTCCTGACGTTAAAATAGCATCCAAATCCCTCCCATTTTAACGCCCACCGCAACGTGATGTAGGAGTGCAGTTTTGCCACCCACCGAATTGATTGACAGCCACGTATTAACATGTATCAACAAGCCAGGACATGCGCAAAGCAACTGGGATTAAAAGATCTGTTCAGCTTGCTGTGATCATCAATCATCATCAAATGTGATCAAGAATGAGTTTTACAAGTTTAAAACGTTTTTAAAACAGTGCATGTTTGTAATGAATTACAGCGTCTTTATCACCACAGCTGCATGTCAGTACAATTATAAAAGAAGACGCTTCAATCCCAGTTTGTGGACGTTAAATCAAGTTTATTTTGTAAATTAACATAACAGATATCCAGACAGCAGTGGATGTTAACGTGTATCCTGTCACATTTGTGTGCAAAAACAGTGCAAAGTTAAACACGCACACTGTGTTTGTTTTTGTGTGAGTGTGTGAACTTTGTAACGACATTGTGTGTGACTCATCGTTGCAACTCCACACCAAATACATCAAATAATACTCATTGGTAAAGTTATGTAGTATTTCTCACAAATGTTACGTGAGATGCTTCCTTCATGTCTGTCACTGTGCTGTTTATCTGATGCAGCCGAGGCGGAGATTGAGGCACACTCTGACAGGCACATGGAAACGGTGGGCGTGGAGAACCAGCATTAAAGGCACAGGCAACAAAAACAGCTACATTGTGTTCAAAGCGGAGGATTCTAATGATTTGAAAGGTATAATAAATAATCTGATGGGTGTTTTGAGCTGAAACTTTACAAACACATTCTGGAGACACAACAGACTTATCTTAAATCTTGAAAAAGGGGTAAAATAGGTGCCCTTTAATAATTATTAATAAGTAGCAAATTAAGAGTTTATTAATTAATGGTTTATTAATAGTGAGAATTATGCCTTAAACTAAAGTGTGATCAGAACCTTTAACACTCTTAAACATAAGTTTTTTTATTGGCATCTTTGGTTCAGTGAAAAAGCTTTAACATTCATGGAACTTTTTGATTGCGCAAAAAGATTCTTTAGAGAGTGAAAAATGGATTCTTTTCATTCTTAGAATGTTTTCACACTGTGGTTCTTTTAAGAAATCATCACGGTCTGTGTCAAGCTTTTGAAAATCAATATTTCGACCCTTTATGTTTAAAAGGTTACGAGATAATTCATACCCCTTGCAAAGCCACTTTTACCACTTTTTGTTTCCCCCCACCCCCATAATGACGCCTCTTGTAAATTGTCTTATTATCTTTTGGGAGTAAAACTAAATCAAAACTTGCTGGTTGAATGAAAGTTGAATTAAACTTTAACTTTAAATTTGCTAGGGGTATGAATCATTTCTGACTTAATTGTAATAAATGATGGTTCCAGATGGGGGCTTTTGTAGCAGTGTGATAGAAGAGCCATTTTTGTTTCCTTCCAGTGACCAGTTCTGAAAGTCTGTTCTTTTAATAACTTAGAACACTGGAAAATTGTTCTTCTATGGCATCACTGAACAAAACGAGCTTTAGAAAGCTTTATTTTTAAAGAGTGTTTCCATGAACCTTTATTTTTACACTCTTTAATATTAAAGGGTTAGTTCACCCAAAAATGAAAATAGGCTGATCGTTTATGAGTGCACTGCTGTTTTCCCCAGAAGCCTGTGCATGACTATCTGCCTGAAACAAAGCACAGGCGCATCCGAGGTAAAGATAAAGTGCCCAGTGCTCTAGTGAACATGCGCCCTATACTGACACTGAACAGAAGAAACCAACACAGGCTCATTCTGAAAATGTAGCCCTATATACATTTCTGAAGGTTGCGAATTATGTAGCCAGAAGTACGTATGGCTGCATTTCGTCTTTAAAACGAACGATATGGAGCGGTATGACGGCGATTCTTTTCGTGCTTACCAGCTGACTGCTTACCTCCGTATGGACAGCTTTACCGCTGTTACCAGTCCGGTGAAGAACGGTTCCAGAAAGCGGGTAAGACAAGCCAAAAGAATAAAATAAACAAGTACATAACAGGGTGAGAATGTGGTAAAATTGAAAACGTGGTAAAAAATCAGGCGAGGTCTTTTCTTTTTCTGCATTGCTTTTTAAAACTGTCGGTTGGGTTTAGGGAAATGGGTGGGCAGGTCAATCTGTGCTTTTGAAAACACGATTGGCTGGGTTTAGGCAGTGCTTACTTTGAAAATTACGAGGTCCTAGAACAGATCGCGTTAACTGATCCAGCATGTTACCAGAGGAGGTTGGGGTTGTCGCGGATGAAAATGAAGAGCAGGGGTTGATATGTGGGGGGAGTTGGATGTCGCGGACGAAAGTGAAGCGTGTTGGGGAGTCTTGAAAAAACGTGAAGAAGGGGGAGGAGGGCTGTGTGTGTGAGGAGGGGGATCGGTAAAATGAGGTGCCAGATCAGATTTCAGAGGTGCCGGATCTGGACTCAGCTTGTTCCGGCACAACTTAAGCCCTGGCTTTAGGGAAGGAGGAGGATGGGTCAGCGGATCGGTTAGTCAGTCAGTCAACAGTGGCCTCTGGTGGATTTACGAGAACAGCAGGAATGTTGGAATGACATGAGGGTGAGTAATTAATAACATAATTTTCAATTTTGCATGAACTAACCCTTTAAAGTTCCAATAGATTTAAAATTTAAATTCTGGCGTAATCTTCTGAAAACCTCCCTTTCTTCCATATGAAACTCAAAAGGAGACATTCAGCAGCATGTTCACACTGCTCTTCTATGAAACTGGAGAGTGACTTTTTGGTATTTTCAATTTTATTTGCATTTACAGAAAGAGAATCCTACATATATTCAAATATGTCACATCAAGACGTGTAACACCAAATGACTGTCTCTGGTTATTATTGAATTACTGTGTCACATTTTAATATTCAAATCTGCATATAAAATCTCACAACTATGTTTTCAGAGTCACAATATAGAGAAAAACGACTTCAATTTCCTACAATCTTTTGCCTTAATGTGAGAAGAAAGAAATAATGAATTTAGTTTTAGATCTGAATCAGTCTGGTTCTCATTCACTTGATGACTAATGTAGAAAAAAAGCAGCATGAACATTCTACTTAATATCTTTTTTTTCTCCATATGGATGAAAATGAAGTTTATAAAAAGATGATGATGATGGCTAAGCGAAGACAGATTTTTCTTTTTGCATAACCCTTCCCTTCAGTGCAACTCTTGGATGAGATCACATGTTTTGATGTAGGATGGCATAATAACCCACAGATTCGAGATGACAAATCTAATGGAACTGAAAAAAAGAAAGGAGTATGCTTTACCAAAATTGGCGGCCAAAGCTTTTTGCGCGGGGTGGGTTTCAGACGGAGACAGTCGAATGCACAGATTGTCACAGATGCCTGGGGGGGGAAGGAGGTCATTAAGCATGCATGGTTGTCATGCTGTGTCAGAAGAAGAGCTTGTTGGATTTATACCCCAATGTACAATGAGCTTTATCACCACCCCCAAGCCTTTTCTCCCAGTGAAGCATGGGGAATGAGGGAAGATACATGTCGTGGCACGTGGACGGCCAGACATCCCTGCTATGCTGCTCCCAGATGCTCCACATAGCCGGAATACTGTTCTCTGTCCGCAACATCTGCCGGCTGCACTGCTTCCCAAAAGACTTGACAGGAATGGATGTCCCCACATCACACACTGACTCGTCTTGACCTCTCTATGGGTTGCAGATGTCATTCAGATCAAGAATCCTTTTTTTTTTTTGATACTCCAATGATGAAAGTGGCTGATGTTATTTAATTAAGGCTTCCCTAATCAATTCATCAGTATATGTTTAAAAAGTTTATTAAGTTTTCTAAAATGTTGTTAAAATGTGCAAAAGAGGCAGTTGATAATTAAATATGAGCTAATTTGCATATATTTAAAGCACAAAATCTGACTACTGAATGCAGTGGGTTTCCTTTTATTCATTTATTTATTTATTTATTTGTAATCTCTTATCAGTCTATAATTCAGAAAATACCTTGAATAACCAGGGAAAAGAAAGATTTTTACAAATATATACACTATCGGTTAAAAGTCAGTAGGATTTTTAAATGTTTTAAAATAAGCTTCTTCTGCTCACCAAGGCAGCATTTATTTCATCAAAAATACAGCACAAATGGTAAAATTGTGAAATGTTTTTGCACTATAAAAGAACTGTTCAAAAATAGTTTATAAATTCATTTAATAATTTATTCCAGTGATTTTAATGATGAATTTTCAGCTTCATTACTCCAGTCTTCAGTCACATGATCCTTCAGAAATCACTCTAACATGAATTATTATTAGTAGTAATATTATTATTATTAATGGTAATAGTAATACAAGCAATAATGACTGGAGTAACAATTTCATTTGAAACTACATACAATAAGAAAGCAGTTATTTAAATTTGTAATAAATATTTTAAAAAGAATACATTTAATAAATGCCGCCTTGATGAACACAATAATTTTCTTTAAAAAAAAAAGAAAGAAAAAACTGACCCCAAACTTTTGAATGGTAGTTTATATACCGGTGCTCAGCATATATAAGTACACCCCCCACTCTCTCATTTAAATTAATATTTTCTATAGGATGCTTTACAATATTTTATTTGTGCATACACATTAGTTTCGTCAGTACTGAAGCCAAATCTGGAGATTATCTAAAAAAATAACCAATGGTTCAAAATTTAGTAGCCCAAATTTATGTTATAGAAAAATATTAAATAAAATTTTCAAAAATAGCAAAAATCAAGAGAAACATATATTACCCATATTCACTGAGAAATAGATAACATTTTTCATTTTCAAAATAGGGTGTACTCATTTATTCTGAGCACTGTATACTGTATATATATATATAGCTGAATAAAATGTTGTATAATCAGACAAATTATGTATGAACAGATCCCTCTGTAAAATCTTCAGTATATATGAATGTGAAAAAAACTATAAAATTGGTTTTGAACATTTATCGCTCAGAAAACAGCTCCATAAATAAAAAATAAGGTATATTAATTTAGAATTTGTTATAAAAAACTGTACAGAATATTAAATTCTATGCTATTTTAGAATGTAGTTTCCCACCCCAACATTTATTAAACAGAAAACAAAACATTTAAAATAAAATGCTGTAAAAAAAATAAACAAATACATTGTAATTCACCAAAGTGTGTGTAGGCCTAAATATTAGGCCTACATTGAATTTCTAAACACAGTCATCTTTCCAAAGTATTCGATCTGTTTACAAATTGCCTGAAAAGGGACCACTTTTATTAATTAATTAATTAATTGATTGATTGATTGATTTATTTATTTATTTATTACCTCTGATATGTTCATTTTATCACACTTATCGCTCTTTATATCTATTGTGAAAAAACGTGTTATTTGGTATTTTTCCATACCTAAGCAAAGCTATAACACGTTTTAATAGACTGAAAACAATTTTTTAAAAGCCCCAACTCCCAAAATATTAACATTGACAGGTGCATGGAAAAAGAATGTATTTTTGCCTTCGGGGTCTTGCAAATTCTGTTCCAAACTAGCTATCAAATGTTAACGGCATGTTCATTAAACGCTGACTCATCTGATCTATTAGATCATTTTAAAATAAGTCCAGGCGGTATTAGATGCCTCATACTTGCTTGGCTGTGGATGCGAACTTTAGAACTAACAGTGGACACACTTACAGGGACTTGGACTTCGCTTGGGTGGAAGCTTTAAAATTTTTCAAGAACTGTGTGGTGTTTTGTTTAATTTACAACAACAGTGGGATTTATTAGAGAAAGAGCGGTGGATCAAAACTCACTGAATGAGAGAAAACGTGCATAAGAGCGTAAGAGCGTAAAAAGCGTAAGAGTTTTTAGGCTGGTGTTTAGTGCCACCCAGAGGACAGAACACTGACAGAATAAATCCAACATTTATTTTATTTAAATTGTTCTGATATTCTTGTTTTTGCTTATGATAAGTATGTAAAATACTACTATTACTACTACTACTACTACTACTACTACTACTACTACTACTTATAATAATAATAATATATTCTTTTTTACATTTAAAAATTTCAATTTAATATACATTTGATCAGATATCAGCTTTATAAATAGTTTTTAAATTGTTTTAGTTTTATATAATAACAACACTAATTTCTCTTAATGAAAGATTTATTGGATTAAATATAATAAATCATTCAGTCATTTATTTATCTATCTGTTTATCTTTTTTTATATAAAAAGTGAAGTTTCATTTACAATGTTGTAAAAATGAAATTACCTCATTTTAGTTAAAGAAAATGTTAAATTAATACTATTTAATGTTAGCCTACAGAAAATGTCTTGATATATAGTTGAAGTCAGAATTATTAGCCCCCCTTTGATTTTTTTTGATTTTTTTCAATATTTCCCAAATTATGCAGAGGAAGGAAATTTTCACAGTATGTCTGATAATATTTTTTTCTTCTGGAGAAAGTCTTATTTGTTTTATTTCGGCTAGAATAAAAGCAGTTTTTAATTTTTTATGAACCATTTTGAGGACAAAATTATTAGCCCCTTTAAGCTCATTTTTGTTTTCGATAGACTACAGAACAAACCATCGTTATACAATAACTTGCCTATTTACCCTAACCTGCCTAGTTAACCTAATTAACCTAGTTAAGCCTTTAAATGTCACTTTAAGCTGTATAGAAGTGTCTTGAAAAATATCTAGTAAAATATTATTTACTGTCATCATGGCAAAGATAAAATAAATCAGTTATTAGAAATGAGTTATTAAAACTATTTATGTTTAGAAATGTGTTGAAAAAATCTTCTCTCCGTTAAACAGAAATTGGGGGGGGGGGAATAAACAGGGGGGCTAATAATTCTGACTTTAACTGTATGTCATTTATTAATTTAAATATTTGCATACATACACACACATATATTAATACACTCGTTGTATCTCCTATTTACATACACAGCCCTTTCCAAGTGTAATAATATGCAACTTTTGTAGATTAAAAGCATAGTTCACCTTATCTGAAAATTCTGTCATTATTTACTCATTCCTTACATGTTACAAACATGTGTGAGCTTCTTTTTTTCTGTTAAACACAAAAGAAGATATTTTGACGAATGCAGCCATTGCTTTTTTTATTGTATTTTTGTTCCTTCTTTGGATGTCAGTGGCCCAACATTTTTCAGAATATCTTCTTTAATGTTCAACAGAAGAAATAAATGCAAACAACTTGTTTAAAACCACTTGAGTGTGAATGAATGGAGAGGAAATGTTCATTTTTGGGTGAACCCTTTAATGTGGTGTTGTAAAATATAATACACTCTAAGAACTGCTGGGTTATTTAAACCACAAATTGGGTCAAATATGGACTAACCCAAACATTGGGTTAAATTTGGTCCTATTAATTTTCTTTAAAATTGAACCTGACAGTTGGGTTAGTCCCTATTACACCCAGAATTGGGTTAAAATAACAACATTTTTTTAGAGTTTGGTTTAAACCCTGTATGGACTGGTCTGAGCTTGCAGATGATTCTCATTGTGCCTCTCTCAATAACAGATATTTTAATTTTTGTAACATGATTTTATCCAAATCATATTTTAATATTTACATTTTTGTAACACAATTTTATCAAAACCATTTGTTCAGTGACAAGTGTCTACCGTGAAGAAATGACCACTTTTTCCTCTCTAAATGATCACTATACTAAGTCCCTAAGTGTATAAAAGAATAGGCATCTTTAAGAATATAATCACATATTAATGCTACCAAAGAGATGTATTATCTCTGCTGTGTCTGGACTGTGTTCAACAAATGTTCATCATGACTCTTTCCTGGATTTTCCCAGCTTCAGATCATTCCAGGTTGTGCAGAGGTTTATTTATCTGCACTCTGTACTGTGAACTCCAATACGCTTCCTCCTGGATAAAAACAAATGCAGATTTGAGACTGCAAACAAATACAAAAGACGCATTAAGGAAAAGACCGCTCCTATAATCATTATTTTTTATTTGTCTCTGAATTAGTAAAGATTGTTTTTGAAGTCTTGACAGTTTTGCAATAACATTTTCTGACCACTAGATGGAGCCATTCCATTTGCGCAAGAAAAGAGACAAAAGAAATGGTACCTGAAGATGAACAAAGAAATCCCCAACAAACCATATCTACTCTATCGATTCAACTTCAGTTTAAGCTGTAATATGCTGTTAGCAGCATCCAAAAACCGTGAACAAAAAGTATGATAAAAATGTATATAGTATTG
This sequence comes from Danio kyathit, assembly GCA_903798195.1. Classification (NCBI taxonomy): domain Eukaryota; kingdom Metazoa; phylum Chordata; class Actinopteri; order Cypriniformes; family Danionidae; genus Danio; species Danio kyathit. The sequence goes on from CAIGQS010000062.1 coordinate 131,688, forward strand.
TAAGTATACAGCTAATAAAAGACTTGCGAAAATTAAGGATGGTTTTGTTATAGTAAAAGGGCAGTAACCACGTGTTTTTGGCGAATTTATTACAGTTTCTATAATGACAATTTAATGATTAAACTATGGTTAGTGAAGCAAAATACAAAATTATGCGGTTGGTTACTCTGATTTAACTACAATAACCATGTTTTCTTTGTTTTATATGCATTAAAACATAACATGGACAGGCTCAGCCACAGAAACCTATTTCAAAAGCTGGTAATAATACATCATGACAATAATATTAAGGATACTAAAATAACAGCAGTAATATAATAATAATGATGATAACAATAAAGTATTTAATAAATAACTTTATAAACACAGAGACAATTATTATTATTTATAGTATTATTATGTTTAATGATTATAAAACTAATTTGCCATGTTATAATTAGTTATTTTTGTTCACATTCGTCAGCTTTATCTATCATGCTAATATATACTGATTCTAATAAAACACATCTATACAAAAAAACAACAACAATTTAAATCGATCTGTTTCGTTATGTAACTGTAACCACGACTTTATAAGATAATGGCTAGTCAATGCACACACTTACTACGAAAGAGCCAAGATGGCTGCCTAGCGGGTTCAGTTTCCAACGAATAATGGGAAAACGAATGGTCAGCCGTAAGCTGGGAGGCGCATGCGCAGAATCACACTGCCGCGTAGAGCTTACGGTTTTTTGGACTCCTGTCGAGGCGGGGTGACGTCATGCAGCAGTCCAGCAGAGGCTCCACTTTTCCCCCCTCACTCAAATTGTAACCACCAGCATCAGATCAGAAGCGGTGGGGCACAGAACAGAGGACACTTTTTAAAAGATTTATATATGTTTGTTTATTTGCAGCGAGAACCGCCAATTAACAATCTTCTTTTAGCATCCAGATCTCACAAGAAGGAATAATTTGATCACAGAAGAAACCGCTTTGATTTTTAGTGCATTTTTTAACCAACCCCTGTTTGCATGCTGGTGTTCAGTAAGCAATATACATGAGCGTGCCATTTTACAACACCTCGCCTCTTTAGGCTGGAGAAGCCTCTTTTTTTTACATCTATATTTTAATGACACATTCTCTACTACAGCATATTGTCTGCTCAGCTACATTTGCTAGCGTGTGTCGGAGGGCGCAAGAAACAACAGAGCACGGCGGACAATCGTGGGGTTTGGATGAGGTGTTTGAATCCAACCTTACGTGAACAATTGTTGAGATTTTCATAGGCAATGCCATCTTGCAATGCAAACATGCTGGCTGCTGGATTGCTCTACCTGGGATTAGTTCTTGCACTGGAGGTTGTGGATCCTACCAGAGCCATTGAAGGTGAGTAACCGCGATCAAACGTGTTATTTTCTCCATGCATGCATTGAAGAGACAGTGCGTAAAGTTTTCAGACATGGCCTGGTAATAGTGGCCAAAGCTTACAGTATCGCACTTGTGGGCTCCTGCTCTCGACACCCGCTTCATATATGATCGTTTCAGGTTTGCAGGATCGATTTTGTATAAATAAACACGCCGAGAAGGACATTTACGCAGTTTTGTTATCACCTGTGCTCGTTGTCCTCATCCAGACTCGCGCTGTTTATTTATCATCATGAATCATTCGCGTTTTCGGCGTTGTGCGTTGAAGCCGCGTTTTTAACGACGCGTTTGTTTTTGTGGGGTCAGATTGGAAATGTGGGAGTTGAGTTATTTCATAACAGCTTCGCAGGCCTGTCTGTGTGCTCGCCTGTGTCGTTTATGAAGGCAAACGCCTGTCAAATGATGTTCTGCTGCGTGAATGAATTGTTTCAGTGTAAGTGGAAGCCGAGCTCGCCACAGGTCTGTTTTGCATGCGGTGGACATGCTCCATATTCCCGCATATTCTCGGCGGTCTATTCAAGTGCACGGAGAGGGAAGCACATCCTCTGCTGGCGCTTCGTGCTCGCCCACAAAAAATGTCTTGTCGGTTCTTTAGTTTTTGTTTTGCTTGACGTTCCGGTAAACGTCCTTATTTGAGGTAATTTGAGTAATCCTGAATCAGTTCCATTACTTGGCACAAGTTTGCTGAAATAGTTTGAGTAGAAGTCACCTGAGCTTTCATACTATGTTTGTTTTTTAAATAGCTTTGCCTCAGGAGCCTAATTTAGTCATTGAAAAATCAAGTGGCATTTCTGTGTATTTAACAAAATTAAGCATTTTATTCTTACTTTTTGAAATATATTTTAGTTTTTAAGAAAATTATGAATTGCACAAATTGTTTGTCCTACAAGCAAGTGCAATTTCTTCAGATTTTGATTACAAACAAAACTTATTTAACAAAGTTAATCATTTTTTCCCCTTAAATTATATTGAAACATACAGAAGTCAACATTTGAAGTGGATTAGAAGCTTTCATTAAAGTTGTCCTACATCTATTGAACATCACCCATACCTGTCTTAGGACAATTTTGAAAAACCTTTATTTTGATCCACTTCAAATGTTGACTACTGTTCTAAGAAAAATCTGAATTGCACAAATTATTCTCACAAGTTTGTACAATTTTCTTCAAATTTTGATTACAAACAAAACTTACAGGAAGCATTTTCCTCCCTTTTAAAAGTTGCCAAGCAGTTTAGTTACATTCTAATATTTGTATAAGCGATATGTTTTCCCTCTTCATGATGATCAGGAGAAATTTGTGACCCATTTTTGTGTGGGGATTCACAAATTGAGAAGTAATTATAGTATTGCCTGACATGTACCAGTAAAGATCCTTATTTGAGGTTATTTTACTCAGAATTCAGTATTTAAATTTGCTTAAATAGTTTGGGTAGAAGTGATATGAGCTTGCATTCTACATGTTTCATAAATAGCTTTGCTTCAGGACCCAGATTTTTACATTTGAATTTGAAAGAGGCGTCAAGAGGCATTTTTGTTTATAGAACAAAAAAAAAGCAGAACCGTCTTAGGTATTTATGTTAGTAGACAGTGGCGGCTGGTGTTAAAAAATGTGGGGAGGGCGCAAACACCAGAAATAAAATCTAACTGTTGGTAAAGAGTGTAAAAGCCATTTTTCAGGTGATGTATCAAAAAACAAAAATATGACTAAAGCATACAATAAATGCATCACAAATCAGTTCATTTTAGTTCAATTTGGGTTTATTATCAGTAATGAAGTAATCAAGATAATCAGTAAACACACACACACACATAAATGTTGCCTAATAACTGGCCAGTAGCATTAATTAAAAATAATTTTGCTCTCCTTTCTTTCTGGCTTGCAAATTTCTCAATGACCTTTTGGTTAAAGTCAGTCATCTCAGTCACCAGTCTCTTCTCTATTGACAGCATGGCCAATGCATTCAGCCTCTCTTGCGTCATGCTGTTTGAAACAGCAAACAGGGAAATAGTAAAAGGCATGACTTGCATCACAACCTGCCAGCCAACTCCGTTTGTCATAACAAGTGCTGGAAAATCCCGAATATTCGCGCGCTCGCGATCACTTGACTACTGAATTTGCAAGGAAGGTCCATCTGGTCCAAGCTCCCTGAATCTTTTTTTTCTTCTTCGTCCAAACACCTTGTGAACAGATATCTTTGCAAATATACAACGGAATTTTCCTTGATCTCGAGAAATTGCACTTGCTTTCACTATGATTAATAGTCGTCAGTTAACTGAGGAGCTGCTGCTGAGTGAACAGTCTATGTGAGAATGGTCCAATCACATAAGGCCAATCATAAAATAACAAATATGATTCGTTCTAACAACAAAAATGGGAGGGTTCGGGACGCAGAGCGCTGCGCCCCAAAGACAATTTAAAACAGGCCAATTAGAGCTTATCGTCATATCACGTGCATTGCAAAAGTTCGTGTACCTACATAGACACCCATTAGTCTGGCGCCCCGCACACATATGAAAAAATATTGTTCATACATTTTTTTTTCAATAAATGTTAGTATGACTACAATAAATGTTAGAATATTATAATTAAATCAATTTATTTAGTTAATATTTGTGATAATAAACATTAACATATTAAAGGGGTCTAACTTGAAGGGGGCGGCGCCCCAGCACCCTCTATTGACCAGCCGCCACTGTTAGTAGAAAGTAATTAATGTCACAATTATGCCAGCGAATGAAGCTGTATTTCATTTAGCCGGACTTTCTCTTTAAATGGTAGCCTTTACTATTTCTTAGTACAATTTATTGGGTAATGATACAAATTTTGATGTCATACAATAGCTTTTGAGAAGCTGTCAAGGCCCCTGACTTTAGTTGTTTTAGAATATATGTATTTACCGTTGTTTTCTCTGTCTCATAATCAGAACAGGTCTGCAACCCATTTTTGGATTGCAGTTCACCCAAAATGAAAATTGTCATAAAGCACTCATTCATAACTTGTCACAAATCAGCTTGAGTTTCTTTCTGTTGAACACTAGAAAAGATATTTTGAAGAATGTTGAATGGCGGTAACCACCGACTGCTATGGTTGTCAGTGGTTACTGGTTTACAACATTCTCAATTTTCTTCTTTTGTCTTCAGCAGAAAAAAAAAGTTTTGGAACCAGTAGGGTGCATATTTGTGAGTCAATTTTTATTTGTTAGTGAAGTATCCCTTTTAAGGGTTATTATAGAAGTTTGACACATCTAAGTCTTTATACTTTCATTTCTTGAGATTTTTGTTGTTAAGCCTCTTCAGAAGTTGTTAAGTCTTTTCACTGTAGTTATATTTAAATACTTGTTTAAGAAATATGATTTCCCTGTTCATGTTTGGATTGTGATCAACAAATTGAGAGTCACTAAAGTAGATTATAGTATTGTTGTCTGACACATCTGTATCTGTAACCCTAGACCACAAAACCAGTCATAAGAGTCCATTTTTTTAAATTGAGGTTTAAACATTATCTGAACACTGATGATTAAATAGGCTTTCCTTTAATGCTTGGTTTGTGGCTCTTTTATTTAATGATCAAAATTAATGATTGAAATTTGAAGCCAAATTAGAAAAGTAGTTTAAGAAATGTAAAAGCAATATCTTTAATTCTTCTTGAGTTTCATGCAAACTTTAGGGGAATGAAAATAAGTGTTTTTTTTAGCTGTCAAGATTGATGTTAAAAGCAGCAAAGATTGCAAAAGTCAGCAGATTTTATTAACAGAGCTTCCAGTCTCTGTGTAAAAATAACATGATGCTGCTGCCATCTTTCTGAAGTCATTTTTATCCCTTGGTAATTTGGCTCCAAATCTCAGGTAAAAATGGTCATTTTGGCTCTATTACTTACATGTACATCAGTCACATTTAGTATTGACTTTCAAGACCTTCTGAAGAAAAGTGTACTAAAACATTTTTATGTTTAGCTTCAGTTTAATCTTTGCTTTCAGCATTCTGTTCTACCTGTCCCATAATCAAGTGATCTGACACCCATTCTGTATTGCGATCAATCAATTGAGAAGCCACTAGGGTAGATAGTACATTAGATACTTCCAAGGCAGTTTATGTATTCATGACACACGTGTGATAAATAAAGCACAAATAACTAACCCGGCTATTAATATGATTGGAGTTGTTTTGTAATATGGGATGTTAAGAATCCAAATAAATGACAGCAAACTGGTCAACAAAGCACCCCGAATGCCTTTTAAATGAATAATCCACATAGTTTTCTGTGACATATGAATAAATTATGCAACAGTCCTTTGAGTATGGCTTAGAAAACTGACCTACAAATGGCCCACATTTTGAATTATGCAGATCTAAATGTAATGCTCATGCCAGAGAAATAAGTGCATAATGCAGGCCTGATTATAAGACTTTGGTGAATTTTCTAGTCACTTCAGACATAAAATGGAAAAATCTGCCATCATGTCATTCCAATTTCATGTCTTCTGTGGAATATCCATGCTAAATATCTATATAATGAAATATTGTCCTTATTTTTCGCTGACAAACACTATTTTAAATGAAAGAGAATATCCATTTAAAGTCTTGACTTTCACTTATAAATAAATAGTTCATTCAATAATGAAAACCTGTCATTTACTCAACCTCTCAAATCTTCTCTATTTAATTTTTTATGTTGAACACAAAATATGTTATTTTGAAGCCATTCACATTTAGTCATGGGCCTATATAAGATGCTGACGATATGATAACCTTGGATAAAAAATATCACGGTTTCATGGTATCACAGTATTATGATTAATGCTCTAAAATATATTCTTTTTAAATGTCTGTGTTAAAAACAAAATTTTTTTTCCCTTTTGAACTCAATATATTTTATTTTGAGAAACATTTCAAATATTTTGGAGCAGTAAACATGTCAGGCTAAATTAATTATTGACTTTAGCTGTCTTCATTTGTTTCAAAAACAGATTTTTTAGATATATTTTCTGCTGAAGATACTTTTGTCCTAAAAAAACAAAACGTAAATAAAAAATTGTGCACATACCTTAGAAACGGAATTGCAGAAAATGTTGACGGTTTTAACACCTTGACTTTTCCAAACCGCGGTATACCTTGAAAATGGTTATTGTCCCATGCCTATTCACATTAGGACTGCACAGTATATCGTTTCAGCCTCAATATTGCAATGTATGCGTTCACAATAGTCACATTGGATATGGGATAACAGGGCTCGACAGTGCGACCATTTCGCTCGCATTTGCGACTAAAAATAGATGTGTGCGAACTGGAAAATTTATTTAGTCGCACATGTGCAAATTTTTTTATTTATTTATTTTTTAATAAGCTTGAATGAGGACTTAATTCACTAAGCCCTGGATTATATTTGAGCTTAAGTCAATGTTTAGAAGACAAGAGTTGTGGAGTTATTGCAGCGTTTAACCTTAATGGAGTGAAATTGTATAATTTGCATCTTTTAAGGTCTGAGAGAGATTAACGTAATCAGGCACAAGACATTTTACCAATTGGAAGTTTAATAAAGAATAATTACAAAGTATGAACTGCTTATTTCAGTTTTATCTTTGCTTTATTGTATTTATCTATGCTTGTAATATAATACGTTTTATGCATAATTCACTCCCCTACAGAACCAATCAAAATGAATACATTAGGTAACACTTTAGGGACCAATTCTCTCTATTAACTTGATATGATAGCATGCATGTTATTAAGTACTTATATTAGTATTTATAAACTACAGATTTTGCATGGTCTTTTTCACAATCCCTAACCCAATACCTAAACTACCTTAATATCTATTAATATGGAGCAAGTTAGGAGTTTATTGAAGCAAAATTCACAGTTAATGATTTAAGTAGCAAAAATTGATCCTTAAAAAATGTCACTGAATTCTTTCCAAATAGTGCTATTCAATCATTTGTATAGATACAGTATATTGCAATATACAGTTGAAACCAGAAGTTTACATAAACTCTAAAAAAAAAAAGGTACATAACCATTTAAAAAAAATGTCTGATCATACTAAACGTTTACTATTTTAGGTCCGTTAGGATTACCTAAATGATTTACATTTGCTAAATGCCAGAATAATGAGAGAATTTTTTTGAGAATTGTTTTATTAATTTCTAGACAGTCAAAAGTTTACATACATTTCCTTGGTATTTTTTTAGCTTTGCTTTTAAACTGTATAACTTTGGTCAGATGTTTGGGTGTTCTTCCACAAGCTTCTTACAATAGTTTAAAGGTATTTTGGCCCATTCCTCCTGACAGAATTGGTGTAACTGAGTCAGATTTGTAGGCTGTCTTGCTCACACAAGCTTTTTCAACTCCTCCCACAAATTTTCTATAGGATTGAGTTCAGGGCTTTGTGATGGCCACTCCAAAACATTCACTCTGTTGTCCTTAAAGCACATTTTAACTAATTTGGCAGTATGCTTAGGGTCATGGTCTGTTTGGAAGACCCATTTGTGGCCAAGTTTTGATTTCCTGGCTGATGTCTTGAGATGTTGTTTCAGTATTTTTACAAAATGTTCTTTCTTCATGATGCCATCTATGCTGTTAAGTGGACCAGTCCCTCCTGCAGCAAAACAGCCCCACAACATGATGCTGCCGCCCCATACTTCACAGTTGGGATGGTGTTCCTAGGCTTGTAAGCTTTCCCCTATATCCTTCAAATGTAACACTGGTCATTATGGCCAAACAGTTCAATCTTAGTTTCATCAGACCACAGGACATAGTCTAACTTACCAGGAGACATGTCCTGTGGTCTGATGGAACTAAGATTAAAGGGTCACGAAACACCAAAACACATTTTTTGAGCTGTTGACAGTCATATATGTGTCCCACGCTGCTATAAACACTATTAGGACACATATATTGCACTAAAAAGTGAAAATTGGTTGTTTTTGCATTATTTTGAGCAAATTCGTTCTTCCGGTTTGAAACTAATTTTTGAAGCTGCGTCACGACCATGAGATACATAGGGGTAAATCCAGCTGGAGAGTGGCTGTCTGTCTTTTCTAGGACGTTCTTGCGTATCTGAGTGTGCAGTATTAATTTATGAGAAGACGTGCTTCAAACCAATCAGCGCGCTCTATTGTGTATGACGTGAAACTTCATTAATATGCATGATAGCTCCGGAGACTGTTTACCAGTTTACACTGTTCAGGCGGCAGAGAGACGCCACGTTGTGTTGCCAAAACAAGTGAAAGTACAAGAATTTTCAAGACAAAATCGTAGGTGTTATTAGTGTGTTGCAACAAAGGTTTTGTTTTCATTTTCCCTTTATGAGAGAGCAGCTGGACTCACGTGTGGATTACAGTGCACGCGACACACGACAGAAACGCGTTTGTAAGGAACATTTTTACCCGAGAGCTTTTTCTCATCTGGAAATGGTGAAATCCGGATTTGTCGCTCGTCTACTTTTAATAAAAAGACACAGCTCCAGTTTGATTGTCTGTCTACAGATTTGGTAAGTGTTTGCAGTGGACTGCCCTTTGTTTAAATGCTGCTCTCCGAGTGTAAACATGTAAACACAAACTATTCCCGTCGTGCAGGATTTTCGCTGCAATTTGTGACAGGATAGTCTATACACACACTGCTTTCTGACGCTACCTACCGAGTACATAAGTTACAGAGAAATGCGGAGGATTTTTTTCTCTCTTATTCGCCGTATCAAATCAGCCTCTGTGTGTTTGTTTTTCCTGTCAAACTTAGCGCGTGCCCAAATGTTAACTCCCTTCTATGCAAAATCTTATCCTCTTTCCCTCCCCCGACACTCCCACACTCCCAGAGCTGGACACGCCCAACTTTCCTGACTTTTTTCAAAACAGAGGTGTGAAAACACCCTGCTGAGACAGGGGGTTTCGTGGCCCTTTAAACTGTTTGGCCATAATGACCAGTGTTACACTTGGAGGACAAATGGGAAAGCTTATATATAATAACATCAACAGTTGTTTACGGTATAAAAATATAACATTTTAAAATATTTATGTTTATTTAATTAAGTTTACTTTGAAATGTAGATATTTGGACTAGAAACAAAGACTGCATATCTTTGGAATGTGACTATTGCGGATGTGCACATTGCGATATCGTTGCTGAAACGATATATTGAGCAGCCCTAATCTATAACCTTCAAGACACTTTTGAGTCATTTCGACTTCCGAGAAGAACAATGAGTTCTGTTGAGTTATGTTGTCAACCATATGTTTGAATCGTTTTGCATATTTGACCCACATGTCATTTCTTCAGACGGCCTGTCAGATGATTTTGACTGTCGCAAATGAGTCACCTCTGCCGAGCTCTGATAATACGTTTAGTTGAGGCCTCAAAAAAAGAAGCAAATGAACCTCGGCAGACCTCAAATGAACCTTTATCTTGTCTAGACAGGATTTGGTGCCTTAGGGATGTGGGTATTTTTATTATACTGGAAAATAAAGATAGCCATCATAAACAAATATTCTATATTTGAACACAACTCATCATCGCACACTTTCGAAAGTAGGGAGACAAGAATTTCTTGGCGTATAAGGGGAGTGATGTAGGTTTTCTGATAGACGGATGATCTGGAAATGGTCTGGAGGCAGGGTTGAGGTTCTTGTGTTGTTATCTTGCTCAACCTCCGCCTTCTCTGGAACATTTGGATAAAGGAGAGCCATTAGCCTAGACATTATGTATATAAGTTGAGGGGAGGATTGGGAAAGCAGACCATTAGAGACTGCCTTTGGCCCTATAGGATTCAAAGTGTGTCTGCAGAGGCATTGCTTCACTGTTGGATCACATGTAAAGCTGAGTGTCGATGTTTAATGTTCATGCTTGCATTGGCTTCATGGATTGCAGAGTGACCCTTGCAGTGGTTCAGGCGTAGGTGGGTGAGTGAGTGGGCCTGAGCTGGAAATGCTGTACTTGCTGTCAGTGACTTCAGCAGAAACTTGTGGCTTCATGTGGATCATTATTGGAGCAGGGAAACTTCTGCTGTTTTTTGTCTGAGTAGAGTTTAGCAGATGTTTTTCTGCCTTGGACCAGGCAGGAATGTGATTGTGTATTTTTTGTTTGTTTGTTCATTTTTCAGGATTTGTTTATTGCAAAATGAAAATTTTCTCATCATTTACTCACTATTATGTTGTTGCAAATTCTATAAGAATTTTGTTTCTCTAATGAACACAAGTAAAGATGTTTTTAATCCAATCTGAGAGTTTTCTCATTTTCCCAAAACACTCAAACTTCAAAACATTCATAAAGAGATCATTAAATATATCCATGTGAATCAATGGGTTTAATCCAAGTCTTCTGAAAAGACAGGATTGCTTCATAAGATTGACAGATTTAATTGTATGCTTGTATATACTAATTTTTTACAAATTTACATATGCTTATTTGTAAATAAAAGTAAATAGACCTTTAATGGTGGGACCAACATCTCTCAGATTGTATTAAAAATAACTGTTTTTATTTCTGAAGATGAATCTTTCTTCATGGTGTTGAGTAGATTTCATTAAAGACTAAACTGATCATTTTATTTTATTTATAATTTATTTTTTTAGCTTCTCTTCAGGGTGGTGCTGAATAAATGTATAATAGGTATATCTCACATTTTGTAATCTGACCAGTTGTAAACCAGCTGACTCATCAAAGTCCCTTTTAAGGCAAGTCATTTCACTCGGTGGCCATCTTTGAAACGCCTCTCGGGCAGTATGCTCAGGCATTCTGTTTGAATAGGGAAACATCAAATTCTCCAAAATTGCTTGCCAAGCTTATGATTGAATTTCATATTAGGAATCAACAATAAAATTAAACAACAACTGTCTCTTTAGTTTCATTTCTAAACATTCGAATCAGATAAAATCTGCAGAAATTTATGTCTGGGTCCCGCTCCGCTCTGGAGACTCGTCAGTCTATAGCGATCGATGATTGGCTTCTGTACTAGTAGGTGGGGCTTCATTAGCCATATTGATCGTTACACTTTTCCCCTTTCAAAGCTACACAATTAACATGCCTTGTAATGTAATGTAATGTAATGTAATGTGTATTTCTATAGCGCATTTATTGTGTATGGCCATACACCCAAGCGCTTCACAATCATGAGGGGAGTCTCTCCACACCACCACTATGTCTTGTGTATTCTAGTGTCTTTAGACTCATATAGTTGTTGCTTAGCAACACAGAAAAAACTACATAAAATATTTTCAATCAAATGGTTTCAAAATAAGAGTCCCACATGTATAGTAAGTTTTAATATACACTTAAAAATAAGGGAGGAAAATTATCATTGTTGTAATCTTACTAGAAAACATGGAGGCCAATCAAATGCTGCCTGGGGTGTGCATATTAATGATCCTGTGTGCAACGTAACAGTCTGTATTGTGTTCTGATAGGCCTGTTTTACACTCGCAGAATTTACATGAGAACGAGGAACAATGGTGTTTGGGGCTCATGGTATGACCATTTTCATTAGTGATGCTCCGATTGATCGGCCACCAATCACGATCGGCCGATATTGGCTAAAATAGCTTGATCGACTAACCCCAAAAGCGCCGATCAAAAAAGCCAATTACTTGACGCACAGGTAAACAACAGCAGAGCGGAGCTTACCATTGGCAACATGAGTTCACCCGTCTTTTTCAAAGTGTCCAATTAAGACGTAAAGATAGCCGTTTGCAATGTATGCAATTGCAATGAAATCCCTCAAGCAAGCAACTGCATTTTAACAGCACTAACAAGATTAGGCATCTTAGAACGTGCCACAAAATAAAATATGCCGCGTATGAGAATCCCTCAACCAGCCGACTGTGAGTGATGCATTTAAACGAGGTGAACCATACAGCAGGGATAGTACGAGGTGGAAAGACATCGCGTTCAGAATTATGGAATTCATTTGCCTCTACAAACAACCTGTGATATTTGGAGTGCAGGCGTCTGTCTAATGTGTGTGTGTGTGTGTGTGTGTGTGTGTGTGTGTGTGTGTGTGGGGCACACACTCTCCAGCTTGCTGTGCATGTATGGCAAGCCATTTTTACATTTAATCTATAACCCGTACAAGTATCTATTTTCATGTTACTTGTGCTTATTTTTTAGATACTAGTGCTTTTTAAAAATATACTAGTGCTTACTCATTAGACACTAGTTTATTTTATTAGATACTAGTACTTATTCATTAGATAGTAATTATTAAATAGATACTAGTTTTTATTTATTAGATATACTTATTTTAATGTACCATGAAATAAGGTATGCTATGTTGATTTTGTAATATAGTTCATCATTTGCATGCGTGTTTGATATCTTTGATTGTATAATGTTTTTAAAAAACATTCAGGTGTAAGACATTGAACCATTTGTGACCTTAACTACGATTCATTTTAGTGAATTATTTTTATCATTCAATTACTCTACTTGAATACACTCGGGAAAGGATAAAACACTATTTCAATTGTATATTTTTCTTGATTGTGTTTATGGACTGTTATACAAGAAAATACTCACAACACGTGCAAATACAGAAATGCACTGCAAGTAGCACAGACCACAACTAATATGTGCAGGGGAACCCAAAAATGTAAAAGATTGTTTATTAGATTTTATGGAGATGCACTTCCACTGCAGAATCATCCCAATTTATCTGACATTATAAATTCTTTTCAAATAGAGATAATAAGTCATCTGGTGAAATTGTATTTGTATCGCAAAATAAAAAACATATCTCAATGTTAGATTTTCCCAATACTATGCAGCCCTATACCAAACTCTTATTATAGGCATACCTAGAGTTTTTTGTAGGGCACCTTTAAAAATTCTATCTAATTTTTAATTTTAGTTAGCAAAGCATTACTGATTTACCAAAGTTAATGAGGAAACATTCTCAATAATAATGTGGACATTTGGAAAAACTGCAGAAACTTTAGTTTCCACAACTAATTCTCAAGTTAACCATACTTGTATTTGTATATCCCAAACAACATAGTTAAGCTAATGTAACATTTACTGTACGTTAATGCTTAACATTTCTCAATTTATGTGCTTGAACTGATTTGCTCTTTATAAATCTGTGCAAACCAATTGCCTTAATACACAAGCTACTCCAGCCATCTATAGTTGAACACAGAGAGAATACCAAACAAATAATACTACTCATACAAAATGGTTTCTCAACTGTGTTTTTTTCAGAGGAATGCAAAAAACACAAATGATACAGATCAATAAATTGTACATCAAGTTACTTAACCCCTTGATATGTAGATGGTAATTTGTTTCAGTACATATTTAATGTTTTGGTCTAAACTTGAAATTGAAAGACTATACATACATACAATATATATACTGTATCTTTTTCTGGTCTGAACTCAAAAAGTGAGGTGACAGTTAAAAGGGTAAAAAACATTTTTGCATTTAACAAAGACTACATTAAAAAGGACAGTATTTTCAATTGTTGTTTAATGTTTATCAGTTTTTCACAGCATTAACACTGATCATAGCCAACCAGTCTTTGTTGTGCTTGATCAATGCATCATCTGATGTCCACATCTGTCTTTGTGGCTCACATACTCCGGTGGTTTCTTCAATCCTCTTCTAATCTGAATAAGTCCACGAGTCCTCCCACATTCATACATTAATGCATGTGTTCATACGTTCAGTGTTCATTCAGCCATTGGTTTCTCCCACACCATTTGATGAATGAATAGGGCTACATTATAACACTCTCTCTAACAGTCTCATTCAGGCTGGGATTTCTTTTCTTGTTGTTGTTCGTTGAAGAGCTTCGCAATGGCAAAATCTCTTATGTAACCTTTGTGTAAATGCTGCTCAGCAGATATTCAGATGTGACCACTTACTTAAAGGAATACTCAATGTTAAAAAACTGAAAGAAAACATTGTACCCTATTGGTTTCCTCAAAACCATTTGAGGTGATGGTTGTGATATCATTAAATGCTTGATTATGCATGTTTTTATAAATACTGGAAAAAGATATTTGATCAACCTAGACAAAATAATTCACTTAATTACTTGAACCAACATAGAATTTTTGACCACTAACCCTGTAGATTTGGAGGCCGATATCCAATATTTTTGTCAATATACGCATTTTCTGCATGATTTCTGAAAAACAAAATGCAAACACTCACTGTGAACAACAGATTTTATTTAAAAGCTTAACTTTAGAAAAGTTTGAACTAGGGATGCTCCGATCGATCGGCCAGAGATCGGTATCGGCCGATAATCACATTTTATGACTCGATCAGTACTCGGCAATCTGGCCGATCTCATGAACTGATCACAGGTGTCTGTTTACGAGTTTATATGCAGAGGAACCAGACATGCTAGTTGTAGAGCAAAATATTGGAATGGTCTTAGACCTTTTTACATATATAAGAACTGAGAGTTCTGTGTTTTTGACATTTTTTACAAGTTCCCTAAAACCTGGCTGAAATGCAATTAAAAACGTAAAAAAAAAATGTTTTAATTGAATATTTCATAATATACCTTTTTGTAATATACTTACTGCAATAAACAAATATATATATTTATAGATGTGCATTTTAACATCTTATGCATCAAATATGTACTTTTTCCTGATTGAGACATGTCGAATTCTTCTTCCATCATTTGCAATGTTTCCAAATTGCTTTGTTAGTTATTTTTCTTACCATTTTTTTGTATCTGTTTTATCTATTATTTTCTGTAAAGTTGCTTCTGACCATGACATGTCCACACTAAATGGTTATAAGAGACATGTTTGAGGGATTATATGCTACATTCTTCATTTATTCTCTGAGGTGTAAGGCAAGATCTCCACTTAATTATCATACTTAGGGGGAAAATGTGCTTCATGTATTATAAAGCTTGAAGCATCAGAATCGGTACTCAGTATTGGCCGATCACCATCACAAAGAATCGGTACTTGGTATCGGCTGCAAAAATCCTGATCGGAGCATCCCTAGTTTGAACTGAACTTTATTAATCAATTATTCTTCTTTTATGACCAGCCTTTCTTTATATAACACATATTGGTTAGTTTTTTTGCCTGACAATAATAAACAAAAATATAAAGCAACTAACTGACTGAACATTAACCAAAATAAAAAAAAAAACTGTGAAATGCTACATTAAATACAGAAATACTACCTAATTTAGCAGCTTAAAGATATGTTTGTTATCGTGCCTAAAAGGATAACATTAAAAATGGCATTTATCCAACACAGGCTCATTGAGAAAATGTGCCCTGGGATACATTTTTGAGAACCAAGAAATATGTGTTTGTGGGTACATATGGCTGAGTTTTGTGTGTAAAACAAATTCTATGGAGTGGTAGTAGGGGTGTAACGATACTACAAACCGAACCGAAATATCGTGTTACACCAACCACGATACGTATCGCGAAACTCTCGTGGCGGACTGCGATACTTTCATGCCCCCTGGTGCCTGTTGCTGAGGTTGACGTCACTTGTCTCTAACTAATTGAACCAAACATCTTTATTTTATCATATTTTATTAAATTGTATTAGTAATGATGAGCTTTTGTTCTAAATATTATATTCTAAAGTTAGCATTTTCCAAGTGCATGTCATGTCATGTGACTTGAGTGAGCGATTACACTCGATTACTACTGTATATGCAGGACGGCTGCTTCGCATATATTGAGATTGCAGATCCCCCAAACACATTTAAGTCTCCTGTTTGGGAACATTTTGGTTTTTCAGTGGAGTATACCGGAATGGAATTTGTGTCGTAGACAAAGTGCACACTATCTGTCAAAATGGAAGTCGTAAGACATCTTCCCTATCCAACTTACTCTGAGAAAAGAGTGAACTTGATGGGAAAGAGTTGAGCCAAAAAGCAACAAACAAATCAATCGAAATAAAAATGTACAAAACTCACAACATTTCTCAAAGTGGGCAAAGGTAATGCAAAATAATTTTGCCCAAACGAAAGTTAAGCAAAAACAATGAAAATCATAATCATGTTAACAAAATACACGAAAAACGAGATCAAAGGAAGATGCGCTCTCCTGCTTTTTCTGACCTCATTTTTATATTCCCGCGCCACGTCGCCCAATGATGAAAGATCGGTCTCCTGACCAATCAGCTGTCGGGAAGGTGGACCTACAGAAATGACAGGCATGGAGAGAGCGAGAGAGAGAAAGAACGGGAGGCAAAAATACAACTAATATACTGCTACAACCGTAACATTAGTTTCAGACCAAACTGCGATGTATTTTACTGGTGAATATGTCATGTAAAAAACACTTTACAAACACATTATATGTATATTTTTTCATTAATTTAAACGGAAACCTATCTATCTAAATGAAAACTTAGATAACTAAAAATGAGCATCATTATGTCTGTGTCTGCACAGAGATCAAGCCCCTCACCTGAGAATGTGGACATTATGGCGTTTTTAAAGAAAAACTTTAAACTTAATTGAATATTCCAAATGTCCTTAAAGAGAACAAGCCTGTTTATCTTTCACTAGTCTACACTGCAGTTATTTATTTAATTTTAGTTTACTTTCTTAAAGAGAATTGTTTTTTCTGACTAGTCTATATTGGAGGTATTTATCTAATTTTTGTTGTTTACTTCAGTATCCTGACTGTAATAAAAATGTGATGGCAAAATTAATAAAGAAAAAGTTTAGTTGTTCTTGTTATTAAGTGAATCTATTGTTCCTTAGCATTGCTGTTAAGATGACATCAACCCTAACCCCACAGCAAACAGAAACCGAACCGAACCGTGGCTCTAAAACCGTGAACCGAACTGAATCGTGCCTTTGATGTATCGTTACACCCCTAAGTGGTAGGGAGGTATGGATAGCATGGACATTTCTGATCCTGACAGATTTCCTCGGTAGCTCACCACGAATGGTGTCAGACTTAGGTTGTGGAGTGGAGCAAGATTTGTGTCCGGTGAAGACCTTTTCAAGAAACCAGGTAAAACGAAACTAAAAAAAAACTGTGTGACATCGTGGTAGAAGCACGCAGCTATGATGGCTTTTCTCTTCTAGTTTGCTTTAGAAAACACTATCGGTTGGGTTTACGGAAGATGGCTCTTAAATGACAAGCCGATTGCTTTCTCTCACGGACATGCGCGAGAAGAACGTTACGATATGCAGAAATGTACACAGCAGCCTCTGGTGAAATTATAATATAATATTTTTTCTTCTGGAGAAAGTCTTATTTGTTTTATTTTGGCTAGAATAAAAGCAGTTTTTAAAACTTTTAAAAGCCATTTTAAGGTCAAAATTATTAGCCCCTATTTTTTCGATAGTCTACAGATCAAACCATCATTATACAATAACTTGCCTAATTACCCTAACCTGCCTAGTTACCCCAATTAACCTAGTTTAACCTAGCTTTTAAATGTCACTTTAAGCTGTATAGAAATGTTTTGAAAAATATCTAGTAAAATATTATTTACTGTCATCATGGCAAAGATAAAATAAATCAGTTATTAGAGATGAGTTATTAAAACTATTATGTTTAGAAGTTTGTTGAAAAAATCTTCTCTGTTTAACAAAAATTCAGGAAAAAAAAATGGGGTCTAATAATTCAAGGGGGCCAATAATTCTGAGCTCAGCTGTATGTCATGCATACATTTTGTTTTTTCAACTTAATTTATTGTAAGTTTAGTGAATACTAGTGTTACTGAATTGCAGATGTATAAGAGAGAGAGTCACCCAGAAATGGAAAATTCTGTCATCGTTCTCTCACTCATTCTTCACTTGTTCCAATTATATTTAAACCTCTTTCTTTTGTTGAACAGAAATAAACTTTGAATAATATTCAAATATGGTAGCCATTGTTTTTAAACAATTTTAAACATCTTCTTTTGTATTCAGCAGAATAAAAAGCATGTAATAGTTTGGTACAATTTTGAGGGTTAGTAAGACTGAGAGGGTAGTATATTTTTATTTTTGGGCGAACTCCTTTTACTCCATTTAAAATAATGCAATGCAGATTCTGCCTATCAGATCTTTCCAGTTTCATTGTGGTTTAAAAAAAGGTTGCTTGCATTTATTTGTGATTCAAATATGATTCAATATAAAATGATAAAATGCTTGTGAAGTGACTGTCATTTCCTCACTCACTAAGAATAGGCAGACAAATCTGACTTTGTTTATTTAGTTTTTTTTTTCTAAAAATATACCCTACACTGATTTGATTGTGTACAATCATAGAATTATTCATTCAAAATTTACCAAAAATTCTAAGTTTAATCTTTATTAGGTGATTCTATACTTCTATTTGAGTTTGCAGAAATTAAACCATTCTAATAAGGTCTTATAACAAAAATAATCTTCTAGTAACTTTATGCTTTTAACAACTTAGCATAGTAAGTGTCAATTTTTTGTTTGCTTCAGATGTTGTCCGCTTCTTTTATTATACCGGTATTGTTCTATTTATTTATTTATTCACAGCTTTGACAGAAAAAAAAAATCTGAATTATTTGTCGCCATATAAGAATTGTCTCTTGAAATCAGAAAAGCACAATGTAATAGCATTAGATTGCTCAGCTGGAGTCTTACCACCCAGGGCCTGTGGAGGCTCTAATCTCCGTCTTTTGACCTTCCCTCTGCCCGGGAAACACTGTAGACTCCTCTGCGACTGAAGGATAAACCCAGATTTGCATAACTGACTAGGATGCTCCTCCTTGTGCGAGTGGTTGGAAGCTATGGATGAAAGGACATTGTTGATGGTAGAGAGTTGAGTGTGTTGTAATTGGTGTTTTGGGCTTGGGCATTAATGTGTACCACAGCTGCACCCAAGAGGAAGAGACTGCATGTAGCAAAACAGAAGAAGATGCTGCTGTTGAAGTGCCAGTGACAGCTAACATCAGCGAGTGCATGGTTAGCAAGTTCTTCTGTCAGCTGCTAGGACGTACTCTTTTGAAAGTGAAAAGAAATGACAGAAATCACCATCAAATTATTTTATAAGAAAAACAAATAACTTGTATGCAGATCTGAGAATTGTGATGTTTTTTTAACTGATATAAGCTATTATTATTAATATTTGTTTAGTTTAATAATTCCTTGACCCATTCATTTTGTGAATTGAATTAAAATAACTCATTTAATATTCACTGTTATTTTACTTGACTGAAACGAAACCAATTTTTCTAAATTAAAATAACTGTCAACTAAAAAATTAAACAATAATTTGAGGTAAACTTCAATAAACTTCAGGTATTTCAGTTTGTTAACTGTAAATAACAAGCAAATATTCTTAATTTTCAATTATTTTAACTTTAATTGATTAAAAACTACATACACACTCAAAACTATACAAATGTAAAAAAGCGCAAGAATATTACCAAAATGTTACCTAAAATTAAAATAAAAGCAGAAGATAAATAGGGAAAACAAACACAAACTACTAATAAAACCTTAAAGTGCTCCGTGAACTAAAATGATAAATTTTTATATATGTGTAGGGGTTTAGTAAATAATGTCACTTTCTTTGGCTCATTTACAAGTGGCTTTCGATAAAAGATTCAGCTAAATGAATAAATATAAATGTACTGACAGAATTTGTATTTTTGGGTAGGCTTGAGCGATATTCAAATTTTGATACCGTCAAACCCCCTCCCTGTTTTACCTCGGTATACGGTATTAACGTGAATAATAAAATTATGACGTAAGGCTCAGACAGCATCGCCAAACTGTTGGCTTGTGCCTAAACTGTTCAGAAACTGAATACCAAACATTAATACTGAAACAATAACAAAATAACATGCACAACAATATTAACAACTATATATATATATATATTAACAAATAGCAGTTTATAAAAAGAGCAAATACAACAGTCAAACTGAATTAAATGAACATAAACATCCAGAACAGTTTTTGCACTGAGACCAAGCGGCAACCTTCCGCTCTCCCTCGGAAAGCCAATACGGAAGTAACTGAAACTGCAATTCATCGACTGGTTTTTGGGGGCTGGCTCCAGGAAATCCAGATGATTTCTGACTGCAATGGTAAATTGGCCAATTTTACAGCTGATAAAAACTTGTTTACAGCCTGGTACAAAACATGGCTTTGGTGCATATAGCTAATATTACCCTTCATGACAACTGTGAGGGGGGTGAATTTTTTTATAACTCATCTGTTTCGTTTTTATTAGGTTATATTAAGTCTGCATAATTAAGGGCGTGGCCACTTGAGTGACAACAAAGCTGTCTCGTCACCTCAGCTGATTCCGGCTGATTAGCCGCTGAACTCTGTATATACATTGTATTGTTTTGTTTTTTGTTTTGTTTAATGTTTCTTTACACAGTCAATTGCTTTTTGGAATTATTTCCTGCATTTATAAGCTACTAAAGCATGCTGTGTGCACTTAATTGTGCTTACAAACCATTCACGTTGCATCTATTTCCCAGGTGAGTGCAATTATATACTTGTATACCATCTCTATAAATGTATTTGTTTTACTTAAGATCATTTATAATTATCTTTAGACCTGTAAAGCACCCCAGAATCTGACAGATTGATTAGCTGTAGGCTATAAAACAGTCATCTGAAACATTGTCATACAGTGTTAAGCCTGGATTTCATCAATAGTCTTGCATTTACTAACACAGACTATATTTGAAGTATTTGGAGGTAATTTGCGTTTTCCTTCTGTAGAAAAACATCATAAGAACAACGCTTAGTGGCTCAATGTATTACAACAGTGTTTTTAAAAGACTAAACACTTTATTGTTTATTTACTTGTGGTCAGAGCACAAACAAGTCGCAGGTAATGAAGTATTAAGCATTTCTCCCAAAGAAATGTCTGTCAACTAAATGCCAGCATGTGTTTGTAGCTCCGCTCATGATCCACCTCTTTGCCCTTGTTTGGTATCCCGCGGTGGATGCGATGACGCACAAACAAAATGATGACGGTTGGCCACGCCTACTTGTAGCTTTTGCATTATTCAGAAACCTATGGGTGACGTCACGGATACTACGTCCATATCTTTTACAGTCTATGACTGAGACGTGCACACAAATCAATTAAAATTTACCATGTCCTTAAAGGACTTTTTTTTTTACAGTGTGTGGAAAAAGACCATTTCCTTCACCAAGTATTGTGTCACTGCATCAGTACAGGTTTTCCAACGGAGACTGTCCCTTTTGTATTTTGTTGTTTTACCGAAGGCCCCTATTATCGTCGGCTGCATAGTGGCGGTGGACCTAAAAGTTGGTCCTGCATTAGGGGGTGTTTAAACTGTTGCACTGAGTGAACTAGGGTCCATCCTCACAGCAGTTAGTGGATAGTAGTTTCGTATATGCAACCTTAGGTTCAAGTTATTTCCATCTCTTGCGGTCACCTTTTTGTTGCACAATTTGCAAATTGTCACATCCGTATTTACCGTCTCTCCCTTCTCGTTAGGTTGAAACCTGTAATACTGCCAAACCGTAGAAGTTATGTTCTTTTTCAGGACCAGGGCTGCGTTGGAAACCGCCTACTACTCAGTAGGTACTGCATTTGAATTTAAACGTACTACTCGGCCGTTAGAAAAGTACGTTCTATACAGTATGAATGTGAGTAGTATGAATGGAATTTGGACGTACTACTTCCGTCATTTTGTCATGGTCACGTGACCTACCTGCGTCAGTTGCATCGCTTTACTACCATTCATGAATTCTCTCGCGGGGCATCATGGGATAGCGCAGCATGCATGGGATGCGCACTTCAGAATCTCGCCGGAAGTAGTAAGTCATCCGGGTACTTCTCGCATACTGATTTTCGAACTGGTATGGAAGTATGCGGTTTCGGACGCAGCCCAGGTCAATTCTTGACGCCATCTTTCCCCACCTCTCTCTTTCTCTTCCACGCTGTCCCGTGATGACAACCATGCAAGCGCATTTTTTGGCATTAAATAAATTATATTTAATATTTAATCCATGTCCCTTATATTAGTGCATTGTTTTTTATGACTATATAATGGTATTGAAACGTTGCTTTTTTTTAGATACTGCGGTTTACGATATAACCGTATTACCACCCAAGCCTATTTTCAGGTGACCTTTTCTTTCAGTACTCAATTCTCCTGTATTCTTTCTGTAATAACCCAGATGAACTCAACCCACTGAAACTTCTGTCAATTGTTTTAACATTATTCCTCTCGCATCTGGACATCACAAAAACTCCTCAAAGCAATTTCTATCCAAATCTTTGGTGCTAAAAGCCGATCTACATCACACCCGTAGCTGTGAAGAAATCAGTGCAGTTAATCATCCTGGAGGTGAATGGCAGTTTACCGGCAATGCATTTGATGGTCATGAAAGTGACTCGGGCCTTTATTGTGCTCTGGGCTGACTTGTAATCAGCCATTGTGTTGTTCATATGAAATGACCGGTATTAGGAAAGAAGCAGGTGTTGCGTGAACATCATAGCCGCCCTTTAATAGTTCTATGGGTGGTTTACATGTGGGAACATGCTTGGGCAGCTCCTCCAATCTCTGTAAATCCTGTTTGTTGCTCCACGTGTTACATATAAACGTTGTATTATGGTTAGAAGCTCTTTGTGACTTTTGTGTGTTTACTGAATAGGCATAAATGAAGTATAATGTATATTAACTGAAAGGAAGTCTAGGTAAATAGTAATTTTGTATTATAATAAAAGGAAATCAGTTGATCAACACAATGAGGAACAGGGAGAGACCTTTTATGAATGGATTATTTGTGAGTACAAAGAAGTAAAAAAAAATATATATATATATGTAGTTTTCTAAATGTAACCCAAATGGCACTGGGTAGACCAGAATTGGTAATTTAGGATAGCAAGGGATATGCATGCTCTTTACCTTTAACTTTGCAAAGGTGCACAAAGTTTGCTTTGTGTGTTTGTTTAAATTAAGAGGTTATAAATAGCAGTCCACCGCCCCCAAGATATTATACATGCCCCAAGCAAAAGAGGTCCTTCACTTATATTTCAGTGACCTTTCATTTATATTTTAGTGGTCTTGCATTTATATTTCAATAAATTTCCTTTTTATTAAAAACAGAATATGAGCAGAAGGTTTGGGCAATAATCTCTTTTCCATTGAACATTACAATATAATTACTTTGACTTTTATATTTAATTAGTTGACTTGAAACCTAACTACAACATGATTGACGTCACTAGGGGTGCAATAATTCAATCTACTCACGGTTTGGTATGCATCACAGTTTTAGGGTCACGGTTTCGGTACGGTACTGTTTGTGCTATGCTTCGAAAAAAATGCCTACAGAACAATTCAAACAACAATAAACATATGTATAGGGTAACAAACACCTGACAATACAACAGCTTCACACATATGACTGTAGATTTGCATGTTCTCGCATTAATTTAATAAAACAAGGGCATTTTGAAAATTGTTTGAATAAATTGTTCAAAAAAATAAAGAGAAAAAACTTAAATTTCCCCTTTTTCTATTTTGCATCTCGACTCAACAGTCTCAAACAATTATGCAGATTATAATTATGTCAACATATCTTAATAATTGAGCACTTTAAAAGTATTGATATCTTCTGTGTACATTATGCTTGCATTACCAAGGCAACAACGCATTTTTATTAATGATTTTGTTATGATTCCAGAGAGCTCCGTTTCACTTATCTCCACCATCATAGGGAATGAAACTTAAGCAAAGAGAGAGCGTTCGGCTTTTCTTTCTTAATTTAGCGGGAACAGTCAGTCGAGAAGAAAACAATTCTTGGCAGACAGCGGATAAATAGCGGGAGTGCTCGCGTGCGGAAGAACACCCAGCAGGAACGGGACTGAAGTAACAGACCTGCTGTATATCCGCGTCCGTATGGGTCTGGGTCTGGACATGGACCTTGGTCCACCTGTTAGTTGCCACTAATCTAGGCTATCTTTGCAACAACAACAACAAAAAACGGCATTTGTTATGTTTTTGTGTCTGTCTGTTGAAACACTGACGACGATGCGCTGTGATTGGACAGGTCTTCGCATGTGCAGTGCATGTGAAAGATAATCGGAAGCATACAAAGGCTTTGTTGCAGTTGTTTTATTAACAAACCAATATTAATAATGCATATTCTGAATCGCAGATCACAGGGCGCAGCAAACCATGGGAGAACAACGAGACAATACAGTTTTACAGAGAATCGTTAGATCCCTAGATGTTACATTCTTAAATAGTTATTAAAACCATCTGGTTAATGAAAGTAAAATAATTGATTTGTTAAATATCTTTGCAAAAAAAAAGATGCACGAATATTAGAGGTGTGAACCTACACTGGTCTCACAATTCGGTTACGATTATCATGCCATCGATTCGGTTCAATTCGATATCTCGGTGCATTGATGATTCTTTCCATACACAGTTTTAAATTTTACTTTACAGTCGCTGTTCACCGATGAGTGACACTGATAAACGGCAGCGGCGCAGTGTTGCCAGATTGGGCGGTTTTGGATAGGCATTTCGGCGAGTTTTGGATAGTTTTTGGGCTGGAATCAGTCAGCTACTGTACATCTGGCAACACTGCAGCGTTGATCACAGCTGATCCATGATACACGTGGTGGAGAAAACTCGCACGCTCGTGTCTGTATCCAGAAGTATCGATGTAACAGCCGAGCGGAGAGGAAAAGTCACGCCAGCCGGTCAAATGGGCCACAGTGAGAGAAAGAGAGAGAATTGCAGTTTATTTTCATTCGCAGTGAAGGGGCTTCTACTGTAAGTGTAAGTGAAAGACTGTCCAGCAAACACACACACAGTGAAATTGTTTCTGCCTTTTTAAGTAGTTGGAGTGTTCGTCTCCCTCGCCATAGTAAGCTACGGCGACATAGCGCATATGAAATAAATGACGACAGTACACAATAACCGGTTATGATTATTACTGAACCGATACCGAATTGTCCGTGTCTGCATCATGGTGCACCGAAGAAACAATTCATTTTGACACCCCTAACGAATACGCACAATATTAAGGGACTGTTGTACAATGTTGTCTCAAACAAGCAAACAAAAATAATAATTAAAAAAATTATAAATTAGTGATGCATTACATTTTCGTCGATTCTCGTCTATGGTAGAGCACTGGTTTCACTCTCCTTCCAGCTGTAGACACAGGAAGCACTGTGCAAAGCAACAATAGGACAATATTTGGCCAAGATAATACTATCTGAACATCTGCAATCAGTTAAAAACATCTAAATATTTTAGACAAAGCTGTCTAAATGAAATGTTTAGCAATGCATATTACCAATTGAAGATTGAGTTTTGATAGATTTTGTAAAGATCAATCACAATGTATTTATGGCTACTGTGGTCCATTGTGTGGATTGTTTCGGTTTTCTGCCAAGTGCATTGAGAATTTTTGGTTTCGGCCTAGAATTTTCATTTTGGTGCATCCCTAGATATGCAATAAATGTATATGTGTGATATTACTGAGATTATTTATGATTGTGGCTAATCACGATGTGTTCACAATCTGCTTTTGAAGAAATATTATAATAAGTATCGTTTTACTTCGTAGACATTTTATGAATTCACTAAACATTCAGAATAACTGTTCAGAAGAACAGCAATCCAGTACATGGTCTCTCAACACTATCTCATGGCAATTTGTAACATTTTGATTTAGTGGTTAATTCATATAAATTCATACAATTTTGTATGATTTGCTCATCTCACAATGATGGTTGTGTTTAGGGCTGGGGTTTGGTGCCATGCCTCCTTTGAAAAATCGCACAATTTTGTATTACTGAACTCGAATTAACCACTAAACCGACAAAATGTACAATAGTTGCATTTCCTCGCGAGATCAGGCTGGGTCTCCTAGTATTCACAGAGCTCCCCCTAATTGTGCTGTTGTGTGTGCTCACATGCTTGAGTTTGTATGGACACAAGTGTGTTTTTCAAGGTTATTTTCTCTGTTTCAAAAGAGGTGGGCCCTCAACCTGTTCAGTGTAATGTTCCTTAAACAGGTCACTGGATTGAGTTTGGCACTGGGCACAGAAATCGAGACCTCTAAACACAGAATATAACCTAATTGCACTTTCCTTCACCCTCGGGTTAACCCATATCCCTTCATGCTTTTTTTGAAACCTTTTGCACTGGAGTAACTTTTTGTTGTTGTTTCAAGTGCTCATTTTTCTGGCCACTGGAAGTGTTGACGGCGCTTATGTCTGTGTGTAATTTGCCATATGTTGTTATGTGAAGTAAATCCAGACTTTGATGATGAAGCGTTAGAAAATACCAGAGCAAAAAAACAACCACATACTCTGATATTGTTGAGAATGTTTGTTAAAAAAAATCCTCTTTGAAACAAATGTATGCGTTTTCAGTCTCAAAAATGCCATTGTCTTGTAAATGCAAAAGCTGGCAAAATGCAAAAAAAAGGTTTACAGTTGTTTACTAAAGCCTACAGTTGACTTGTTAAATGGTTGAATTAAGATGACAAATTATTCCTCTAAAAAGTAGCTAAGCTTGATTTTACTCTGAAATTGGACTCGGATGGTGTGATTTATACTGTGTGTTTAACTTCCACTGTCACCTGCAGGTCTGTGAGGCAAGCGGACATTCCTAAAGGGAGGAGAGCAGTGAAAGCTTGATGAGAACCAGCCTTGCTTCTGATCTCTCCTTTTCTTTTGGTCTTTGTCATTTTCCCCCCTCTCACTCTTTGCATGTTTTCTCTGTATTTTAGGCTACAGCTTCTAATTACAAACAGGACCTTCTGGAATTTCCCTGAGAATGTAGAAAACGCACGAGTTTAAAGAGTTATGTAGCAGTCTTTGGAGAAACCTCCAGAAACTTTCTGCACTGTAATAAAAACAACCCTGATGTACTTGTCATTTAGAATGAAAAAAATCTCAACTTTCTGTTCCAAAATTCCATTGTGGGCTCCAAAGACCCAAGTTAAACCCAAGAACTCGTCTTTTACAAGCCCATATCCTCACTGAGGACGAGTGCGCAGATGAAATCAA
Source organism: Danio kyathit (assembly GCA_903798195.1). Taxonomy (NCBI): domain Eukaryota; kingdom Metazoa; phylum Chordata; class Actinopteri; order Cypriniformes; family Danionidae; genus Danio; species Danio kyathit. Next base: position 159,030 of record CAIGQS010000062.1, read on the forward strand.
TTAAAAGGTGCTGGAATGTGTGGCCAAGGCCTGGATCTGATTTGGAGGGGCAGTGCGCTGTATGGGGGAAGCTGAGACCGAGGGGCTGAAAGTGGGTCACCCTTCTCACAGCTGGCCTCACTGCTGCCACCATATAGAAAGGTTACAGCAGCTGTTGAGAACAGGGAACTCCAGATGAGACGAGCCCAGAAGGTCCTTCTGCCTTTTCCTGTCTGCGTCTACTGTAGTTTCCTGCCCTTTGTATCACTCGCCACCCACAACTCAAGACTGTTGTCTTTATTCCAGATTTTAGATTAGCAAACTTCTGACTGAGAATGTGTAAAATTCCATACCTAATAGAATGGCCATAGTGGTGATTCTGACCATTCATATAAGACTACTAAATTGACTTTTTATATTTATATTTACATTGAGATTTAAAAAATATTTATTGCATATTATATTTTATTTTATACATTATATTGCATAATTAAAAAAACCAAGACTAGCTAAAGCACTTTGTTACCTATGTTTTTAATTGACAATTTTTTTGTTTTGGTGCGTCACAGTGACGCAGTGGGTAGCCTGACAGCAAGAAGGTTGCTGGTTCGAGTCTCGGCTGGGTCAGTTGGCATTTCTGCGTGGAGTTTGCATGTTCTCCCCGTGTTCGCGTGGGTTTCCTCCAGGTGCTTCGGTTTTCCCCACAGACCAAAGACATACGCTATAGGTGAATTGAATAAGCTAAATTGGCCGTAGTGTATGCTTGTGAATCCAAGAGTGTATGGGTGTTTCCCAGTGTTGGGTTGCGGTTGGAAGGGCATCCGCTGCGTAAAAACATGTGCTGGATAAGTTGGTGGTTCATACCGCTGTGGCGACCCCTGATTAATAAAGGGACTAAGCCAAAAAGAAAACGAATGAATTGAATGAATTTATTTGTTTTGTATATCTAAGTATTTTTAACATAATTATTGTGGCCTGGGTGTTTTACGTTTTATTAAATTTAAAAAATTTATATAAAAGGTGCAAAATTAATTTTTTGAAAAATGTAATTTTTATTGAAATTTTTTAACATTAATTTATTTAATTTTTTAATGATTTAAAAACCTTAGATGTGGATTGAGTGAAGGTATAGTTATTATTTGTCCCTTTTTATTTTATTTTGATACATTTTTTTTTTTTTTTAGATATTGTTTGTTTTATGATGATGATGATCCTTTATTTGTCACACACTGTTGCATGCAGTGAAATTGGTGCCCTCCGACCATTGGACCCCTTTGACCATTAGGGCATTGTTTTGTCGGGGCTAGATAAGATTGTATATGATGTGTGGGTTGCTGTAAAATGCTATTTGCAAGAATAAAAATTCCATGTCAGAAAAAAATGCAATATTTATAAAAATTGCAGCTGTTAAATGTTATGAACTTGTATGTTCTCATTCATACAAAAATATACTACTTTTGAATGCCTGCCTGGGAATATTAGTCACTTGGGCATGAACGGAGTATAGGAATGAGATTTTACAAATTTGTAATTGGCCACTAATTTGCCACAATGTAAAACAGTTACGAATTGTCATGAGATTGTATTAATTATCTCTTTGCACTTATGATTTCAGTATCTCAGATTTTAAACAAATGTACTACTTTATACTAATCGCCAAGTGATTTTATGTAAATTGAGGGGGATTTTCAATTAGGCAATTCATTTGTTTGAAAGTCATTGCACTCTAAATGGCTTGTCATGACAGAAATGCACTATAATTGCTGCTGTTGTTTATGGTCTCAGATTTGGCACAAGAAAGTCAGCTTGAGGTTTCCAAACAAACCACAATGAGCAATAGTCCTTTTTTCTGATGTTCCTGAAATTGTAGGCCACTCTCTTTTTCACAATCTGATAGCACACAAGTGAAGGTGCTCCCATATTTCAGGCATCTAGGTAATTGGACCAAAATTGGCATTTATCAAGGCAACATTTGTTTGTTTTCTATATCATTTTATCTCTCAACTAGGAGCAAGCCTATATGTACTCAACAAGAGATAAACAAAGATATGAATTTCGCTGTAAGTCTTTGAAGAAGAATATGCTTAAATGTCAGTGTTGTTTTGAGAGAAAACAATCTGATATCCTTATTACAAATCTGAACCAGCAACATTCTGCCAGTTGATAAAGCACAATGGCTCTTCTTTTTCCACTCATTCAGTCCCCCCCCCCCCCCCCCCCCCCCCCCCCCAATGCTGTCTGTCGATATGATATATCTTTAAGTGTTATGATAAATGACTGTTAGTGTGAGTGAACACTGAATGACACCAATGTATGAATGATTGGTTTTAGCCTAATGTCTTTGGAATTTCACCTCATTAGAAACTGGCCTCATTCTGCAACCAAGATTTGTCCTAGAAAATTAACATCAGAGGACAAACTTGTAAATCCTTAGCCAGAATTCAAAGAAAAGACTAATGTTTTTAACATGATGGCTGGATGTAAAACAGTCCCTTTTTTACACGGCCAAGACAAAGCGTAAATGAACGAGACGGAAGTTTCCTCAGCAATGGCCACCTTGTGTGGAAACCGCATTTGTTATAATGGGACTGTGGTATTTAGAAGGACTGCAGTGGGATGTTGGGAGTCCTGGCTGGTGCACCTTTTTGTGATGCTCCTGATGTTTTGCAGTTGGGTGCAGGCCCAGAGGGACAAATAAAGGCCTTCTTCATTCACCACCATAGACTCAGAAGCTTTGAAATGATTAACAGTCCCCCTTGATTTGCACCTTCAAAAACTTGTCAGTAGTTTGGCTGTGCATTTGGAAAAAAAAAGCTCTGAATTAACAATCCACATCTCTGTCTGAAATATTTGTGCACTTTGAATGAAGGCAAGCTCTGTGGGAAATGTTGCTTGTGTATTTGGTTCCCCTCATCGTCCCCAAAACCTCCAATTAGAGTCGCAGGCTCTCCTTAATGCTGCTGCTTCTATGTGATCATGCGTTAAATTTAGATGCTGAATGTTTTTTTATTGTTGCTTTTTATGTACAATTGGTGGCCTGAGAGTTGAGAAGGCAGTAGTCTGGTTGAGAGATAAAGACCTTAGGAATGCAAAGTCAGTAACAGTGTTATAAACAAGACATTAAACCGTGAATCGCGATCATACAATTTATGTCAATAACAATGATAGGCTATAGACTTTTTACTCTATACCGATTTAAGAGCAGAACACAGCAAAAATGTGCAAAAATGGGAGTCTAAAAGTGTGTTGATATTAGAGATGTACCAAATTTGCAGCCACCTAAAATTTATTGGCTGAAAATGCCATTTAATAGACCCTCTAATGGACTCTCTTATTTATGTGGCTTCAGTCATTGTTGGGATACTCTATTAAATCTGGAAGCATTAACAACTTGTATCTACATATACATCGTTATCGTTCAATGTGGAAAATAATTATCGAGATTGCATTTTTGCCATATCACCCAGCCCTTCAAGACATAGACAAGTACATCTCAATATTTGGAATTTTGGGCTACATTTATTTCGAATTTGTACTATTTTAAAAATGCTCTTTTCTGTTTAATTAGAAGTGATATTGGCTGATATTGAGATATATAATATAGGGTTGGCTGGTATGTCGGTGTATTTATACAAATATATTTTTAAATGTGGGTAGGATTATATAATACTGTTTATACCGTGATCGCATTTAGTGTGTTCAAGAATGAGAACCCATTATCAGAGTTAAACAGGGGTGTAGCTGTGTTATTAGCCAATGCCTTATCAATTTACCTAAGCAATTAGCTTACCAAAATCTTTGTGTCAAGTAGGCATGGCCCAGTATAAGATAACGTTAGCTAAAAATATCATGGTATCATAGTATTGTGCTCACTGCTCTAAAATATATTATTTTTAAATGTCTGGGTAAAAAACTAAAACTTTTTCCCCTTTGAACACAATATATTTTATTTTGAGAAACATTTATAATTTTTTGGAGCAGTAAACATGCAAAACAGTAAATAATTACAATGAATCATTGACTTCTGCTGTCTTCGTTAGTTTCAAAAACGCAGATTTCTTTACAATTTAAAACGGCTTCTTTGGATATTTTTTCTGCTGGAGATACTGTTGTTCTAAAAAACAAAAAACAAAGAAAATGTAATTAAAAAAGCTTTAACATACCTTAGGAACGGTATTACAGAAAATGTTGGAGGTTTTAAAACCTTGAATTTTACAAACCGTGTTATATGTCAAGAATATTAGGCCAGTTTGACCTTGTTGAGATTCAGTGCAGTTCACCAAAAAATTATGGACTTTTTACAGATAACAGCAATATTGGGCTATAACTTTTACAATAAAAGATAATACCTTTCAGAATAACTGAGCACCTTATATAAGAAGTTTCAGCTGCTGTTAACCAAGAAACTGAGTGTCGACTGTTGACCTGAACCAAAAACATAACGTAACAGAATTATTTTTACACACATTCCACAATGCCCAGAATGTCAGAAGAGTTCAAGAAATTATTAATGGGATAACAAGTATTTAAGAACTCATTTTTGTGTACAGGTCAAATTGACCCACAATCTAATGTAAAGGTAACTCAGCACATGTTTTTCGTTAACAACAGTAACACCGCTTGTAAATATTTGGCAATGATGACAGTAAGTACATATGCTGGAATTGCTGGCCTCATCACCAGCTGTTCTGCATATTTGAAACTATCTCTTTTTACAGTCCTCCTCCACCCTACAGCCTCTGTTTGTGGCTTATAAAGTTTTATGCACTTTCCACTTTGTATCCATCCTCCTGCTGCTGACCTGATCTCTCAGAGCTCATCTGGCGCACTGGAACTGGTTCTGTGAGCTTGTTTGGGAAGAGATAAATGTCCTAGATGTTGACATGCATTGTGTTTATAGGATCCCGAGAGAAGTCCTGAAGGCACTTAGTTTGGATTACTTTATTGTGGATTGTGCAATCAAAAGTCTTTTGCGTAAACAATTATGACACCACCTGATGGTGAGTGCAGTTGTATTTATGACAGGTATTACTTGGTATTTTGGTCATTTATTTTACAAATTTGACAACTTTTAAATGTCGCCAGGGAAACGATTGGAATTTCTGGTTTGTGAAGTGTTTTTAATGTTTAATTTGGGAAGACACAAGTGTCACTTTGTTAGCTTAGCAACATGCTAACTCAATTTCTAAAGTCATTTGACAACAGAGTCTCGAATTCATTTAGAAATTTCTTAGTTTATTTAATTAGACATTTCTATTTACATTAGGAAATGCTTTTACAAGATAGCCAAGCATATATGGAAGCAAAGTTTAATTGTCCTCGTTTCACTAGTTAACTAAATGCCCTTCATAATATCGTCCACTTTGTCTTCATTATTCTCGGTGGTCTCCATGAGGAGATCATCGTTCTCCAGACAGGCAGCTTGAGAAGTGACAGTCTGAAAATGGAGGCGAAGGTTCAGCTTTTTCAGCATTTTGATAATGTACAGAAACGTGCCTGAAGCTGTGCACTACTCCCTTCTCTCTTGTGATTGCAGTCACATCCTCTCCCCCTTGCAGCTTTTCCCCTGGTTCTCTTTTTCCCAAAACACCTCTCCTCCTGCCAAATGTGGAGAGAGTTACGTGTCGGAGAGGAGAAGTCCTGCAGAGAATCACAATCAGATGCTTACCGCTGGGCTCTTCTCTACTTAACTGATACTTCAGATACAGTGGACACATTGTAGTCACTGTATGGTTTTGGTAATGCATTGATCAATTACAGTAGAAAAGTATGTCCCCATAAGTCATGATATCCCTCTATATGGTGACATTTTGAGGGTGTTTAGTATCTATAAGTTTGAAAAGCCCTGTCAGAGCTGTTAAAGTAACACAAATTACAGAAGCATGTACCTTAATGTATTTTGTGATCATCCATGTTGTTCTGTTCTCTATTGTAACTTAACTTGTCTAGAATGTAAACAAACTCTAAAAACTTTTTGCTGTTGAAATGTACACATACTGTATTCAGTAAATTCTCAGAAGTTTAGCTTTTCATTTATTTATTTTTGGGAAGGACATACCCAAAGTCATCATGTATGAAAAGAAATACGGTGTTGTGAGAATCATCTTTCAATCTGATGGTTGACTTGCAACCATGTGGGTGTAGCGATTGATGACTAAAAGTGTTAAACGAGATTAATGGTGTATGCCTAATTTGACAGCAACTTCAATTAATCCTGATTAATCATGCAAAAGAGATTTTCGTTTTCTCACTTAGATTTTTCTTTATCTTTTCTTGTCCTACACAAACGGCAACCAAAAAACTTAATAGACCACTGTCAAAAATCTGTCCTGCACTGTAAAACCCAAAAAGTTAAGGTAACTCAAAACATTTGAGAAAACCGATTCCAACAAACCATTTAAGTTCAAAAACTGATCCTAATGAGTACTGTGAACTTAATCCATTTGAGTAAAGGAAGTGATTTGAGCACCGGAAAACCCAATAAATAAAGAGAACTCAAGCCTTCTGAGTACTGTAAAACTCAATGAGTTAAGGCAACATAAACTGTTTGAGGAAACCGATTGCTACAAACCATTTGAGTTAAAAAAAACTAATCTATATGAGTACTGTGAACTTACTCCATTTAAGTTGAACACAGAGTTTAAAACTCCTTTCAAATGAGTAGAATTAACTTTCAGTAAATTGTGAGTTAACTACACTCATTTTATTTGATAAAGTTGACTGTTGGGTTTTACAGTGTGGGTTTACTATTTAAAGCTATGTGTTGCTAATGTTAAAATGTTAATTGCTTTGTATTCTCAATCCTGATGTTAACATGCCATTTCAATTTCAAACAAATATATTGGGATTTACAACATTAATTTGGGGAAATATTAGGAATATATCAATAAATATTCCATGTTTTCAGATCTGGAATATTAAATTTTTAAATTACACACAACTAATATTTTACCCTAAATCAATACTTCATCATTTTACTCATCCTTTTTCGTGTTCCAAACCTGTTTGAGTTTTTTTTTCTTCTGTTAAACGCAAATGAGCTGGCTGGAAAAAATGCTTCTGAGCAATTCCAGCATATGGATGTGACATTTGCAGTAAAAACGTGAAACATAAATTCACAGAGAACGTATATGCTAACATTATATCAAAATGTCTGTTTATATTTTTCAAAACAACTAACCACAGAGTTCTTTATAAATGTGTTTTATATTTTAATTTAGGATGTAATTTTGGATGTAACCAAAAAAGTATGCAAGTTTACATCCTATTTTGTAGAAATTCTGTGAATTAAACTGCACCATCCCAAAAAATACTAATCAAAAGGACAAGAGTTGTCTCTCTACAGTATAGCAGGGCTGCCCAAACTTTTACTTATGAAGGGCCAAAAGCCAAGCTTGATTGAGAGCTGTGGACCGAAGTAAATATAGCAAACTGTATTACATTGAAGTTTCCATGGGTAATTTATTTCCTAATATTTATAAATGAATAGAAAAAATACTGTATAACCATATGTACTAATGTATTCAAATTTTTTCAATATGTATATTATTTTAATGAACTTTACAATAAAACTCTTTTAAAAATCTATTTATAAAACAATGGAGTTCAATTCTAAATACACTAGTCATGCTGAACATGCCTTTGCCTTGATTTGCGCGCTGTTTTCATCTGCTTTATCACCTCTTCGTTAAGTGACAGTTTGTACATTTTTTCCAAAAATCTGATTCATTTACTACATATAACTGAAACATTTAATTTCAGTTAGCTTTTTTTGTAGCTCAACAATAAAACTAGCAAGATATTCCCCAACCCTTTCCATACGTTTTCCCTTTGGTGGGCCAAATCAAAGCATACAAAGGGCCAACTTTGTAGCCTGCGGGCCCTAGTTTGAGCATCTTTGCTCTATAGAATACATTTTAGTATTTTATTTTATTTATATATAAAATATAAACATGTATGGGGAAAAAGCATTGTTATGGATGTGACATCAGTCTGTTAAGGATGTGAAATTAGGACTATGATTAATCAAACAAAGTTGTTGCATTTTTGAGTATTTTGCAAGAGAACACAAACAACTTATAAAGGGCTTTTCTATTTTGGTGAAAACATTTTTTTAATGGCAAGTTTGGACATTTGGAATGGGATAACACTACTGCAGTATTTTTGTTTCCTAGTATGGATGCCAATGGCTGCTTTTTCCAACATTTTTCAGGATATCTTGTTGTGTTTTCAAGAGAAGAAAGAAATGAATATGTTTAGAACAACTTAAGTGTGAGTAAATGGTAAGGAAATTTTCATCTTTGGGCAAACTGTCTCTTCATTATAAGAAAATCATTATGAAAATCCCTATTTTCCTGTTTGATTCTTTTAAATAGCTGCTATTTTGCTTAAATCCATCTTTTATAAAATCATATGATAGTCTATGTGGGTAGTTCTTGTGGGTTTCCTCCGGGTGCTCCGGTTTCCCTAAAGACATTCGCTATAGATGAATTGAATAAACTAAAATTGGCCGTGGTGTATGAGTGCATGTGTGAATGCAGCTGGACGAGCATCCACTGTGTAAAACATGCTTGATAAGTTGGCGATTCGCTTGGAGGTTCGCTGCGGTAACCTCTGATGAGTAAAGGGACTAAGCCGAAGAAAAATGAATGAATGAATGATAGTCTGCAATCTTTGGATTTGTCAGTGCAGCCAGTGTATTGTAATTGGACAGGCCTGTGGTCAGTTGTATATGTTCTTGAGCCGCACCCACAGGAGGTATTGGAGCTGTATGTGTGTTTTACTGCAGGGACGGACAGACTCAGAATGGTTTAATTACAGCAGCGGTTTCACCGAGGATCTCTGACTTCTGGCTGAGCAGGCCAGTGTCAGCAGTGGGGCAGGGCCACATTACCCAGAGTCCTGACTCCTGAGGCGCTTCTGCGGTTTACCTCAACAATCTCATCAAACTGACTGAGCAAAAATACTCTTCAGATTGCCGGGGTTACACAGAAACTGACACTTACTTTACCCTGCCGCCGGTAATGAAAAGACCTCTGTCCGCACATCGAGAGAAAACATCTCACAGGTTATAGAGGGCAAAAGAAAACCACTGTTTGCAAGCAGCACTTGGGAAATAAACAAACATAAAAGCACCTATGCTGGGTTAATATTACGGCAAAATGAGTTTTCTTAGAATATATAAAGTGCAGTTGTGAACTTGGTATGACCCAGCTGTGTTGAAAACCAGCTATCGTTGGCACGAGGAATGAAAGATTCAGCAAAGCTTGCGACCGCATCCACATGGGTTTTCTTCTAAAAGTTTTGTGCTGTCAGAGTCGAGGTGTCTAAATAATTGAGGTATTTGCGTATTTCATAAATCTAGATGTTCTCCTCAACAAAAATATGACTTAGTATTGCTGAAGCAGTTAGTGGTTGACCAATGTCGGTTGTTCAGTGGCTGATGCGTAGACAGGAGACTGGACGATGACTGATTTTTTGCTAATTTTATACATAGTCTAGTAGTATGAGTTATACTTGTAATAACATCTACTTTTTCGCTTTTTGTTGTAACATTTCTTAATAACAGCATTTTAAAAACATTGATAGTAGTAAAAATGGTTGTAGTTTTTTTTTCTGTTCAGGTTTAAAAAATGACCAGATTTTCTATTACCAGTATATCATGCAACACTAATAAATTCTTTGATTCAGGACTTTGAAAATATTAAGAATTCAGATGCAAAAACCTTTAAGTGCCATCTGGAATTTTCTTTTGCATTAGCTCCGTTTCCATCCACCTATTTTTATCCGCATTTTTGGAAACGCTGATGGAAACCCCAAGATGTGCATACATTTTGAAAATGCGCATAAAAAAACATATGCGCATAACGGAGTAGGATAAACTTTTTATTCGATATGAAAAGATGTGCATAAACTATGATGTAAACATTTTTACCAAACAAATTCCAGTATGCGCATAAAAAAAAAAAGTCATGTGATTTTGTTACAAGAAATCGTGTGATGATAAAAATGTGTGCGAATTTACCAGCAGGCTAAGCACACTAAAACATCTGAAATGTTGTTTTGGTCATTCTAAAACGCCTGTGCTTCATGTCTGATGCCTTCAGACGCCACCACGTGTTCATTGCGTGTCGGCATTTTTCTTCTGAGGTGCAAGTAAATTATTAAATAATGATAAGATTGACGCAGCTTCCCCTACCACAGTAAATTCCGTTTTTACTTTTGATATTTGGCACCACTTAATCAGGAAGTGACAATTTTGTTCTCTTTGACCACTTGGATGGAAACGCTGCTTTATTCGTATCGAAAATAAATATCGTCTTATATGCAATATTCCAGTTTTGCGCTAGGGCTGTGCAAAAATATCGATACATCTAACTGTCGCGATCATTTCTTTTACGATAGTAAACCTCAAGTATTGATTCAAGTTGTGCCAAATGTAATGTAATGTAATGTGTATTTATATAGCGCATTTATTGTGTATGGCCATACTCCCAAAGCGCTTCACAATCATGAGGGGGGTCTCTCCAGACCACCACCAGTGTGTAGCATCCACTTGGATGATGCGACGGCAGCCACAGGACAACGGCGCCAGTGCGCTCACCACACACCAGCTATTGGTGGAGTGAAGAGACAGTAATAGAGCCAATTCAGTGGATCGGGATGATTAGGAGGCCATGATGGGTAAGTGCCGATTGAGGGACTTTGGCCAGGACACCGGGGTTACACCCCTACTCTTTACGAGAAGTGTCATGGGATTTTTAATGACCACAGAGAGTCAGGACCTCGGTTTAACGTCTCATCCGAAAGACGGCACCCACCGACAGTATAGTGTCCCCTTCACTTTTACTGGGGCATTAGGACTCACACAGACCACAGGTTGAGCGCCCCCTGTTGGCCTCTCTAACACCACTTCCAACAGCAACCTAGTTTTCCCATGTGGTCTCCCATCCAGGTACTGACCAGGCTCAGCCCTGCTTAGCTTCAGTGAGTAACTTGGGCTGCAGGGTGATATGGCTGTGGCTGTGGCAAATTACCTCCTCCTCCGCTCCTGTAGATGTTGCTAACTCGCGATCAACAAAACGCCAAGTAGTACGGTATCTGAAGTAAGCAAGAGTGAGCATGGCATAAAATATAAAGGTGCCTTCAGCTTTTAGAGCTGACGTGTGGCTGCACTTTGGTTTTAACGCTATCAGGGTTGGGTCGATAGACAATGCCATTGTCCATCGCCGATGGCCTATAGACATCATGATGCTGAGACGGCATCACCGATCCTCCGCACCGCCCTCGTTGCAAACCCACTCGTGTAAAGCACACACTCAGGCCCCGTTTACACTGATACAGCTTAGTTTTAAAATGGCATTTTAGAAAATGATCCACATCCAAACTGCAGTTTTATCTGGCACACACACACACACACACACACACACACATACACACACTGTCATGCGCTCGTCTGAGCTCCAGAGAACAGTGTACGGACTGTATATTTTATACAGTCATTGGTACGGTCAGTTTATCAAGGATGTACCGCTGGATCGCATCTCACTATAAGTTAGTTGTTAAACGTGATATTTAATTAATCATGTCTCTATCTAACGACTCTTCTGTCTTTTGATTTTCTCAGGTAACGTGTCACAGCATCAGTACACTGCTCCAGTCTTTCGCTTTCACGCTTGTACTAAGTAATTTTAGTGAAAACCTCAGATACTGTTGGTTGGTTCGTGTTGTTTGTGCACCTTTTTTACCAAGCAAGTGTGTGGACGCCATAACGACACAGTTCACTCTGCCTAGTCATGCCAGAGTCCCGCAGAAAATGATGTGATTGACAGGTGGTATCTTGTGTGTAACTTATCTTTATTTGTTTATTTATGATTTGGTTATGAGTAAAACAAAGGCCACGCGGGTCAGGCAGTTGAAACGGTAGGCTACAAATAATTAATTAGTTATGAATTTATTAATTATTCATAAATAATTAATTCACCTCCCCCCTCCATCGCCATGTTTCACATTAGACATCGTACGATGCCACATTGGTCAGCAAAGCCCAACCCTAAACGCTATACCAGGGAGTACTGAATTGGACAAAAAATAAATGCCATTATTAAGCTTTGCAATATACATAGTTCTCTGTTCAATCACACTGTGCAGTTCTAATAAATTGGAATGGATGGAAAATAAATTAGAATTGGAATTTTAATTTGTCTGCCGACTTTATCAAGTTGTCAATATAATGTGACACACATACTAATACAAACTATTGCAATATATCACAATATTTATTGTATTGTGATATATCGTGATATAATGTATCGTGATCAATGTATCGCGATGTGTATCGTATTGTGAGGCCCTTGCCAATACACAGCCCTATTTTGCACATATATTTACTTCGCATCTTTGGATAGAAACATAGCTAATGAGCATTTTCCTTAGCCTCTTATGTTTATGTTATTTTATGTTCAGTTATTTCATATTAAAAGCGATGAAAATAACCTATTCTTTGCCATAAAAGTGAAATTACTGAATCAAGACATAGGAGCCTGAGACAAATGGTAATTTCAGAAGAAAATTTCAGATCGAACTGAGAGGTTTTTGCATCTGAACTCTTCATATGAATAATAATAATAATAATAGGGCTGTGCGATTAATCGAAATCTAATCGCAATTGCGATTTGAAACGTTGCGATAAGCGAAATCAGCGATATGAATATATATATGTATTATTTCATTTCCCCAGCCCAGAGCAAATGCGTGACTGTTGTCTGTGTGTGATAGTCTTACTAGCCAATTGAGTGAGCACACTTTTGTTCTGCCCAATCAGAATTGCGCAACCAAACTATGCGGAATGCCCAGAATAAAAAACACAAAAAAAACAAAAAAAACAAACGTGGACAAAAAGTGCGGACAAGTGGGATGATGGCGTTTGCTGCTTTAGAAGCATTAATAGACTAATATCAAAGAATAACAGGACATCAGTAATATGGAAATATTTTGGTTTCAAAGTCACAGACACCAAACAAAAACAGGGCGTTTGTAGGAGCTGTTGGAGAATTGTTGCCACCGCACGAGGAAATACAACAACCAGCACTTTAAAAAGCACCACAGGCGTTAAGGTGATACGAGAAGCGTCTTGCTAAAAAGTCAACTGAAAGTATTGAGAGTGAAACTCAATCTAGTAGCAAGCAACAGCAAAGTACAGTTTCAGAGTTGTTTCAGCCATGTTAGTTTGCTAAGATTTCTGTATTTTTAGAATTATTATTTTTTGTTTGTATAATAAGCTACACTATCTCCCAAATTTGACTTGTTTACAGAAAGGTATTTTATTTTTGTTTACTGCTTGCTCTAGAAAACAATGAATATTTAAAAACAAATTTGAATAAATGTTTAAGTAAATTAATATCTTTTCAGTTTCTTTTTTTTAAACTAAAACTCACTGCATTTTTGCAGTAAGACGCTGCAATACAGATTATTGAGCTAAAGCTTGACTACAAAATTAAATCGCAAATCGAAATCGCAATATCTGTAAAAAAAAAAATCGCAATTAGATATTTTCCCCAAATCTCACAGCCCTAAATAATAATAATAATAATAATTATTATTATTATTATTATTATTATTATTATTATTATTGGTAAGTTTATTGCACTTTTCACAAATTGCATTTTTATGGTTTTATTATCTGTGCTTAAATTCACATTTTAATCCTAGCTCTTCAGTGGTATGATATTTTACATACTATTTCAATTCATTACCAATCCATGTGGTAAATAAGAACCTCGAAATGACTAAATATTGCTTGATTGATTAGTCTGAGAAATGTGTCACTCTTATCATTTCTTTCTTTCAGCCCCGAAGACATGCAGTCCAAAGCAGTTTGTATGCAAAGACCAGGTAACCTGCATCTCCAAAGGATGGCGCTGTGATGGGGAGAAAGACTGTCCAGACGGCTCTGATGAATCTCCTGATATATGTGAGTGCTTGGGTTTATCTGTCTCATCATGACACACGGATGCAATGCGATGCGTTATCAAGGCAGAGTTGAAATATTTTGACTGTCTTGTTTTGCAACGTTATAAACTGAAGCCAGTCGTAGATAAATGATGTGTGTAGAAATTATTTTAAAAGATTTAATCTTAAGAGCTGTGTTTATGGTATGGTATATATGGTAGGTACAATATAACAATTATGCAATTAACAATCAGTATTGCTAATAATGGGACATACCGTAATAAGGGATGTGCTGATATTTCTGACAGATACTGATAAGCTGATAATTATATTCTTACTAATAAGCAATAAATACTTGGTTTAGCTTAAATAATGTTAAAATAAAGTGGTAGAAACTAGAAATTCTGTGATATATCAGCTGTCAATATTGATAATGAAGAGATTATTGATGAAGTTAAATCCATAAGCATATCAAAGGCATAGTTTTGCTCTTGATATTTGTGGGGACATGCATCCCTAGAGCGCATACATAGAACAAGACAAATTCTATTTCACACTTTTAAGAAATCCAATAAACATTTAATAATAAAAATAACATTTAATAAAGCCTGTCTCATGCTGCGAAAGTCAATTGACATGATTTCACTGCAATCGGGCTTTGAGAAGGCATGAATGCAGAGAAATTTAGGCTGCATTTACACTGCGGATCTTGATGGTCAATCCTGATTTTGTGACTGGATCTGTTTTTGTTTTGATGACCGGCTTGCATCATCTTTTAAAAGAGACTCATACGATTGTCTGCATTTACACAGCACATAGCAAAGGCGCAGTGACCAGGAAAAAAACAGCAGGCGCTGACTGACAGCTGATAATTAGAGCACCCTTTTCTCCGTTTCTGTATTTAATCTGTTTGCAGGGTTAAATTTTTTTTTAAAATTCTTTTTGACAAGTTCTTTTACTATAGTTTATGACAAAAGTTCTCATTTGGCCACCTTTTTTTAAGCCAGGCCTTTTTATGCACGTGATGTATGCAACAGTTTTATATTAGTTTATATTGGTTATGTGGCAGATATTGCTCTCTCTCGCTCTATCTCTCTCTTGTTAACATGCTTAAATACTAGTGCTACATCACAATATAAAAGCTTTTTTAGTTTTCGTGTTTAAGATTTAAGGTTTGCGACTCTGCTGAAGTCTGTTCTGAAATGAAAGCGTCAGACTTGACGTCATTCGCTATGGTTTTTAATGCTGCGCTACTCGCATTGACAGGTGAAAATACGATTTACTTGCTTACACTTATCAACAAGGCTTGAATCTGATTTGAGTAAATCGGAATCCATGTGATTTTTTTTTTCCTGCTGACATGTACATTGGGCCATATCCGATCTGTGCCACGTGGGAGAAAAAATCGGAAATTGAGTCACTTGAACTATGCAGTGTAAATGCAGCCTTAGAGAGGCATGTGACACAATTTAACAGTTTTATCCCGATTTTTGTTTTTTATAATCATGGAGATCAAAATGGAAACTGAATTTCCATCCTAATGGAACTACAGCTGTCAGTCGCTTGACAACACAAAAGGGCCCATCCAATCACACTGTCCTGGTGTGTTTAGGGAGGGAGCACCAGAGAAGAGAATGTGATTTAACCCTCAGCACATCTAGCTTACTAAGGGTTAATGGAGCATTATTTTATTTTGAAGGCGATTATTGGTGGGGACATTTTAGTAATTGGTGGATATTGGTGGGGACACATCCCCTCTGTCCATGCCAATTCTACGACCTTGAAACATGTCATCTATAGCTGAGAATGGGGGCTAAATCAAACCGATAGTTTATTAATTAGCTAATTAGTAGGTCCACACAGAATCTGAGCGTGCAGAAATCCGCAGATTTCCACAGATTTTTATCCCATCATTGAGTCTATGGTTACACTATGGTTTACAATAAGGTACATTAGTTAATGTTAGTTAATGCATTTACTAACATGAACAAACAATAAACAATACATTTACTACAGCATTTGTTCATGTTAGTCAACATTAGTTAATGAAAATGCAGTTGTCATTGTTAGTTCATGTTAACTCACGGCGCATTAACTAATGTTAACAAGCATGAACTTCGATGTTAATAAAGCATTAGTGAATGTTGAATTATGATTAATAAATGCTGTACAAGTTTTGTTTATGATTAGTTCATGTTAGTAAATGCATTAACTAATGAACCTTATTGTAAAGTGTTACCAAGTCGATTTATTTACTTGTGTAAATGTGTGTAAATTTATATTTATTTCATTTTTAAAATAATTTTAGATATAATATTGACTATTATTAAAATGTGCATATGATTTATTTACATTAGTTTGTAAAGTAATATTTTCTGTCTTTTAGTAGATATATTATAAAAGAGACTTGCTTTGTTTACCAAATAAGTGGATCTAATTGGATTTGCATTGTAAACGTTAAATAAAAGTAAAAAAATGTATTCTTTTTTTTATTACATAGATTATGTTTTTTGCTATGATACTGCCAAAATCATTCCGCATAAATCCACAGATTTTTTACAAAATTCTCAGCAGAAATAGGAAAAAAACTTCCAATGATTCTGTTTGGTCTTACTAATTAGTTATGTAATTAATTTGTTGTAGTGTCTGTTGCATATTCTATTGTTTTTCTGTGATAATTAAATACTCTGTTGGCCTAGTTCAGCTGAATTTAGGCAAGTGGCGAATATTGATATTGGCCAATAGTTCTTAATTAAAACTGCTTTATGAATCAGGCAACAATTGTTTATTAAAATTGTTCAATTGTTTTATTAAAATCTGCATCAAACTTTGGCAGTATTGCTTTATTAAAATCAGGAAAAAACTGTATGGTAAAATCAGCCAATAGATGTTAATTAAATCTGTATCGGATTAGTTGTTGTTTATTAAAATTGGTATCGAAAGCAGCCAGCAGTTACGTATTAAAATTGGCCAATAGTTTATTAAAATTGGTGTTGGCATGTAGTTGTTTATTTAAATAAGCTAATATTCGTTTAGTGAAGTCAGATAGTAGATGTTTTCATTAAAATCAGTATTGGCCAATAGTTATTCATTGAAATCAGCTTGAGTCAATAGTACTAAAAACATTTAATAGTTGTTGATTCAAATCTGTCCTGTAATCAGCTAATAATGTTTTTATTGCAATCTGTCAATTGTTGTTTATTAAATTCAAATCAATATCAGCCATAAAAAATATATATTGGTGCATCCCTAACACATGCTTAACTAATTCGTTATTTGTGTCTAATGAATCCAGTTATTGTACTGTAAATTCACCTAAGAGTTTGCATAACGTTATGTAGCTCATGACGTTTAAAGGGAACAGCAGAACAAAGTGTGTGTTTGAAGGATTCTCTGTGCGTCTCTTCTGAGCGATGGCACTAATTAAACTGCTCTGTTTAGTCTGGCTGAGTGCACACAGTCCTGTCCAGCCGAGTGATCTGTGTGTGTGAGCTCATCCCAACCACAAAAACAGGAGCCTGGCTCCTTTTGTTGAATGCTGACCTGCTCCTAAATGTTTACGCGCACACACACACAGACCTAATGAAGCTGGTTGCTCTGCACCTCTCTTCACATCTGTCACACAAGCCAGACACACTCACAGCAGGCGGCCATGATGGTTCCTCCATCAGCATTTGGGTAGTGCTTTACTGTCCAGCAGGAGAACAGACACAGCTAGTTAAGTGTTTACATATGGCCGTCTGTGCTGTAATTGCTGCCGGCTTTTCATCCTCACAGGCTGATAAACAAACCACAAACATGCTCTCTTTGCTATGTACACTCTTCTGTGTTTGCACCTAATGTTTTTCTTAATTTAGCCTCTTTCTATTATAATTTAATGGGGGAAGTCGTGGGCTGCAGTCGTCCAAGCTCATAGGAGTCATGCACAATATGCATTTTTTTTCAATTGCACCATGGCTTTATATTCTATCCTGAACATTATTTCTGTTAAGTGACAAGATTTTTGTCTGAGCAAAGTCAGACCTTACTGTCCTAATTAGATAATTAAAAATTAAGGCACAATCATATTTTATTTTGGTAAAATAAGCTAAATCTAGACCCCTTTGCCTTTCATATAAGCCACTTTAGATACCAAATTATCAACTAAAAGTCAAGTTATTATTTGTCGTTCCTAAAACTTGGATAGGCGACAAGACTTTTGTCAGGTAGTGTAGAGTGTGAAATCCAACAACACCACACTGACAAACACAGCTCTGCACATCAAGAATGAAGATCTGATTCTAAACACTAGTGAACTAAAGCTGGCGCTTAATAACAAAAAACTAATTTGTAGGTAAATGTGATTTTAATGCATATTGTGTTATGTGTTTCCTATTACTAGGGAATAATCTTTTGCACACACAAGCTAAGTTCATCATAGGATATTCCCTTCATGTATAAAACTAATCCATTTCACTTTTTTCTTGAAGCTGTGTAAAGGTACCTGTGAGTCTCTAATGTAACATCTGAACATAGACGATGTAGTATCGCTTCATTATTCAAAAGCAGAAAAATGAAAAGCATCGTTAGCCACTTTAGAAAAACGGTGGGCTGAATGTATATATTAAGAGGTAGGCACATATATGAGGAAATAAATGGTTACGTTTGAACTGGCACACAATTCAAACAAACAAGTCAAGGCACAAAGATAGACTCAGAATGTTTAAACAAAACAAGCTGCATAGTTACTTTAACTTATTTGAGTTGGCAGACACAACATAAACCAAAATAAACAAAAAATCTAAAGTGAAACAAAACTAAAAGTTTTGAACAAAATAAAAGTGAAATTTGAATTGAAATGTGCTGTAACAGCAATATGGGATCTTATTGTAATACTAGTCATGGTACTTTTATTTAGCTGAGAAGTGATTTCAGTTCTTGATTTTTTTTTTTTTTTTTTTTTAGGCAACTGAAACCCATCATAGTAAATTGTTGTTTTTACTTGGCCAATACATCCAACTGCTAACTGTTTATGTTTAGAAGTCAGATGCAACTAGCATTTTGTTTTTGTTATCTGTCAGAAAAATGTATATTAATATCTGTGTTTATCTGTCTACATATAATTTTATCGAATTTCAAATATTAACAATTATCGTTTAATAGTATTGAGAAAACCTAGTACAAATTAAACACATGTATACAAAAAGTAGATTTTATAATGATACATTCTCCAAATGAACAACCCATCAATCGGTCTTTGTCAGTCACGTGCGTTTGTTGTGATTGACGTCACACGTGCGCCATTTTGGTAGTATCACTTCTACGACCAGCAAGACAACAAACAACTCGAGAGATACAAAACAGCGTACATACAAGCCATTTAAACGTCAGGATGGAGAAACACAAGAAAACCGAGAGGACGTTATACATAAATAAACTAAACAAAGATGCCAAGGATCGCTATTCTGAAAAACTGTCCTTTATTCAGGACATCGATCCATACCAAATAACAGCAAAACAATGGAGTGCCGACCCCTCATTGCTTCCTCAAACCTCCTACCTGGACATCGTTAATTACCTTGTTTATGGTGTAAGTGCATACACTTGTGAACAATTTAGAAACTACAAGTCTTTAGAAGCCCACGGACATTTCACAAACGGAAGTAATGCGGGCAAGTAAATAGCGAGTACATGTAAATTTTGGGGTGAACTATCCATTTAAGTCAAACTACTGATTGACAATGTTTACCTTTGAGCAAAAGCACTTAAGTTCTTTAAAAAGTATTATTTTGCTCAAATAACTGTTTATCTTGTGTTTTGTTTGAATACCACTTTTGGTTTTGTCATTACAATAAAAAAAAAAAAACACAAATCTTATGTCATTCTCCATTTATTTACATTTATACATTTACTCCGGCATTAAGGAACAAAATATACATCAAAAATCCCACATCAAACACACTCTTTAGTAGTAAGTTACAAAAATGCAAAGGAATTACTTATGAATGTATCAACTTTTCATATTTTTGCGTCTCACTGCAGCAACCCAGGCCATCCGACGTCTCTTTGTTATTTCTGCCACCTTCCTTCCATATCCTTGCTTCCAAGTGGGAAATTTAAAATATCTGTCGGGATTAATTCTGTTTCCTTTTGCGACTTACTGTTACAGTCCTTAACGCAGCAAGAACGTACCATCGTGTTAGTTTTGAAAAACGCTCAAACCAGCAAACAGCTATCGCGAACTCTGATACTACACAAATGGCGGCCATCTCCCATAATGCAACTCGGTGTTTACGAGCGTGACGTCACCTGACAAAGACCGATTAGATGCCTTTACACCTAATCGATTAGATGCCTTTACACCAGTGGTGCTAACCCTGTTGCTGGAGATCTACCTTCCTGCAGATTTCAGTTGCAACCCAAATCAAACACACCTGCTCGTAATTATGAAGTGCTGTTCAGGTCCTATTTGGTTCAGGTGTGTTTGATTTGATCAGGGTTGGAGCTGAACTTTGCAGGAAGGTAGATCTCCAGGAACAGGGTTGAGCAGCCCTGCCTTACACAGTGTAACCCCTTGGTGTTTCCGAACAAGGTACTCAAAGGACATAAACATCACAGAATTTTCCACCTACAAATAAACGTTCTACTGCAATCCCACCATCTGCCACTCAAGAAGTGCCACTAATAAAATTTCAGTGGCGCTAATGCAGTTTGGCTGAACGCACAAAGGGGGCTTTTCATTAGATGCAAGCTCTGACCTTCTGATTTATCGTGATCTGTTTCTGCCAATTACACACATTACACACTTAATCCTCTTTGTTAAAGCCATTTCCAACACTTCAGGTTCAACAGAAAGGCCTGTACCGGCTGTAGATGACTCAAATGAGAATACAGTTTAGAGTTAGTGTGAAGTTTAATCCCTGTCTTAACAGTCATTTTGTTATTAGAACCTTTGTAAAGTCACTAGGTGGTGTCTGCCGGATGCATTTGATTGGAGAGGATTGACGAGATGACAACAGACGGTTTGCAGAAACTTGTTTATCAATTCTTCTGGTTTGAAACACAAACACACTCATTCAGACCATGTTGCTCAGGGTTCAGTCAAGACTTGCCTGGTTGTGCAGTTAAAGGTGTGCTGCTGTGTGTTTGAAGGTTGTCCTACTTTTGTCTCTCTGGTTCAGGTTAATTTCTAACTAACAGACCGAGTTCCCACCAGTGCCAGGCTGTCACTTCACATAATCACTCCCTCTTTTCCTTTTGTTTCCCTCTCACTTTCTCGCTGGGTGTAAATCAGAGATTTCAGCAAGCCTGGCGCCCAATGTAGAGCCTGTTTATATCTTTAAGTAGGTCAGTATATCATTAAAAGCACTGAGATAAGAGACCAGAGCACTGAGGAACTCCTGTTCTCAATAAAAAGATGATTGAGAAGGGTACGGCAATGTTATCTGCCACAAATCCTAATGCACCTATTGAACTATTGTGTCATCTCTAAATTCAAAGATAAGGCTGTATGCATGTTTCAGAGGTGTGTTAAGGATGATTATTTATTATTTCTGCCTAATCACTTAAGATAAAACAAATTGCATTTTGTATTTTTAAATAATATTACATGAAAACTTATAATAATACTTATATGTGACCCTGGACCCTGGTCTTTTTTTAGATTAGATTCAACTTTATTGTCATTACACATGTACAAGTACAAGGAAACGAAATGCACAGGAAATGCACAGGATTTTGTTCCACAGGATTTTGTGAGTCCAAAGAAAGTTTTTAGAAGATGTTTGTGTATTTTCCGAGCAAAACGCATGAATTGGAGCAAATAGTGCCATAAGTTTCTAGAAAAGCTATCATTTTAGGCAACAAACATATAAAAAGTCCCTGCACAATCATGAAGGTTTTTGGAGTAGAGCCAAAATACATTCTATGAGTCAAAATCAACTGTTCTTTTATGCCCAAAACCATTAGAATGTTAAGTTAAGACTCTGGTGGTCAATGAAGAAATTTAGCTAATTTCCTACTGTAAATATATCAAAACTGTATTTTTGGTCATTTTAAGTAGTAAGTTAAATAGTAAATGTGAGTTAGTAATGCATACTAAGAGCTTAATTTGGACAACTTTAAAGGTGATTTTTTTTTCAGTCTTTTTTCAATGGAAAAGCTTATTTATACAACTTTATGATGATGTGTATACAATATGTCAATTCCCCAAAAAGGGACTCTTATGACTGGTTTTGTGTTCCTGGGACACACATTCCAAAGCAACGTAATGGGATGGTTTATATATATAATTTATACATTTAAATATGTAATTTACATGAAACCTTAAGCAACCAAACCAAACTATCATTATTTTATGGTAAATATCTTGCATAACAGTTTCAGTGTCTGCAAAGTAGTCCGTTTTCCTGGTAAGATATAAGTCAGCTTTAAATCAGCTGTTATGGACAGAGATCTTACTTTTATGTATTCACAAAAGCCAGGAATGAGATTCCACAACATCTAAAAACCATACCAACATTAAGACTTTTTTTAAAAAAATCCTATGCTCATCATCTAATGGTCAACTATCGCTGTAGCCACTGAGTTAGTAGCCTGCTTCCCTCTATTTTGTATGTTTGGTAATTGTTTGTATTGTTCTCATGTGTTGATGGATGAGATGACAACAGTGTCTGTATGAAAAACAGCATTCATGCTGAGTCAGGCCCGATTATCTTTTAATCTTTTCCTGTATAAAAATGATAAATAAATAAATAAATTTCAGCACTTATTTTGTAGAATTCTGACAGTTTTTCCAGTTTTTGTCCCCAAATGACACTGCTCCTAACTTATTGCATGTCCTGCACTGTCACAAGATTGTTTAACATGATCAAGTACACAATACAATTCATTAATTATTGTTCATAATTACAAATTACAGTATTGTTTATGAATTACTGATTTAAAATGTGTCAGGACAATTGCCTTTTCACAGATTTCCAACATTAGCTATTGACCTTATTCTAAAATGCAGAAGTTTGCTCGTTTTTCCGCTTGTTTTAGAACTTCCAATTCAGTTGCCTATGGGAGAAATGACTAAAAATAATAAACGGCAGAAAATGATCAAACTATTTGCTCTACAAACAAGTGTTTGCATGGCTATACAGACCAACCAGAATAATATAATAAGAAAATATCAGTTTGCAACATCAAGCAGCAAAACGAGCTGTTTTTAACATCTAAAAATGAATGGAAGTGAATGAGACCGGAAGTCTCGAGCCAAAGACATTCAAATGCCTGCGCCCGCTCGTACATGAAGAATAAGGTCAATACAATATTATGCGACAGGTGCTAGTCTATATGTTGGTACTCGTGCCAGTCCTTAGTATGAAAGCAAATTACACCGAGACAGCCTTAGAGGCATTTCATAGTGAGTCATTCTGGTTTTTCATTTAGTCTTGTCTTAATTGCATGACTGTTCCCAGGTGTCTTACCTAAGTTGCAATTACCCTCCAGAGGTAAAGACAGGCTCTTTCAGTCTGGACAGTCTTTGTCAGGGCATCACGCTGCCCACCCGTCCAGCTCATCTGACTCATCCTTCCCAGACTGGCTCAAAGAAGCTAAATGAGATTTTACATTCTGTTTGAAATATATTTTTCTCCAGTTTTAGTCTTTTTTTTTCCTCTTTAATTTGTGGGTTTTTTTTCTATTTGTTAATGGGTCTTTGCCTTTAATTTATTTTACTTGTGTTTCGAACCCTTCAATTCCACTGGGCATTATGGCTGGTCAAAAATTGCGAATGGTTCTAGGTCTGCACACTACTGGGAATATACAATGTGTTGCAGTAACAAACGATTTAGCTAACTTGCAAAAATAAGAATAATTTACTTATGTTATGATCATACTAAATAAAACAGGTAAGAGATATTTTCTAAACTAATTAAATACAATGAAACGATGTCATGGTGCAAACATTTTGACATTAAATCACCACGAATGACTGAAAACCATGTTGGATATTCCGATTCTCACTGGCTGTTGTCAATTATCTCTCTCGCCTCCTGGCATTTCTATTTGTATTAGTATTATGCAACAGCACCTACTGAAGAGGTGGGGATGAAGACAGTAAAGGCCACATCTGATTGGTCTGATTTTGATAAACAACCTATGCATGCAGCACACAAATGCTTGGCACATAAAGTGAATTTCATTTATTGCACTTTACTTTTACTTTTTTACTTTATTGCACCCTGCAATGTGGATATTGCATATAATATTAGTGCATTAACAATTTTTTTTCGATAGATTGTGCAACCTTAAATGATACCTTAAAATGCAAACAGTTATGTACCACTTCTTCACTATTCCATTGGGGTGATTAGCACCGTAGTCCACTACCTAATGAATAAAGCTTGACTCTGCAAAATATTGATTTACTGACAGAATTATTACTGTTTTTAAATTCCACAATGATTTTAGCATGCATTAATGAAGCATGGCCAAACACCACTTGTCATCTTGTGACAAACAGCCGAGAAGCAAGAACAAGATCATCTGTATGTGCTGAATTGTTGGTCTTGTTGATGTCATCTTCATGGACAAACAACATTTGTAGCTGCTTTTTGGCAGTCTTGTTGCCTGTCAAGAAGTGCTACTGTTGGGAGTGTAAATGCGTTCTGGATGGGGGTTTACAGTTCCAAATCATACCATACTGTACTGCACACATACTACTCGGTAGAAACAAGCCATTAAACACTTAGCTAGGTGGCAAGGCATTAGGGTTGTGTGATATTGAAGAAAAAATGCAAAATGCGAAAGCATGCTATAGTGTGATATTCCAAATGTGATTTAAAAAAAAAAAATTATATAACCAACAAATGTTTTATATTACTTAAGGGAAGAGAATGCAGTGTGTTCTGCATCTGGTTTGCAGTGTTCACAGCTGGATTGAAAGTGAAACAGTGCAGCACAGAATAACCCTACTTTTTGGCCCATTATTTCAGACATTTTTCTCTTTCAGACAAAAAACGATAATTTTCTGCTGATCATTTTGGGTGGCAAAAAAATCAGTGCATCCTTATTTATGACATTTGATGAAAGCCAGGTAGAGGTGTGAACCTACACTGTTCTCATGGTTCATTTACGATTATCATGTCATCGATTCGGTTCAGTTCGATATCTTGGTGCATCACTGTGCATTGATGATGCTTTCCATACACAGTTTTATATTTTACTTCACAGCACAGCAATTCTTGTATTCAAATATATATAATTACTATTTGTAATACAATTTTGTCCTACAAACAGTCAGACTTAAAAACTGTACCTTTAAAATCTCAAGTACATGCACAGAACAACATGAGCATTTATAGCAAATAAACTAATATAAATATCCCGCTCTCTTTCTGAGTCTTGTCTGGCGAGTTCGTTCTTATGATTGGTCATGTGCTCAACAGAAAGGGCTGTGATTGGCTCTAACGCTCTGGCGCTGTTCACCGATGATAAACACTGATAAACGGCAGTGGCGATCACAGCTGATCCATGATAGATGCGGTGGAGAAAACTCTGCAGACACGCGCTCATGTCTTTATCCAGAAGTATCGCTGTAACAGCCGAGAGGGGAAGTCACGCCAGCAGGTCAAATGGGCCACAGTGAGAGAGAGAAAAGGAGTACTTTCATTTTCTCAATCGCAGTGAAATAGGGGCTTCTGCTGTAAGTGTCAGTGAAAGACTGTCCAGCAAACACACTCCAGTGAAATTGTGCAGTTTCTGCATTTTTAAGTAGTTGAGCGTTGTAAATACTCGCGCTCGCCTCTCTCTCCATTGTAAGCTACGGAGACAAAGCGCATATGAGATAAATGACGTCAGTACATAATAACCGGTTATGATTATTACTGAACCGATCCCGAATTGTCTGCGTCTGCAACGCGGTGCACCGAAAAAACAATTAATTTTGACACCCCTAAAGCAATATTTTTTAAAATAACCTTTTTACTTCAGAAGGCACTCATTAACCCACTGGAGTCATATGGTTACTTGATACACTGCTTAGGATTTTTCTAAATTACACAGTAGTTTAACTGGAGTATGAACTGTAATTTACTGTAAGACAGTTATGCAGTATGTTACTGTATTCTAAATTGCTTTGTGAAAATGACTGTATATTGTATAGTAGAGCTGGGTGATTTGGCCTAAAATCCAAATCTCGAATAATTACACATTTTAACTGGATTACGATTAGTGAACGAATATTTCATTTATTTATTTTATTCTTTTGGACTCATAGTTTACTGATAAGTTTTGAACAGTAAATATGCTCACATATTACAAGTGAGAGATGTTTGAATAAAGGGTGCAATATTGATTGTAAAATAAGTGATGGAAACACACTATTTATTATCTTTGATTATTTATTGAACATCAGCGTTGAACAACTGAAATTAAAACACACATTGCCTAAAACCTACAGTCACTCTGTTCATATAAAAAAGTGAAAATAAATAACTTGCACTTTTAGAAACAAAATAAATTATTTTCCATGTTTTTCATATTAAAAGTAGAAAATAAGCAATATCTTTTTAAAATAAAATGACTGCATATCCTTTCCCAGAGATGGGTTGTGACTGGAAGGGCATCCGCTGTGTAAAAATGTGCTGGATAAGTTGGCGGTTCATTCCGCTGTGGCGACCCCAGATTAATAAAGGGACTAAGCCGACAAGAAAATGAATGAATGAATGAATGACTGCATATCCTGTAAATAATATTTTAAACAGTGTGTTTCTTGCATCTTCTGTAAACAAATATTTTAATGTAAATAATACTTTTATTTTAATATAAAATAGGCAATGTAGTGCTACTTGTAGTTACATTTTAACGAAGGCTGCACCGGACCATAACCGTGTGTTCGAAGCAGAAGTATAAATCAGCCTTAACAGAGCTGGGTCACGTGACTTCACACGGGAAGTAGGGAAAGTAATTTAGAGAATCGACCTGGAAAAATTTGATCGATTATATGTTCTAAATGTCGATTTCGATTACTTTTCGATTAATCTGTCAGGCCTATTTTACAGTAAAGATATACATGCAATTCTTTAAATACATATACAGCCAGATAAATGGTGCTGTAAATGTAAATACAGTATTCTTAGTGCTGCCAGTAAGTTACTGTAGATTCTGCAGGAAACTGTTAACTGTGTAGATGCACATAAAAAAAAATCACCTTTCACTGCCATTACAAAGCTTGGAAAAAGCAGGATAATTTGAATACATATCTGATTGTGTTCATCTGAGAGTTATAAGCAGTTGTTGGCTTGTGGGTTTATACATGATGGAATAATTCCATTTTTTTTGTTGAACTATTTCTCTAAGACCTGATCTGTGTGTGTGTCAGTTATGCATGGAAGAGAAATAATTTTAAAGAAGAGAAATAATTTTAAAGAAAGTACCAACTCCACCAAATGTATTGGTAAATCAGCATTTCTTGTTCAAGAAGTCTGTGGGGAAAGCAGAGGGCTCAGCATGGGGCCATATTGGTTTGAGTGTGTATGTAAATGCTGTCTTTTCACATTCAGATGTTGTTTTAGACTCTTTGATTGAATGGATGAGGAGGAGTGATTATTCAGTGTAATTTGCACTTGTGTGAGGCTGTTGCCACCCACAGCCACCCCGAGGAGACTGATATCTGTCCGGGCCGATACATCGTTTGCTTGGATTGAGAGAAGGTCATCATTAGAAATGTGACCTGCAGGAAAAAGTGAAAAATGGGTAACTAGTTTTATCTCACGTGTGATTTTTATCACATTGATGATTGGTAAAGAGAGATGATGAATTTTGTGTGTTTTTTTTATTTTTGTTTAATCATCTAGACATTAAAAATATACGTATATATATATTTTTTTTGTTGTTGTTGTTTATGGATCATATTTCTAAAAACATTAACTACTTTTTTCCTAAAAATTTCTCTTGGGTTGCTTTAATTTTTATTTATTTATTAATGAACATTTTTATCAGGGTGTCTGCAAGGTCAATTTCAAGGGCAATTTCAAAAACTAAATTTTAGGCCTTGAAAAGTCTTTAATTCACTGAAATATTGTCTTGTAGGTCTTAAATCATTTTAATCAGGTCTTAATTTCAGACACTCGTCCAATCAACAACAATACATCTCAATAAAACCTTTAACGATAGTCAAATTTATTAACTCAATTTTTTAAAGTCTGTGTATAAAACCAGAGTTTGCTTGTTTTGACACATTATTTAAAATACGTGGCTAAGAAATAACAAAATGTATTTTTTTTGGAAGGGGACATTAAAATTTTTTTCGATTGGCTGTTGCAAAAAAGTTGCTTAGTGTTTAACCCCAAATAAGTCTGAAATTTTATTCATAATGGTCTTGAAAAGGTCTTAAAGTTTTAAATCTGACTCTGAAACTTGCATTAACCCTGTTAATAATTCCACTGTAAATAATTAAATGAAAAAAATCAGCACAACAGGTGTGTTTGTTACGCGAACTTATTAAATTAAGTTAAGAAGGCTTCAACTAAATTTTTGTAGCTATATAAAGTTTGACAAAATATCTTTAGTCAGTTTGACTGATTTAAGTTGAGACGACTAGAAAAGTTCATTTGATTCAACAAAAAATGTAAGCCAGGAAGAATTATTTACAGTGTACCCCTTTACAAAAATCTTACAAAGTTTATCTAATAACTACAACAATGTCACAATTTAACATGTTAAAGTATTTTTGTTTGCAAGTTTTTGAACCTCTTGGAAACAAAAAGCTCAAATTGCAAAGCACAATAAAATGATTAATGTCTTTTATTGCTTTACTTGAACTTTATTTCTCTAGGAGTCATAAACAATAAATGTTTATTTTGTTTTATCACTTATTTTAATGTTAAGGTTATCTTTTTATGGTCACAAGCCTTTACCAACCAAGGTCCTGCAATGCTTTCAGTTGCCTTATGACAATAAAGCACATTGTATTTATTTATTTTTATTAGAGCTGTAGGATTCTGCTTAAATTGCAGATGATAGTTTGAATTTATTTGTTTATTTATTTTATAAATGGAGATTATAAATCACCCACAATTCTGAATAAACAACATAACATGTAATTTAGTGGAGCTACAGCCTTCTTGTTTAATTTCTGAATGAATCAGCATTCATGAACAATGTCTTGTATTAATGGTTAATTAAAAAATATTATATTTATGCCATTTATTACCATCTACTTGAATAACAATGCAATTAAAAGTTTTCATTTTAAGAGTCAAGTAACTGAGTTGATTATTTCACTCGATTTTACTCGCTGTAATCAAAGTCAGTGATAACATCACCTATAAACGTCTTTTCCAGTGAATAAGATGCAAGCCTTTTTTTAACATTTTATTATATGCATTTATTTATTTAATGTGTATGGAATTTATTTATTTATTTTTTACCATTTATACAATAATCACACTCAGCACTTTTGTATGGTCACGTTAGTAGTTGTCTGTGTTTATTGTACCAAACTAATATATACTAATACACATGCAATTTCTTCCCCAATTGTTTACATTTAAAAGTCATGACCAACATTATATAAAACCTGGTGTGTTTTGTGCGCCCTTGACCTGACTTTGTGTGTATTTGACAGTTGAGCCAAAAGAAAACTTAATGCAACACTTTAAATCTCTTTTAAATGTCTTGTTTGTTATTGGTGGAGTAACTGAAGCACTGTATATCTGTATAGGCACTGCCCTCTTCTCCAAATGGGCATAGACCAGCAGCTCATTTGCATTTAAAGACACATGCACAATATATTTTAGGCTGAAGAGCTTAAGGAAAGAAAGAGGACACCTAAGAATTATTTTTTGAATTTATTATCGTTTACAGAGGCAAGATGACAGTTAAAATTCATGAATGGAGAAAAGAGGAAAGGTGTAACAAAAGAATATGTGCTGGAACAAACTGTAAGGTCTGACCTTGGTAGCTAATGGATATAATGAGCATTCTGGATAGCAGAACAGGAGATCAGAGGCGCATTTCAACGCCTGACCCGATTCATCTGTTATTGGGAACAGAGAACAGAAGGTTTGCAAGGACACTGGGTTAATGGTGTGTCGTCGCTGCCCCTGGATCAGCTGGTCAAAGACTGCATAAAATTAATTGTCAAATAAAAGACTCTGTGGTGGTGAAGATAACAGAAGGTCAAGGACAATTTGTTTAAAGACCCATTTGTTCTGGTCTCAAGCTTTTTTTGGTGAGCACAGGAAAATAATAAACAACTCTTTACTAAAGTAAATAAATAAATAAACTCAATATAATTATGACACTCATTACCACACAGTTGATATTTCTTATTTCAACTTAATTTAGACAAATGTCTTGCATACACACAGTGAAATTCGTCTAAATCTTTAAACCAAGTGAAGGCAAAACTTTATCAAGTCTTTCTCTTTACATAAAAACCGTAATGTTTTTAAAGATTTTTTTATTGTAAAGGAGTTTATTAAAATGTTGTCTTATGAAGTGGATTGATGTGTTTTTATAACAGGAATATTTCAACTTCTTAAATGCTGAACTCCAATCACTGATTCCCGCAACGGCCAAAATGCATGTTATGTGCAATTGATATAAGCAACATTTGTCATAAGTTGATGTGGGTAGACATATGTGTGTGGCATTGTAAGAGTAATATACTGTAAAAAGTTATACAGTAACACCAAGTCAACTAGTTTTCTTGTGCGGTGTCATCTTTTGTGTTAAATAAACTGTATGGTTAAGGGTTTCTGTGAGTATATTGTTGGAGCTTCCGCTATGAATGTCTTAGTCATCAGTGCTTGCAAAATTTCTATAATCCTGGTAGTCCTCCGTTAGGCACTCTTCAGTTTTTGGTAGCCTGAATATAAATTTAAATAGGCCAAATAGAAAATACATTATTTATTAAATAAAAACAAAAACATACATTTAGTAAATAAAAATACATAATGGCATTTGTTATAGGCTATACATTCATTTTGAAATAGCTAAAAATTGTTGTCTTTTTAAAGTTTTTATAAAAAATTTTTTTTTTAAATAACCATTTATATAATGAATGTTCCTTTGTGGTTAATTTGGATTATTTCTTATATAACTAACTTACTGCTGCCTGTAAAATCTGAATGATTTTAGCTCTGAGGTAGAGAAGACACAAATTACAGAAGACACAATTCACCCAAACTGGAAAGTGTCATTATTTTCTCACCCTTCACTCATTTCAGAGCTATTTCTTTCTTTCTCTTTTAAACATAAAGGGCTTTATTTTAACGGTTTAGGCGCAAAGTGTGAAGCGCAGCGTGCAGAAACATTAAGGGCCTGTCCGAATCCACTTTTGCTATTTTAAGGATGGAAAAATACGCTCTGAGCCGTGGCGCATGGTCTAACAGCGCTTATTCTCTTAATGAGTTATAGGCATGTTTTTAACCAATCAGAGTCTCATCTCCCATTCCCTTTAAGAGTCAGTTGTGTCGCTCAATGGCGCATTTGCTATTTACATGGCCGACGTTGTAAGTGGAAAAACTGAATACTTCAAAACTGTTAAGAAAACGGTTGAACAGACCTTCTGCAGAATGAGCCTCCTCCATTCGGCCTTTGCTTTCACTTTCACTCTTTCGTGGATAAGGAAACAGTGTTGTATGCTCTCCACTGAAGACATGCATTAGCCTACATAATTAATTTCGTTTGTCAAGCGCAAAGATTTGTTTCAAAATTATTTCTAAATTCAGTTCTAATTTCCAGCAAATGAACAATAATAATGAAGTGTGGTCAAAAAAACTGAGTTATATCCAAACACGCGTGCTATGCCCCATATGGTCCAAAACCTGTCAGGTGGACAAATCTACGTTTTTTTTTATAAAACAAATATAAATATGCATGTAATAAATAATATTAATGATGATAATAATATCATTATACTAAAGCAAATTGTCATGAATAAACTGAAAAAAAAAACCCCAAGGTAAAGAAGGCATGGAGGCAGTGGTTTTTATATTTATGTAGAAAATAATAATTTTTGTAACATTTTAATGCTTTATTTCTTTTTCATTTGTAAAGATACTTGTGTATTGCTGAACATCCTGCTTGTTTCAAGCAATGTTTAAGCGACACGCACAACTGACGCACTCTGCGCTGGACTTTAGACCTCATTCAGCTGGTCTATTGCACGGTCTATTTTAGTTCCTCAAAATAGCAACGCGCCAACAACACACCTTAA
The DNA here is from genome assembly GCA_903798195.1 of Danio kyathit. NCBI lineage: Eukaryota > Metazoa > Chordata > Actinopteri > Cypriniformes > Danionidae > Danio > Danio kyathit. Next base: position 191,152 of record CAIGQS010000062.1, read on the forward strand.
CACACCTCTTTTCCAGACCAGAACACCCACGAGTCCACAAAGTGGCGCGAATGGATTTGCGGTTTAAACAACGTGGCGGAAAATGGGAAAATGTGCGTTGCTTTGGTTGCATTGGTCTGAAAATAGTAACACGTTGTGAAAACACATTTTGCACCTTATTGCGCCGGGTGTATGATAGGGCCCAAAATGTTTTCTTCAAAATATCTTTATCTGTGTTTAACAAAAAGAATAAAAACTCAAACAGGTTTGAAACAAGTGAAGGGAGTAAATAGTGGCTGCATTTTCATTCTTGGGTAACTGCCCCTTTAACGATCCCTTAGTGCAAGTCCAAAAAAAAATAAACAGACATTTCCTTTTACAAGCTGGCTGCCAATTGTTTACCGATCCTGTTAAATAACCGTGAAAAGTAAACAGATGCCATTACTTTATCCTTATTAACTTATAACGTGTATTCTATCTTTCTTAAGCACGTGCGTCTGTTCTGCACGCGCTTTTTACGGAGACGCGCACACTTGCATAGTTTAAAAATGAAAGAGTTTTTGTGACCGTCTAAATGACTAGCGTATCTGGAACCTAATATAGAATAATTGCATAAAGATATATATTTTTAATTTTGCATAGCTCACACAGAGCTTATGATGTGAAACGGCTTGTTTATGAACTCAAAAAAAGATGCCGTATTAAACTATCCACTTCTGTAAAAATCTGAGGTTAGAAAATAATGTGTTATAAATAATTTATTTAAATTTTACGTTTATTAATTTTATATGTCCCTGAGTGAATGTAATTTTTAGATACTTTGTTGAAGTCATTATTTGGAGCTGGCATGTAAGGTAGCGGGATGAATCGGAATGTCCTGTTTATGCTGCTGCTATAGACAGGTTAACGTGATTTAAATATGAAACGTATGAATATTACATTTAAAACTTAGCTCAGGCTATTGCTGTATCTGACTCTTATGTCAGTGCGATCTCTTGGTGAGTGACGAAGGTTTGTGTGCTCAAGTGCCGCTCATTAAGTACAGAACAAGCGATTAAACTGACAGAAACATTGCGTTATGTTATTTGGGAGGTAGTTGATAATATTCTGGCTTTTCTTCTTTATTATCAACAAGTGGATTTATTGCTGCTGTTTTAGCAGTACCGCACATACATAATTATCCACTTTGTGAGAGAATGCAAAAGCATTGAAATATATCTTTCCTCCCACTGGCCCGCTGGGCAGATCGAGATAGATTTTGGTAGCCCGACTAAACCGCGAGTACATGAGTACATACTCGCGGCCTTTAGTAAACCATTCAAAAATGTCCTTCTCAACGCAATGATCGGTCCCTCATGCAGCCAAACTTTAAAGCTATATAAAATAATATTTTTTAATCGTTTAACTGATACCATTAAACGGTTACAAATGAAACGCACCCTTTCGGTTAACAGTTAATCAGTTATTTTGAGCATCCCTAGGCACAAGCCAACAGTTTGGTGACGTTGTTTGAGCCTTGCATCATAATTTTTTTTAATGCACGGTAATACCGTATACCGCGGTAAAACAGGGAGGAGGTTTGACGGTGTCAAAATTTGGATACCGCCCAAGCCTAACACAAAACTACATTATGGGACCTAACAGATGCTCTGTTAACTTTTGATTTGAAACATTTGTTGAAAATTTTACTCTACAGTTTAACGAAGTGACTTTTATTGACATTTTAGTAGTTTGAAACTACTAACGAGACTTTTTATTTTAGTAGTTTGAAAAAATATAATTTTTAAAGAAATAATAAATAGAGAAATTAGTCTGTAAAATAACAGAAAATGTACTGGGAGTTTATTACAAGGTTTTTGTACCGTTCAACATCAAATATGTCACAATAAACTGGTAAAAATGTTAATAAAACTATTAAAAATGTTAATAAAAGTCACTTTATTCAACTTTCCAAAGATGCAATTCAAAAGCATAAATAAATGAGAAAATAAACATGTATCAACAAAATAGGGAAAACTGCTAATTTAAGGATATTTATTTACAATGCAGAGTGTGTAAACTATGGGGTAATTTTCATTTTTGTCTAAACTATTCTTTTATACAGTTTTAGTTTAATACATTAGAAATGAATTTAATTAGACTCAATATAATAACAATAAATTGTCAAAAATATGTTGTTTCAGCTCATTTTATGCAAGTAATTTGAGCAAGCAGCATTTTCAAGTGTTGGAAGAATAAATAATTCAGGCCGTGAAGTGTTATGAAATACAATTAAGCCTTGAATCCTTATTCATGCATTTTAAAGTAAGACACATAAATGCATCTACTGTAAAGTCTTTTAGTGTTTATTTGACATGACTTATGAAAAATCCTTGTAATATGCACAGGGCAAAGGAGTGTTTGGACTTTACCATCGGGGCCCGTGTGGGCACAGACATTGTGGCAGTGAGTATTCTGGGTTAATGTAGGATGAATGAGAAACAGGGCCCTAAAGTGGGGGAGGAAACGGTGCATCTTACATGCACACAATTAACAAAAGCACAACAGGGAAGCCAAATGGGAGGTCATTATGTAACAAGGGGTAAGGACAGGGTAAGCTGAGTTTAGACACACATATACAGAATGCTCACATAGTATTTAGACTCCCTGCGGCTCCGCTCAAGTGCTTAAGTACAGCTCATCTTGACAGCATGAACCCGAGCTTCACTCAAACTCATCTTTTTCAGCCCTGGGAACATGCTGAGTTCATAATGATGAAAAAATGTTGCTAAAAACGAGAAACATTTTGGATAATTTAGGATTTTTATTTTTTGCATTTAAATGTTTAATTAATCAATGTGTTCATTTATTAACCTGCTTAATACTTAAATTATAATACTATTTAGCATTTAATTACTTTTATGTGTGTTATCATTTCTTTTCTTTCCTTTCTTTCTTTCTTTCTTTCTTTTCTTTCTTTCTTTCTTTCTTTCTTTTTGTCTTTTCTTTCTTTCTTTCTTTCTTTCTTTCTTTCTTTCTTTCTTTCTTTCTTTCTTTCTTTCTTTCTTTCTTTCTTTTTTTCTTTTCTTTCTTTCTGTCTTTTTGTCTTTTCTTTCTTTCTTTCTTTTGTCTTTTCTTTCTTTCTTTCTTTCTTTCTTTCATCCTTTCTTTCTTTCTTTCTTTCTTTCTTTCTTCTTTCTTTCCTTTCTTTTTGCCTTTTCTTTCTTTCTTTCTTTCTTTCTTTCTTTCTTTCTGTCTTTTGTCTTTTTATTTATTATTTCTTTTGTTCTGTCTTTCTTTTTGCCTTTCTTTCTTTTTGTCTTTCTTTCTTTTTGTTCTTTCTTTCTTTCTTTCTTTCTTTCTTTCTTTCTGTCTTTTGTCTTTTTATTTATTATTTCTTTTGTTCTGTCTTTCTTTTTGTCTTTCTTTAATTTTTCTTTGTCGTTCTGTCTTTGGCTTTTCTTTCTTTCTTTCTTTCTTTCTTTCTTTCTTTCTTTCTTTCTTTCTTTCTTTCTTTCTTTCTTTCTTTCTTTCTGTCTGTCTTTTGTCTTTTTATGTATTTCTTTTGTTCTGTCTTTCTTTCTTTCTTTTTTCTTTCTGTCTAAAGTTAGTGTCAGATGCTATTTATTTGCTTGCTTGTATTAAATTATTATCTTTTGCAATTAGTATATAAATAATTAACTAGTTAATTTATACATTTGCTTGTTTTTTCAATAGAGCCATTATATTTTTGCATTTTGTGTATTATACTTTCATTTATTTCCTTAGTTACTACTTTGTATTATTTGCTTGCATTTTTATTTAAGCCTAAATTAAAGTTTAATTAAATACATTCATGTTGGTTCATGAGGTTCATTCACTAATTTAAATGTGTTTGTTCAAATGCTAGCTGATTAGATTAGTTATTTAAATTGTTTATTTTCATTACCAATAGCCTTATATCTGTTTATCTCTGGAAATCCACCCCGTGTGTTCTCTATTCTCCCCTCCTCCTCTTGTTTTTTTCTCTCTCTGTTTCTCTCTGGTGTGTTTAGTGCATGTGCTTCAGGGTGTCGGTGACAGTGCAGGAAGGAAGCAGTTGTCGCCTGTATGAGAGCGAGCTCCTGTTAGCAAACGGCCAACGACTTCCCAGTTCACTCAAAGATCACAGAGATCTGCCCCCAATTCACCCACACACTCTTCTCCGAACATCCGTCTGTCTGCTTCCCCAGAGTGTTTCTCTGCCTTTTGTGTGCCAACATCGCCCCTTGTTGTTCTCTTTTCCATTTCTTTAAACAATTTGTGCAACTTTTAGCAGTTAGTGATTCTCTCTAAGCAGAATTAGCTGAATTGTGTGGCCAAAATCACCCCTTGTTCTCTTTTACACTTATGTTCTGGGCATCTTTGAGGAGCTAGTAGTTTTGTTTAAGCAGAATTTGCAGAATTGTATGCTAGCATAATCCCATGTTTTGTTTTCCATCTGTTTAAACTTACTGGACAACTTTTTTGACTTAGTAGTTTTGTTTGAGTAGAATTAGCAGGATTGTGTGCTAGCATTGCCGATTGCTGTTCTCTCTTTAAAATCTTTAAACTTTGGGCAACTTTAAGGAGCTTGTAATTCACTATAAGCAGAATTAGCAGAATTGTATGCTTACATCACTTATTGTTCCCTTTTCGATTTCTCTAAACTTACTGGACAAATTTTTGAGCAGAATTAGCAGAATTGTGTGCTAGCATCACCTCATGTTCTGTTTTCCAGTTGTTTAAACTTGCTGGACAACTTTTTTGGAGTTATTAGTTCAGTTTGAGCAGAATTAGCAGAATTGTGGGCTAGCATTGCGGCTTGTTGTTCTCTATTCCAATTCTTTAAACTTTTTTGCCAACTTTGAGCTTGTAATTCTCCTTGAGCAGAATTAGCATAATTTGTGCTAGCATCATCTCATGTTCTGTTTTGCTTTTGTTTAAACTTTTTTGGAGTTATTAGTTCTGTTTGAGCAGAATAAGCAGAATTGTGTGCTAGCATTGCTGTTTGTTGTTCTCTCTAGCAGTTCTTTAAAGCTTCTTTTTTCCAATTAGACTTTTGGGACAGCTTTAAGGAGCTAGTAATTCTCTTTTAGCAGAATTGTATGCTAACATCACCTCATGTTCTGTTTTCCATTTCTTTAAACCTGCTAGGGAACTTATAAGAGTTAGATATTCTGTTTGAGCAGAATTACAATTAGTTTTTGAGTTTAGTTTAGATCGGCCTCTTCTTGTGCAGTCACAGAATCTTTTAGGCTGAATTTTCAGAGGGGTAGCGGCTGAAGAGACTTTTGAAGCAGGCTCAAAGGTGGTGAAAAGGTCAGAGAAACAGACTGTTGAAACTCTTAGTAGATACTTGTTGCTTTAAGTCTCCTATTTTCACCAAGTCCCCATTTATTGTATTAAAAGTAAATTAAAAGCATAATATTGTAAATTTTACTATTGTTTGCTAGAACTATATGACTGTATGCACAGTTCTATAGAACATTGTTTTGCATTTAATTTTTAATTAATTAATAATTAATAAATGTTTTATTTTTGTAACATTCTTTGGTTAATTCAGTGCATCCTTGCTAAATAAAAGTATTAATATCTATAAAAGAAATGTCACATTTTTGAGCCATATTATGTGGGCAGACAAATTGCTTGTTGCTGGAATCTTATCACATCATATCAGTTTACGACACAATGTAAGACAATATTTGCTCAGGTACTGTAATCATCTAGAAGATGTTGCTGCGGTTTCCTGCACAAACCCTAATTTTTATCTTAGCTTTAAAGGTACTTTTCTGAGAATAAAAAGCAACAGAAAGTAGACCAAAGTACATCACAGGTGTGTGTTTTAATGGCACTGCCTGACCCACACGGTGCTTGTGAAATAATGTATTTGTCCACTGGGCCTTTGCCTTCCATTTACTTTATACCTGTAAAAAGTAGGCCAAACAATGAGGATGATTTAAGAGAAACTTTGACATTATAATAAATAGTTTTTAAACAACACATTTACCTGTACATTGAGAGATAGTAAAAATGAAATAAGTAAATAAAAGTAAAACAAAATAAATGCCTTTGGCTACTGATAAACCTTTGAGGTCAAAAGCAGAAGAATAATCAGTATGTGCAAGAAAATAAACATTTTCGAAAACAGTATGGGATTTATTGCTTTGGAAAGGGAAACATCTGAAATCCTGTTTGCAATGGCACAGTAGCCATATTTAATGTAAAGTTAAACTTTTCAAAGTTTGCCCCAAAAAAATCCCAAATGTGCATGAAGTGGATTTAAGTATTTGCTATAGACCTAAACAGTGCAGTGGCTTTACTTTATACCCACAGAAAAGAAAGATATCCAAAGATGCCTTTTCAAGTCGTAATGAAATCTGTGTTTTTTTTAATTAACGAAGACAGCCGAAGTGAGTAATTTACTTTAATTATTTAGCCTGACATGTTTACTGTTTCAAAATATTTTTTAATTGTTTCTTAAGATAAAAAATACTGTTCAATGGGGAAAGAATATGTCATTTTAGAGCAGTAATCACAACGCTGTAAAACTGTGATATTTTTAACCAAAAAACTTTTTAAACAATTTACACGAGTAGCTTATGTGCAATTTCAATGATTCAAATATGCAAATAGTGAGGAATTACATGAAATGCTTGAAGTGTTTGCCACAAATGTGCAACATTTACCTTAATCACATCTACTGCAGTAGTATAAATAAATTCTACTCGAGCGGAAAATTGTGAAAAACACCCTACGAGTAAACGAGTGACACAGTGCTCCATGTTTGGTGTGAACCCAGCATTTGCGTGGCTGTCTGTTGTATTGGTACTAACTTGGTTACCAACAGTAAACAAGGCAAGCATAATGGAGACAGCTGATTAGTCACATGGGTGTAATGTTCGCTATGTCAGAGCGTATTTGACAAATCTGTTTCCATCTCTTATTATTCGCATTAACCTTAAGTCCAATACCATCTCAAGCTAATGTACATATTTTTGTGTGAATTAAGGGATCTGTATCTTGAATTGTACCTTCAGGAACCACTGTATTAATTTAGTTTTCTCTTCTTTTTTTTATTTGGCTTGCAAAGTGCCAGAAGCCATGGACTTGCATTTTATTAATCCTCAAGGACCACAGTTTCAGATAAAAATAACCTTTTATGTTATACTCCCCGAGTCACCTACATCACAAAATGCACTGAGGATGAATTTCTTTTCTGGGTGAACTATACCTTGAATAAAAACAATTTATTATTAATTTATGATGAAGTTTTCAACCCCTGGTGTATTTAAAGCTGTGATGTGTTTCTGCTTTCACTTCCCTAAGAACAGCTGATAGATTGAAGCTGTCATATGATATGAATCAGAACCCTAAAAAATATGAGGCTGGAGTGTTATAAAAGAGGAAGTTACATGCAGTTCCTTCCTGATATTTAGTGGAACAGCCGAAAAATAACCAGAGCCCTGTTTGGAAAGATTGTGGCTGGTTTGATTGGTGTTGCTGGAAAGCTTCAAGATGGCAATACAAATATTCATTGTAATTTTTCAGAGTTACAAAATACAAGATTATACAGTTATAGAAAGATATTCCATATTTGTTGCAAGCATTATTAATTAGGGATGCTCTGATCGATTTGCCAAAGATCGGTATCGGCCGATAATCACATTTATTGACTTGATCGGTACTCGCCAATCTGGCCGATCTTATGAACCGATTGCAGGGGTTTGTTTATGCGTTTACAAGCAGAGGAAGACGCAGGTGTGCTCCCGTGTGTATGTATGTGTATATATATATATATATATATATATATATATATATATATATATATATATATATATATATATATATATATATATATATATATATATATATATATATATATATATATATATATATATATATATATATATATTAGGGGTGTGAACCTACACTGGTCTCACGGTTCGGTTACGATTATCATGCCATCGATTCGGTTCATAAATGACGTAAATGGCATAAATGACGTCAGTGCGTAATAACCGGTTATGATCTATTACTGAACCAATATCGAATTGTCCCTATCTGCATCGCGGTGCACAGAAGAAACGATTAATTTTGACAGCCTTAATATATATATATATATATATATATATATATATATATATATATATATATATATATATATATATATATATATATATATATATATATATATATATATATATATTAATAAATATTATATATATATATATATATATAAATATATATATATATATATATATATATATATATATATATATATATATATATATATATATAAATATTTACATAATATTTCATAATATAGCTTCTTGTAATATACTTATTGCAATAAACAGTTTATAGGCCTATTTCCTTTTAGTAAAAAAGTTATGGATATTATAGGTGTGCATTTTAACTTCTTATGCTTCACATATGAGCTCCAAATTTTTTCTTGATTGAGACATGTTGAATTCTTCTTTCATCATTTGCAATATTTCCAAATTGCATTGTTTTAATTTTTCTTACCATTTTTACATCTGTGTTATATTATGACATGTCCACACTAAATGGTTAAAAGAGATATTATATGCAGAATCCTTAATTTATTCCAATGTGCTTAATGCATTGTAAAGCTTGAAGCATTAGAATCGGTACTTGGTATCGGCTGATCACCATGACAAAGAATCGGTTAGGCATGGGCCGGTATAAGATTCTGGCGGTATGATAACTTTGGATAAAAATATCATGGTTTCACGGTATTGTCATTACTGCTCTGAAAAATATTATTTTTAAATGTCTGGGTAAAAAACATTTTCCCCTTTGAAAACAAAATATTTTATTTTGAGAAACATTTCCAAAATATTTTAACAGTAAACATGTCAGGCTAAATAATTCAAATGAAACAATTAACTAATACAATTAATTAATACTGCCTTCATTAGTTTATAAAACAGATTTATTTACAATTTAAAACTTTTTTGCTGGAGATACTGATGTCCTAAAAAACAAAAACGTAAATACATTTTTTTACATATATCGTAGTAACGGTATAGTAGGGGTGTAACGATACACTAAAGGCACGATTCGGTTCGGTTCACGGTTTTGGAGCCACGGTTCGGTTCGGTTTCTGTTTGCTGTGGGGTTAGGGTTGATGTCATCTTAACAGCAATGCTAAGGAACAATAGATTCACTTAATAACAAGAACAACTAAACTTTTTCTTTATTAACTTTACCATCACATTTTAGTACAGTCAGGATACCAGAGTAAACAACAAAAATGAAATAAATACCTCCAATATAGACTAGTCAGAAAAAACAATTCTCTTTAGTGCAGCCATCTTAAGAAAGTAAACTCAAATTAAATAAATAACTGCAGTGTAGACTATAGTGAAAGATAAACAGGCTTGTCCTCTCTAAAGAACATATGAAATCTTCAGTTAATTTCAGTTAAGATGAACACAGTTTCCATAATTATACTTAACTGATAAATGTCAATGGCTCTGCATACAATGACTTTATCTTGCTGGAGTCTATAGCCGCCTCACTCCACCCCAGGACGCGTTAATGTCGCAAAACGCACAAAAACGCACTAAATCGCACTTCAGCAGCGGTTATTTGAAAGCCCACATAAAGATCTGCACTTGAGCGTGTATATTTGAGGGCGTGCAAGAAGTTTTGCGCACGAACAGAGGAAATGGGCGCGCAAGCAAAGAGAATAGACTGCAGTTTTGTCTGAAACTAATGTTACGGTTCTAGCTGGTTGTATTTTAGCCTCCCGTTCGCTCTCACTCTCTCTCTCTCTCTCTCTCTCTCTCTCTCTCTCCGTGCCTGTCATTTCTGTATTTCCACCTTCACGACAGCTAATTGGTCAGGAGAATGATCTATCATTACTGGGCGACTTGGCGCGGGGATATAAAAAGCCCGTCAGGAAAAGCGGAGAACAGCGCATCTTCCTTTGATCTCGTTTTTCGTGTATTTTGTCAACATGATTATGATTTTCGTTGTTTTTGCTTAACTTTCGTTTGGGCAAAATTATTTAGCATTACTTTTGCCCACTCTGAGATATTTTTGTGATTTTTGTACATTTTTAATTTGATTGATTTGTTTGTTAGTTTTTGGCTCAGCTATTGTTGGCTATTTCCCGTTACATTGAGCTATACCTCCTCAAGTTCACTCTTTTTTTCAGAGTAAGGTGGATAGGGAAGATGTCTTACGACTTCCATTTTGCAAACACATAGAAAATGTATTGTTAAAGACATCAGGTAAGAGGTGAACGTCATATTTGTATTTATTTCATTCTACAGTTCAGTATAGGGAAGAATGCGGTGCACGGCGCTGAAAACTGCAATGTCAATATATTGCCTGCGCGCCTATTCTCTCCGTCCATGCACAAAACTCCTGCGTGCCCCCATATATACTCCGCTCAAGTGCGCCTTAGTGTGTTTATGTAACATGTATGTCTCCAACCTTCATTAGAAATATTTATGAATGTCTCCAATAGACCCAAGCGGCATAAATGCTCCCTGTAAAGTGAAACGGCTATAAAGTCCAGCAAGACAACGTCATCTATACATTTTAAAGTATTATAAAGCATTATCTGTTATCTATAAAGTATAATTATGGAAACTGTGTTCATCTTAACTGAAAGCGGTCGTATTTGCCAGCCTCACACGCTGCATGCACCTGTCAGTCAGTTACTGATGCGTGATGCGTAAACACACTAAATCGCACTTCAGCTGCTTGTTTTTGAAAGCGCACTTGAGCAGAGTATACACGAGGGCACGCAAGAATCAAGTGCACCAACAGAGAAAATCGGCGCGCAAGCATCAGTCAGTGGCGGGGTGAATTTTGGTGTGGCGCCCTGCCATGGAAGAATGAATGTAGCGGAAACCATGCAGTAATCGAGTGATCGCGCACTCACATGACATGACATGCACTTGGAAAATACTAACTTTAGAATATAATATTTAGAACAAAACCTCATTACTAATACAATTCAATCAAATGTGATCAAATAAATATGTGCTTAAATTTGGTTTAATTAGTTAGAGACAAGTGACGTCAACCTCAACAATGGGCAGCAGGGGGCGTGAGAGTATCGCGGTACGCCACGAGAGTTTCGCGATTCGTATCGTGGTTGGTGTATCGCGATATTTCGGTTCGGTTCGGTTCGAAGTATCGTTACACCCCTACGGTATAGCAGAAAATGTTGGCGGTTTTAAAACCTTGAATTTTCTAAATTGCAGTATACCTTGAAAATGGTTATCGTCACATGCCTAGAATCGGTACTATCGACTGCAAAAATCCTGATCGGAGCATCCCTATTATTCATAACGCATTTGCCTTTTTTCTCCTTGTGTGGGTGGTTATAAATACCCTCAATCGCCCACTTTCCAGTCAAATCTCAGTGGATCATTTCCAATCCAGCTTTACATTATCTACAGTAAATATCTTTCCATATCAAATTGTCACATTGTGTAATTGTTTAAGCTTTGCAGTGTTGTCTTTGCCAGTTAAATCAATGTTGTTTTTCATTGAGCTTCTACTTGATACATTTGAGAGTACAATTTGAGCTAAAAACGAGAGCTTCGTAGACCTTTTCCAATAGCTACTGAGCTGCACAAATAGGCTATTGCTTATTTATTGCTAAGAAGCTCACAATTGATTCTGAACATTCTACATAATCTGCTTCCTACATAGGCAGCTCGCTAGCTTTTTAGAGCAGAGCTGTAATGTTGCCCTTGGTATAAAATTAAAGCTCTATTGGGGCCTCCCACAGAAACATTTTTTCCAGTCTGTTTTTGCCAAGCTTTAATGAACCAAATAAGCACGCTGGCCCCTTCATTTCCGTCTCAGAAGATACTCACACACACACGTGCTATTAAGAGAGCAGAGAAAGCTAATGGACCTTCAGAAGAGGCTGTGTTGTGCTATGTTAACCCGGCTAAAAAAAAACCCTGGCTTCACTTCTTTACAGGAGGTGAATTCCTCCTCCTTTTTTCTTGTGTTTTTCTAAAATGGGTCAGCAGATGTTATGAGTAGAGGTGGAGGGGAAGAGAGAAAGAGGAGGTGGAAGAAAGAAAAATATCCAAGACAAACAATTTGCTTTGCTGTGTGGGCCGTGCAGAGAGAACAGCTCCAGCCAATAGCAATGGTTTACATTTTTTCTTTTTGTTTAGTTTTTTCTTGAAGAGGAAGGTTCTAATCTTATCTTGCCAATTACATTTTTAAACAGTTCTTTATTGTCGTCTTTAATGTTAACTTGTGGTGTTGTGTTTTATCTAAGCATTCTGGATGGCAGTTTAATTTTTGTTTAGCTTGGTAGTGACTGAGGATGTTACTGGTACTAAACATGTTTATTAAATAAGACAATGGACATTCAAAGGGCAGTAGGAAAAGTTTATTTTATACTTAACATGAGCTGTTAAAAGAGTTTTTTTTTAAATTGAAATAAACTGAAATAAATTTGGAAAGGAAAAAACAAACAACTTTATAAATAAATTTTAAACGAAATAACTTGAATTAAGTTGAAGGAAATATAAGTTGAAAGTTAAAAATAACAACAGCAAATATTAAATCAATGTAAATATAAAGGTATACAACTTTATTTTTAATTTAAAGCAAAATTACTTGTCTTAAAATGAAAATAAAAAAAGCTTATTCAGAATATGAATACATGATAACCGTCTTTGTTACACATTTTACATTTTACTTGCTGTATCATTAACAGCAAACTTTATACATATGATATGACAAACATAAAAAGTATACATATTGTCAATTACTCTGTCCTCACATTTATTGTTACTTTAATAAAAATCCAGTCAAATAAAGTGTAGCAAGCAACGTATTAATTCAGAACAATTACATAACATTTTAAGTGTTTTTCCTTATATTTTCCTTATTTTTTTTTTTTTAAATATGAACACATTTGTTGATGTAGTTACAAGCGGACAATTCAAAATCAGTACATGCGTAAATGCTTTCTGTTTTCTTCCTTCATGTTCATGTATAAATTGTCTGAGGTTATTCCACAATATTAGATCAAAAATCTACATGCAGTTACATTAATTAATTTAGGCGACCTTGGGTGTACGGAAAGGTGCCATTTATAAATAAAATGAATTATTATAATTATTATTTGTTACATCATGGAGGACAATCTTGGAAAATATAAGATGGTTGGTATAGACATTCAAACTAAGACTGCACGATATTGAAAAAATCTGATGTTGCGATATTTTCTTTTTTTGTGATATAAATTAAGATATGAATACAATTTACTCAGATTACTAGAATAGCTGTATTTGGAATGAAATCATTCATTTAGATTGATTGGAATTATCTTGAATCAAAGAAATTGCAAACATAAAAAGATGGAGCAAAAATAAGAGTGAAATAAGTAGTCAGATATTCAGGTACACATGACACGATACGATATTATCATATTTTCCCCCGGGAATGGTAGATCAAGATACCTGCAAGATACCACAACAAAATCATTCAAAATATATAAGGATATCTGTAAATGAATGGGGAAAAAATGCATCAACAAGTTATAAGATGTATTTATTTTATTAAAAGCACATATATTTTATTTTATTGCATCACAGATGCGTTTTCGATCATCTGTTATAAGAAGCATTACCTCATGTACTGTGATAGATGGTAGCAGTGCAAGACTGATGAATGAATTCAGATCTTTTGCACCTTTAAATATCAATACTTTGCTACATCAATATGATATTGCGGGTGGAATTATCATGATAATTCAGCAAATTGATATTTTGTCCCACCCCTATTATTGAATAATCAAATGTAATGTAAAATAACACCATACATTCTTCACTGCTGATCAACTATAATCTTAGCTCCACAATGCAGATCCTGCGATGTGACTATTGTGAATACACGCGTTGTGATATCGATGCTGAAACGATACATTGTGTAGCCCTAATTCAAATCAAGTGATCTGAAGCTTAAATTCACATGCCCTGGCACTGAAACATTATGAGTTTGTTGTGAGTTATCATGAGCATCATCACTCATGTGCTAACTTTGTTAACCTTCTAAAAGAAATAGGCCTGTCTTGTTAAACTAGCGTCTGAATGGCGCGCGTGTCTTTGTATCGTTGCGATGTGTTGACTTGTGTTTGTTTGCTGTGCGTCTCTGCAGGTCATCACACCCAGGCGACACAGTGCCCTCCCAATGAGTTTGAGTGTCGAGGAACAGATGTGTGCATTCACCTGAGCAAGCTCTGTGACGGCATCCCAGACTGCACTGATGGACGCGACGAGGGCCCGCACTGTCGAGGTATCACATATGCGACCACATAATCAACATGACACTCATTTAAAAAAAGAATTAAAAATCAAATGATTTTTTTTAGCGCCTTAGAGTTTTATTTTTGCAGTCAAATGCACAGATTTTAATGTATACTACATTTATAAATGTGCACACGAGATTTATGAGCTATAAAAAAAAGTTATGAACTATAAAAATGCCTTTATGCTTGTTTAAGGTAGAAGTCTGGATATCTGTTATTCCATTCACACACAAACACACAAGCACTCATCAATGCAGGCATTTGTTTTTTACCATCCTTTTGTAGTTTATTGTTGTTCTTATTTTGTCTTTTCAGATTCTTTTTCGACTGTGTATAATAATGTGTGCATGTTTTGGACAAGTATTGTTCATTTTCGTAAACACCTTAACTAACATTATCAGATGACATTTGAGCACTTTTCAGCTGATCTATCAGTGGATTTCTCGTACATCTTTTTATAGAGTGATCAGCTGATAGACGCGACTTTCAAATGCTTCAGTCTCCAGGTTTCTGTGTTCATTTTTGGTGAACAACAGTAAAGCAACAACCTTCATGTGAATACAGTGACTAATCAGCGGTGTTTAAGAACAAGCTAAACAGCGCTCAGATGTTAGCGAGAAATCAATGTTTTGACCAACCCAATCTTGAGCATTGTGTCACACCATTGTTCTTGACAGTTTGGCGCCACCTTATGACTGAATAATACTACAAGTAGTTTAGCACAGACTGATTTTCTTTCTGCAAGCTTTACGTTTAATTAAAGAGTTAGTAAATTATTACAGCCCGGATCACTGTTTTCTGTCTAATTGTTTACTTTTGTAACTGTAGTCATGTAATAAGTGGAATAATGTACATCTAGCCAGCTTTTTTCACTGAATAAAGCCCTTCAGTCTTATACAACAGCCCTCCGCTTCACATCAAGCTTCTGATAAGCCTGTCTGACTTTATTCTGTGAGAACAACTGGCTAGATGTACATTATCAATTACTTAACTAATGGAACGGCAGCACGATGGCTCAGTGGGTAGCTCTGTCGCCACACTGCAAGAAGGTCGCTGGTTCGAGTCCCAGCTGGGCCAGTTGGCATTTCTGTGTGGAGTTTGCATGTTCTCCCTGTGTTTGTGTGGGTTTCCTCAGGGTGCCAGGATCTTAGCCTGAACATGCTGGTTAGCATCATCCTCACATACATTATCAGACTCTCATCTTGTTTGTGGCCAAACTCTTGAGATTCCTCATCTCATCCAGCTGACCTATATCTTTAATGGAATGATCTGCCTACTTAGCAAGTAATTGAAAGAAATTAGATTGACAGTTAAATCAAAATTTAAAAGGGAAGGCTTAGATTGGAGGGTCAAAACAATCCTTGTGATGTTAATCCCAGTCTGTCCAGCGCCATATTTCCATACTGAAGGAATGCTAGAATGACAGACCTTAGGTTTTAAAGGCCGGATGATAAATAATGCGCCTTTCTGATCTGCCCCCCGTCTGACACTCACACACTTTACTTGTCCTCCGGCTCAAATCCTGACCTTTTGAACCCTGAGGTAAACACTCGCCTGCTCTTCCACACACACGTACAACACACAAAAACATACACTCGGATGTCTTTTCCTGTTGGTGTTTGCCCGTTCCCGCTTTCACAGAATGGTTTACAGTTTCACAAGCCTTGCAGTGTTTCCACAGAACAGACGTGGAGATTGTGCAAGAAACTCCGCTGCGATGTTTTCAAAACATATTTTGTCAGTCTATATTTCTAAGTAATTAGAGTTGTTGACAAATGGGCAGAGAGAGGGAGGCAGGCATGAGATTATTACCGTGCGATACGTCTGCAGGATAGAGAAATCAGTGATGGGAATGCGAATAACCCAGCCTCCCTCTGATGTTAACTGTGCTTATGCTAGTCTGGTTCATCATATTCCGGGCTTTGTAAATTCACCCCCTTGCTGAGCTGGAAAGCTTCTCAATGACGGTTTGATTGTGTTTTCCCTCTTGGCAGATTTAATTGGCTCCCCGCAATCTTGATTTAATCATTCTGCTCTAAAGGCTCTCTGAGATGTTTCAAGGTCTGTCCAGTTTCTCCCGCTATGAAGACACGGGCCAAACTCTGTCAGTACCTCTCCAAAACAGCTTTCTGATGAAGATCTTGAGATTTAGAGCTTTCAAACTTGGAGCCATGATGACAATTTGTACAAAAATGTCTCTGGTCAGCTCTTGTTGCGCCATATGCACATTTTTTTGTAAATTATCTTTTTTTTTACTTTTCAAAATGGGTTATTTCACAACAGAGCAGAGGAATATATTTTATTATAGAGCGTTAGCTATTTCCCAACATCTGACCTCATGTTACTGGCAGTTAATTGGTGATTTTTCTTTTTTTTATGGCTTTTGAAAGAAGGCTGAGTTTTTTTGTGGAAGACATTTTTGCTTTTTCTAGCTGTTAGCTCTTTTAGTTGCTTGTGAAATCCTCTTTTAGAAAGTTTGATTGATTGTTTTATATAGATGTTAGCTATTTCAGTAAGCAGTGAAATTATCATTTACAGTTTTGAAGTTACATTGGCTATAGTATTTTTTGAGTAGTTAGCCATTTTATTCAGCAGTGAAAATAAGACTTACAGTTATGACTAGTTTACTTTTTTTGTAGCTGTTATCAGTTTTAGTTAGCATTGAAAATCTCATTTACTGCAAGAAAGTTTGATTTGTTTTTAGCTTTTTTTAAGCAGTTAGCTCAAATTGCTGTGAAAATCACATTTAGGGTTATAAAGTATGATTCGTCTAGCTTTTTTTAACAGTGAAAATCTGGTTTGCATTTCTTTTACACCAGTTAGCTATTTCAGTTAGCCTATTTAAATCTTAGCCTATTAGCCTTTCTTAGCAATAAGCTTATTTGTTTAGCAACAGCCTTCACAGGTACAAGTTTAACTAATTTAGCGTATTATAGCAATTTTTTATTTCAATAAGCAGTACAAATCATGTTTACATTTTAGAAGTTTAATTGGTTGTAATTAGCTTTTTATCCAACATTAATTGATCAGCAGAGTTGGGTGTAACGCGTTACTCTAATTACATTTTTGGGGAACGCAGTAATGTAACGAATTACATTTTAAATTTGTCTAATTTGATTACAGTTACTAAAGTCAATGTAATTGCGTTACTTGTGTTACAAATATAGTTTGTAGAAGAAAAAAATGCTTCTTTTAAATCACGTTTTCCGCTGCAACGTCAGTTAATAAGCATGCGCTTTTAAACTGCTGGAGAATGCCCACTGAAATAGGTGCTGACAAGAGTGGCTGCTGCTTCAAGGGCAAATACAGACATTACTTTGATTTCATTGAGCGTAAAAACAAAAAAATATTGCTGTAAAATGCAGTCTATGTCCAGTCTCTAAAGAACTTGACCAGCAACTTATTCAAGCACTTGAATAGAAAGCATTCTATGTCAGCTCTTGTCACCAAGGAGGACACCAGCGCCCAATACCACGGCGGTCCAACTCAGCCTAAACAGGCTAAATTGGATTTTGTGCAGGATCAGGAGTGAAGGTATCTTCTGTATGTGAAGAGAAGCATAGCTGCTTATGGGGCCGTTCACATGTGGCGTCTTTTGCTTGCACAGGTTTGTTATTTCCAATGGATTCGTGTGGCTCGTACTTGCATTTTCCAGGCACACCAGTTGAAAACTGCGAGTCACGTGACAAGAACTGACCGATCAGCTTCATACTTTGTATGGAATATACACATTTCAGTGAACTAATTACCTCAAACACAGAACACCCAAACACTGCAGTGCTTTTTATACAATGGATGTCAGTGCTTATCCAGTTTTCTTCATGTCTTCTTTTGTGCTCAAAAAAAAAAAAAAATAAAATAAAAATAAAAAAACAGTTTTGGAACCAGTGAATGATGAGAGAATGTTAAGTTTTGGGCAAATTCTTTAAGTCTTTTGAATATATTAAGCTGCTGTAATCAACTAATTGTAATGTTTTTCAGTAAATATTAAATTACTGAAAGAGCTACCGTTTAATTTGTATTTTATGTTTTAAAAGTAACTGCAAAGTAAAGTAATTAGTAATCTGATTACTTTTTACATGAAGTAATTAGTAATGTAATCAGATTACAATTTCCCAGTTGTAATCAGTCATTTGTAATCTATTCCTTTTTTAAATTAACTTACCCAACACTGTTGATCAGGTTACAGTAAAGTTGTCAACTTAACCTAGCATTCAGTCAACATGTAATCAAAATGATCATATTTACTTTTTAATTTAGGAAATCTTTCACGTTACAGGTTAAATGCCTTTTTAATGCATCTTTGTTGACTTGTCTGCTAACATGCCCATGCTGCCAGTGTTTATTTAGTGTTATGCCTCTGTTAGCTTGATATTAGCTGCCTGTTTCTCTGTTTGCTCATGTTTAGCTGACCTGTTCACACAGGAGGCTGAGCACACACACAAACACACACTCAAGTAAATACACATCACTTACAAGGACGATTAGCCCTTTAAAATAGAACTTTGCACTGGTATTGGCAAACGCCACTGTGCCTTTCAAATTTTATCTTAGCTCAGCTTTGGCAAGAGCATATCACTCTGGGCAATGGCTTATCCATTTGTTTCTATTGCACTGTAGGGCTTCACAATGTTTTCACTGCACTGATGGATGAGTTTGGCTCCGATCGCTGCGTATTATTGTGACAGAACAGGGAGTGCGATCAGGAGTATTGATTGGATTGTGTGGCGCTCAGATAAATAGGATTCCTAATGTTATTTTTTCATTTGTTTGAGTTCATCTTGAGGACACTCTCATGAAACGCGGAGAGAGATTTAGTCATGCTCGGAGGCAGTGAACTTCAACGTTGGTGGGTTTGTGTCCCATAAAACTGCTTTCTGAAGAATGGTTCGCTCCTATCTTTCCCTATCATTCCTGAACAAATACACCACACACACAGACCAAAGCTGAAGTTCATCAACCCTCTGACCTGACTAGAACTCTTGTTGTCAGAAAGAAATGTTCCACACATTCTCAATTATTTCTAAAAACACTGATATATAAAACAAGCATGTAGGAACCTGCCAACAGACAGAGACTGTGAGAGCTCAGACATGAGAAATATTACTAACATGCCACAAAGTGTCATAAGTGGTTCAAGTTTTTTTTTTTTTTTTATTGCATCTTGCTCTTGCATAGTGGTATAATTACTTTCTTCTACCAGTAAAACTAACAAAAAAACTGCACTAAAAAATGCAATCAAAATATACTGTATGTATTTTTCTCTAAACAGTGTGCAGTGATCACATATATTTAAACTTTTACACACTGTCATAAAATGTGATCAGTAAAAAGTTATTTTTTTGGGGAGAATTTTATACTTTTATTTAGCATGGATGCATTAAATTGACTAAATGTGTCAGTAAATGCAAACAAAATGTACAAATTAGTATTTATTTATGCTTATTTTTATTTGTTTTCTGAGTAGTGGTGTAATGGAACACAAACCTCATGGTTCGGATCACATTATGGTTTTTTATTCATGGATTGGACCATTTTTCAGATCAGCCAAAAAGGCGAGGAGACAAATGTAATTTGCTTTCCATTTTTTACAAAAACAGTTCTGCAAGACACTTCGGTTTTGACAAACAGAACTTAGAACCTGTAGTTTTATAAAAAATAAAATGAGGAAATAATCAGGTGAATAAAAATAAATTGTAAATAAAATATTCAGTACTGTAAAAAAAATTACTGTTACTACTGTTGCTGATAACACTAAATGTATAACTCTAAAATTATAATTTGTACAACCCATATTTATTTTTAGTCTCATTTTCAATAAATGATTCAGTTATTCACTCATAAAACTTCATGTTTTATTGCTAGATGTGTCATTTTTGAAGAATTATTCAGTGGAATATTTTTGATGGGTGGCCTATTGGTTAAATAATGTAATTACTGCGTACAACTTTCATTTTTGAGCATCGTTAAATGCGTATGATGGTGATTTTAATATTTACCATAAACATCAGTGGTTTTATCTAAACTATAAACTGTTATCCCAGTACTTCTGTGTTATTTGACTGTTTGTAACTTCATAACTAACTCAAAAGACTAAAGACTGAATCTCTTTCTTGATTTTTGTGTTTTTTAAACACAGATCTGAATGCAGTGATTCGAAGGATTAATAAACATATGAAAATCACCATCATTTATAATTTGTTGCGTGGGTGTTGAGATCCCAAACTTTTAATGATTAATCTTGCAGCTTACATTGAATGCATTAATGCAGGATAAACAAGTAGTGACAGAAAACACCTTTAATGAAACCCACCACATTCAATTCAGTTCAGTTCATCTTTATTTGTATAGCGCTTATACAATGTGGATTTTGTCAAAGCAGCTTCACATAGAAGATTATAATGAATTGAAAATATCAGTTCAGTTTAGTTTAGTTCAGTGTGGTTTAATTTTCACTGCTGAAAGTAGAAACACTGAAAAGCAATTCTTCGCTGCGCAGCTCTACAAGTCCCGAACCATGCAAGCCAGGGGCGACAGCGGCGAGAAAAAAACTTCACCAATTGGTGAAAATGAAGGATAAAAACCTAGAGAGAAACCAGGCTCAGTTGGGCTTGACCATTTCTCCTATGGCCAAACATCTTGTGCAGCGCTGCATTCTAGGCGCTGGAGGCTGGAGAACACTGGACGTCAGCGAAGACTCGGCTGTCCCTGGAGTGTCACTGGAATCAGACGCATGCTCTCTACTCCTCCATGACCACCATCGCAGTTGCTCAGGATACAACCTGGTCCAGGATTGTGGAACTTTGGGATCATCTCTTCACAGGTCTTGGATCGCATCAGTGGCCGTGCATAATCTCTGGGGGTCTCGGGATAAGTATCCCCAGGTGGAAATAGAGAATGAAGAGAATAATTAGCGTAGCTAATGTTCATAGTGTATATAAACGAGATGCGTGGAGCATATTCATGCATCATACCGCTATGTGATGCATTGAGTGTATGCTTTACTAAAAAGAAAGGTCTTTAATCTAGTTTTGAACTGCGAGAGTGTGTCTGAGCCTCGGACATTATCAGGAAGGCTATTCCAGAGTTTAGGAGCCATAAATGAGAAGGCTCGACCTCCTTTACTCGACTTTGCTGTTCTAGGTACTACCAGAAGCCCTGAGGTTTGAGATCTAAAAGAGCGGGTTGGATTGTAGCAAGACAGAAGGTTGTTTAGATAAACAGGAGCTAGATTATATAAAGCTTTATAGGTAAAAAGTTATATTTTAAAATCAATACAAAACAGGCAGCTAGTGTAAGAAGGAATAACCCGCATCCTGAATAACCTACCACAACTTCTTTCATCATCATTATACTTTACAGCAGGGCTATTCAATTGGCGGCCTGCGGGCCGAGCCCGGCCTCCGAGGCAATTTGTTCCGGCCCTCCAAATAGTGTGACCAAGACATCAAAAATAAATTAGTTAAGTCGAAAAACGGCCGCTATAGTTATGAAGTGAGGTGCGCCTGTTCAATACAGCATGAGCTGCAAGCTGCGCAGAGCGTGAGTCACCATTCAGGGAGTGGAGCGGGCAGCCAAAAATATTTGGATATGTTTGTAGAAAAGGCCTTTTGTACTATGCACTGATATCGTCAATAGGGATGCAACGATTAGCCGATTTCACTATTAACTGCGCTTTAACTCTTCACAATTAATCGTAAAGGCTTCTCTAAGCCGCATTTCTGTTGCACGGAACAAAACGAAACTGCTGCAGTTAAACAAGTTGCCAACTGTGCAAAGTTCCAAGTATGTACACTGAGGCTAATACGCCCGCACACCGGATTAACGCAGCGGCCGTTCCCATATCACGTCTTTTCCGCTTGCAGGTTTGTTGTTCCTAATGTAAGAATATATGACAATATGCACGCACAAGCGGAGCAACGCGCTTGTGTCATTGCGGGCGCACGCAGTAGAAAACATCTCACTGTGAGAGTTCTGCATGCCTTTCAGTGCAGTGTAAACAAAAGATATGTTAGACGAATAAATATTAAGATGATTATGTATGCATGAACGCAGATGGCAACAACAGTTCATCTAAATAGCTCACCTAATATAAAGCTTGAATTTAAATTAGACCTGATAACCGTCAAACCATGATTGTTCTTCAGACTATATAATCGTACAACCTAAATCTATAATTGTTGCATCCCTAATTGTTATGCAGTTCAAAAAATAACATATGAATGTGTCTGAATGTAGAAGAAGCCTACTTCAGCAATGCACTGCTGTTGTTGTGCTCTAAAATACAGTCTATTGAAGTCTATTGTACAATGCAGTGATATTATGTAGTTTCAAAATACAATATATTAACATTTTAATGTAGAAAAAGCCAATGTGGGTGTCTTAAGGAGCAAAAATACAACATATGGCCCCTTAAGTCATATCTCTCCGGCCCTTTGTTTGGGATGCTTTTCATGAACCGGCCCCCATGACAAACTAATTGAATAGCCCTGCTTTACAGGAACTCCTAAATGCTTTCATACATGTGATTTGAATGACGCAAGAGGCATCTCTCTGTGGTCGTTACAAATTTAGGATTGATTTACCAGTGAAAGAATGTATTAATCCGCGGGCCATGTGTTTTCCAAAGCGTGAGTTGTGATTTGTACAAATCATCGATCAACCGTGATCTGTTACACCCCTAATTCTGATCGAACTCCTCGTCCTGTTCTTCAGAAAATACTGAATAAAACGAACCACTGTTTTAACTAAAATATTAAGCAGCACAACGGTTTATAACATGGATAATAATAATAATA
This sequence comes from Danio kyathit, assembly GCA_903798195.1. Taxonomy (NCBI): domain Eukaryota; kingdom Metazoa; phylum Chordata; class Actinopteri; order Cypriniformes; family Danionidae; genus Danio; species Danio kyathit. Next base: position 214,234 of record CAIGQS010000062.1, read on the forward strand.
ATAATAATAAGACAAGTCTTAAGTATAATTTCTGAACTATTTGACAAGATGGATCTCAGTATTTTATAATATTGATGAAGCAAATAAATGATTATGTAAAATGATGCATGATGAGTTATAGGAAAGCTAAGTCGTGTAATCTTTCAAATCAAATCCCTATCAACCAGTACGTGCAATAGAATGACTCACCATGAATGGCTTGACTTTGTTTTGTTTGAGATTTCCGCAAAGTGTTTGTTTATTGCCCCAGTTTGTGCTTTAGTAAGGTTCAGTGATTAAATGTGACAAATAAGGTGATGTAGCATTTTGTTATGCTACTTGTTGTATACTTTAGTGTTTACTGGAACATCTGTGCAACTTAATGTCTCACTACTAAAAAATGTTGCTAAGTTAATAGCATTTCCCCAAAGTTAGTCTGCTCCCACATTTGTCTGCTAAAATATAAATGGAAATCACAAATGCCAAAAAAAGAAGCATTTTTAGCCACTTCCTGTTCTCCTCATGAAGCATTCAGGATGTTTATACCAATTCTTTGCTTGTGCTTAGCATTTAGTAACATGTTTTTGAAGAAGGTTTCTTGGTCTAGACATCAGTAACAGAACTGACCCTGGACCTGCTATAACAGGTTGAGTGGTTAGCTTATGGTGCGGTTAAAGACAGATTTTCGGCCTGGCTGCCAGTATTTTTGTAGCTGCCTGCTTCGAGAGATTCTGTGGTGAGGCATTAATTCTTTTACTTTCTGTCTTACTTGTTGTTTTTTTCAGCACTTCACTGTTAATTGTATTGGAATGTTGGCTGCACTTTTGATTGCTTTAATGATGTTTGATTAATCATTTTTGTTCCGCCAATAAACCACAAACATGTGGGTTACATACCAATCTAAAAACCCACAAGGCAAGGCATGGCTGTGGGAATCGGAGACCGCACTTGCCAACTGGAAGTAGATTCCTGCTTACAGGATTATTCCCAGGGTTGTGATGGGTGTGGAAAACCTGGAAATGTCAAGGAATTTTTGAGTGCTTTTGGAAAAATCATTAAAATGATGATGATTATTCAACCTTTTTTACGTCAGGGCCCTTCATTCTCTACAACAATATTCAAAAGCCTTTTGACTTACCCCTTTTTCTATGACTTATTGAATAAGGACTTTTATTTATTTATTTATTTATTTATTTATTTATTTATTTATTTATTTATTTATTTATTTATTTATAAGAAAAGCCTTGAAGTTCCCTGGAAGTTTTTCAGTGGTCCCCTAGTTCCTGGTTAGGAAACATTGGTCTAATAGCCGTGACATACCAATGTCAATCCATCGTTGAGATTTGGTCAAAACTGCTAGTTAGCTGTTAGCACACACAGCCGAACCAAGGCGACTCCGTAGTAAGATTTCATTGTGACCCCTAAAAGTGCATCCATTATAAGGGGCTTTTACACTGGAGAAACATATTCATTGTTCCAAAAACTATTGACAGAAGTATAAATTTTTGGTGTGTTTACACCACAGGAACTGGTAATAATTTTTGTTTTAGGAACTATTTTGGGGATCTAAATGATCTTCAGAGTAGGGTCTAATGCAGGAGTGTCCAAACTTAGTGCTGGTGTTCTGCATAGTTCAGCTCCTTTCTTTAACACACCTGCCTGGAATTTACTAGGCTTCGTCCGAAATGGCATAATTTCATACTGTATAGTACACTAAAACAGTATGTGAGCAGAGTAGTATGTCTGAATTCATAGAATCGAAAAACAGTATGTGAGAATTACCCGGATGACTTACTATTTCCGTTGAGATTCTGAAGTGTGCATCCTATGCACACTGTGCTATCCCATAATGCCCTATGAGAGAATTCATGAATGGCAAGTGAATCAACGCAACTGACGTGGGTAGCTCACGTGATCATGACAAAATGGCGGATGTAGTATGTCCGAGTTCCATTTATATCACTCACATTCATGCTGTAGATAACGTACTTTTCTAAAGGCCGAGTAGTACTAAATTCAAATGCAGTACCTACTGAGTAGTAGGCGGTTTTGGACGCAGCCCAAGTATACCTAGAAAGAGCTTGATTAGCTGGTTCAGGTCTGTCTAATTGGGGTTAGAACTAGATTTTGCAGGACCCCGGCCCTCTAGGACCGAGTTTAAGCACCCCTGGTCTAACTCTTGCACAATAGAAGCAACATGTATCGTACAAGTTTGTAATCATCATTTGTAATCTAATGTCTTCACTTTTTGCTCTTGCAGTCGCAAAACTTATGTTTACATTTCACTCTCTGTTATTACAAACCCTCAACACAAATACAATAGGTCTCGAGGGAGATAATGGCTAGTTCATATAACTACCCGATCTGTCCATATAATCAGTCAACAACTCAAAAATTTTTCAACTTGTATCTCAGATTAAATAACAAAAATAAACTTGATGTTGATTGAGATTGACTTAGAGTAAACTTCAGTGGGCAAACACCACATTGCTCCACACATTTCCATTTATAAATACTGTCAACTGTCAATGCATTTTCAGCTTGTTTTAACAAACTCTGCTGTTAAACTTGCATGTAACCCACAACATTCCTTTAATAATATGTCACGAGTACATCCATATGGAATCTACACCTGCAGTGGTTCATGCTTGTAAAGTTTTAATTGGTTAAATTCCATAACACTTTAATGGTTTAACTACTCAGGAGAGTGTAATACATCACACATACTTTACCAATATTAATTTCACAAAATGACACTTGTATTTCCTGAAAATCAGTGAATGAAATACAGAAATCATGTGCAGATTCTGTCTAGACCTGCTTATGACTGACAGCCTTTAGTGGCCAGTGTTACGCCCCGAACGCCCTTGGCTGTGTTTGGAGTAGTTTGTGGGTGTGAGGTCAGTGTATGAGCTAGGGTTGGATGGTAAGGGGGAATTGATTCGATACAGGCTGTGGTGTTTTGCCTGCACATCTTCCTCTCTACACATTCCACAAAAGCCCCATTGTAGCGCTCGGTGCCACAGGCTTTTGTGTGATGAGGACTGTCATTGTCCCTGGCCGTACATTAGTGTGGTTTCTCGGAGTCTCTTTCTCCTACTCTCTGCCCTCTCTTTCAAAGTTGCAGTGCATTGTGGGCCGATTGAACATCAACTTTGTGGGCTCTCCAAATCATAATGGAGTCCAATCTTGGAATGTAGTGTTTGCTGACGTCAACAAAAAGTCAAGTCAACAATTTGTTTTATGTTTCTTTAACTTATTTTAGTTATTTAGTTAAAGTTAATAAGGTTTCAACTAAAAGATTTTATGCAAAGTTTGACTTAGATTTTTAGTCTGATTGATGCAAGATGACTAAAGTTAATTTGATTAAAAATAAATTTATGGCATAAACTTTTTTTTTTTTTTTTTTTTATTTATTTTTTTTACTGTGTAGCTACATTTCCATCCCAGATTGCAAAACGTAGCTTGAGTGCAAAACTGGAAAATTAAATGAAATATTTGTAAAGAAAGTAGTTTCCATCATCTGTTCAGGGAAATTGCCACAAAATATCAATAAAAGTTTACAAAATATCAATAAAAAAAGTTACTGCAGCTGGGAAAGCCTGAGTTTTGTTTTGTTTTGTTTTTTTCATTCCGTTTAGTTTTTTCATTTCGTTTTGTTTTGTTTTTCATTATGTTTCATGTTTTAAGTTTCTTTTTGTTTTGCTTAGTTTTTTGTTTTCATTTTATTTCGTGTTTTGTTTTGTGGTTTTGTTTTGTTTTTGTGTTGTTTTGTTTTTTGTTTTTGTTTTGTTTCGTGTTTTATTTTTGTTTAGTTTTTGTTTAGTTTAGTTTTTAGTTTTCAGTTTGTTTTGTTTTTTGTTTTTTGTTATGTTTCGTGTTTTGTGTTTTTTCTTTTTGTTTTGTTTCTTTTTGTTTAGTTTGTTTTGTTTAGTTTTTGTTTTCATTTTGTTTCATGTTTTGTGTTTTTGTTTTGTTTTCGTTTTGTTTCATGTTTTTTGTTTCGTTTCATGTTTTGTTTTGTTTTTGTTTTCATTTCGTGTTTTGTTTAGTTTTTTGTTTTCATTTCATTTCATCTTATATACACAATTTGAGTTGCATTCAGAGCAAATTCAGTTATTTCAGTAAACTCACAATGATTATGATGGCAGAATTTATTTAATAATAATTAAACATAATTTTTTTTTTTTAGAACATTTAACCTGCATTCGCTCAATTAAAGGCCTTCAGCTATCACTAGCAAAATCTGCAAACTAGCCTAGGATATGCTAGCAACATGTCATTAGCAACAGGTTATGAACATGTTAAACTAATGTTTCTATATCTTGTTAGCTGCCACAATGACAATAAACTTATTAAACCTGGTCGCAATGTGCCAACACCCGTTACAAACTAGCATCATGTAGCATTGTAAACCATGTTCTGTCATGTTAAAACAAGCTTTTAAAGTTTTTAAAAACATTTTAACTTTAAGTCTAGGCTTTCTCAAACCAATTAGAAAAAAATATGTCTGTTTAAATGGCTTTGTAAACTTTAAAAATAATAGTTTTAACTTTCAAGTCTAGACTGTTTGTACAAACTTTTCCAATCTAGTCCACAATACTAAAGTTTTATTGCATTTTTGATCATATAAACACAGCTTTGGTGAGCGCATAAAGTTAGAATGTTTTTGAATGGTAATGTGCACATCTCAAATGTCTCTAAGATTTATTTTGAAAGGTCATTATTATAATTTTTTAATTTTTTATTAAAATAATTTTTTACAGTAAAAATGCCCCATTACTCTTTTGCAATTTGAGCAGTTGGAGCATGTTTCATCTGGCAAGATTTATCAGACTGCATTTGCACTGTATTTAGTGCTGTCGACTTGTGATCATATCAACTGAGACGGATGTACCAAGCATAAAAAAAATCCCATAAGATTATGGAGGAGTTCCTTAACTAAACATTGCCATTGTTATTTTGTGCTTCCTTGAACCGTTCCCACATTAACATATCAAACCAAATCACTGTTTTGATGAATGTGGTTTTCTCAGACCTGTGTGCATCCGGTGGGCACGTGGAGACTTGTTTTTTATCTGAGTGGAGCCGCAGTCTTGAGTTCATGCAGAGGTTGGTGGACAGTGATCCAGTGTTTGGCAGCACAGCAATACCCACAGTATAAAACCAAGTGCACTCATCTGTGTCCACACAAACCTTTTAATCATACGCTCTTCGTGTGTATGTGTTTTGGGTTAGTTGAGCAGCGAAGCCCCTGTTGCGCTTTCATATTTTGCCAAGATGTCCTGAAGGCTCCACTAAGAGCATTAAAGCTTTTCACTGTACTCCTCGTGCATGGAAATCATGGTTATCTCTAGGATAAGTGTCAAGTTTGCACAAAAGAGACACTTGTAGGAGAGTAAAACTGGTTTTAGTTGGTTGATCAGCTGGACAGCGAGCTGTAGGCGCTGAGGTTGTCTTGTATGTGGCCAGTAGACAGTTAAATTGCAATAGTTAAATGCAAATCATTTTTGCAAGCAAGCCCAATGTCCAATCAGAACTAGCCTAATAAAATCAAAGCTCAAAATATGACAGTGCCCATTTTATAAAATACATAATTTACACCACTGTATGCAATATACATGATTTAGTTTTTATAATCACTTAATATTAGTAATTACAAAGATTATGTAATCATAAAAATATCATCTGTTGACATATGATGACTCATCGTACTATATAAAAAACATTATTAAGTGTCAGAACTCAAACTTTTGTGGTTTCTCTGAAAACAACTTACAATGAAGGGGCAGTCTGTCAAAGCCACAGGTTCTGGTATTATCTACTCTATGATGTAATAGTGTGTAAGCTCCGCCTCAACAGAAGATCCACTACATCACTGCCTGTTAAGCAGCGTTAATATGCAAAAATTTTAGCCAATCAGTGAAGTGGCCGTTTACTTCTGAGTCTGCAATCAGTCACACCCATTCGAACAGATTATACTGATGAGGGGTCAAAAACAGGACCAATAATAGTCATTCACTTCTGAATTAATATTTTTTATGGTAAAAATCTTAACATTATACTGGACTTAATTGACTTTTTAATTGACTGACTTTTTCAGTAATTGCATATACTTTTTAGTTATAGTTTAGCAAGAGAGTTACCATGGGAATGTAAACACCTGTTCACACACGGTCTCTCCTCTAGTAGCCCTGCACCTCACAAAAGGGTTCTTTTTTGGCATTCTAGAACAGGATTTTTATCATTGGTCGCGTAATTATTGCACATGTCAAACCTTTAACCCACCAAATAATAAAAAAATAAAATCCCAAGTAGCCCAATTAGACAAGAAATCTATGAACTTGGCAACCCTGCCTGGAAGTCAGCTTGGCTAAATTGATGGAGGTTTGGTTATGTGGTTGATTGCGTTCTAGATAAAGGCTTGAAAAAGCTACATGACCTGCTTACAAAATCTGCCTATTGTGAAATTGTAATATACTCTTTTTCTTTCATTTGAATTATTCTTTTTTTTATTAACAGAATATTACAATTTAATTAGTAACATCAAAACCATTTTTTGTTATATTGTTATATTATTCACCTAGCTGTGAGGCGATATTGCTACCCACTGTAGCACTATATATATCATATCATGTCATGTCATATAATGTCATATCATGTCATATGTCATATCATATATCATATGTCATGTCATATATCATATCATATATCATGTCATATATCATATCATATATCATGTCATATAATGTCATATCATGTCATATATCATATCATATATCATGTCATATAATGTCATATGTCATACATCATATCATATATCATATCATATGTCATGTCATATATCATATCATATATAATGTCATGTCCTTTCATGTCATATATAATGTCATATCATATATCATATGTCATGTCATATCATGTCACATATCATATTATATCATATATCATGTCATATCATATGTCATATATTATATCATATATCATGTCATGTCATATCATGCTATATATCATATCATATATCATATCATATATGTCATATGTCACGTCACGTCACACCATGTGTCACAGTGGTAGGGAACCTATGGCTTGGGAGCCACATGTTGTTTTTTGACCAAAAATATGTGGCTCTCCAGCTGTCTCCCTTTAATAATATTTTAAGTTTAAAAAAAAAATTATAATAGTCATTATTAGTTTCCTATTGAAAATACAATTACAGTTACCTTTTTATTGTTTTTTTACAGCAAAATAAATAAGAACTTTACAACTAAAGAATGTTTTAACCAATGCTCGTGTACAGCGCTGTGGATTAACTTGAATCGCGACACCAATAAAGGGCATGCAATTTACATTTCTATGGTAACCGCGCGCACATAAATTCAAACAACATTCATGAGTGGCGATGATGAAGAGAATAAAAGTCTATAAATTGTCCTTTCTTCATACATAGACTTGCTCAACATGTGATGCTTAATTTTTGTTTATTTTTTATTTGTTCATGGATATAAATAAAGGTTTTGTTCATATATATATATATATATATATATATATATATATATATATATATATATATATATTTATATTTATAAAGAGTTTAGATGCAAAAACCTCTGAATGCTGTTTGATATTTTCTTCTAAATTTAGCATTTTTCTCTGACTCTTGTGTGTAGGCTCAGAAAGTTTACTTTTATAGTGACGAATAAGTTCATTTCATTGCCTTTAAAGCAAAATACTTAAACATAAACATAGAAGGCTGAGAAAAATGCTCATTTTAGTAAAACATTTCAATGGCATTTAGAGGTTCATATATATACAGGGAGTGCAGAATTATTAGTCAAGTTGTATTTTTGAGGATTAATTTTATTATTGAACAACAACCATGTTCTCAATGAACCCAAAAAACTCATTAATATCAAAGCTGAATATTTTTGGAAGTAGTTTTTAGTTTGTTTTTAGTTTTAGCTATTTTAGGAGGATATCTGTGTGTGCAGGTGACTATTACTGTGCATAATTATTAGGCAACTTAACAAAAAACAAATATATACCCATTTAAATTATTTATTTTCACCAGTGAAACCAATATAACATCTCAACATTCACAAATATACATTTCTGACATTCAAAAACAAAACAAAAACAAATCAGTGACCAATATAGCCACCTTTCTTTGCAAGGACATTCAAAAGCCTGCCATCCATGGATTCCGTCAGTGTTTTGATCTGTTCACCATCAACATTGCATGCAGCAGCAACCACAGCCTCCCAGACACTGTTCAGAGAGGTGTACTGTTTTCCCTCCTTGTAAATCTCACATTTGATGATGGACACAGGTTCTCTATAGGTTTCAGATCAGGTGAACAAGGACGCCATGTCATTAGTTTTTCTTCTTTTAGATCCTTTATTGCCAGCCACGCTGTGGAGTACTTGGACGCGTGTGATGGAGCATTGTCCTGCATGAAAATCATGTTTTCTTGAAGGATGCAGACTTCTTCCTGTACCACTGCTTGAAGAAGGTGTTTTCCAGAAACTGGCAGTAGGACTGGGAGTTGAGCTTGACTCCATCCTCAACCCGAAAAGGTCCCACAAGCTCATCTTTGATGATACCAGCCCAAACCAGTACTCCACCTCCACCTTGCTGGCGTCTGAGTCGGACTGGAGCTCTCTGCCCTTTACCGATCCAGCCACGGGCCCATCCCTCTGGCCCATCAAGACTCACTCTCATTTCATCAGTCCATAAAACCTTAGAAAAATCAGTCTTGAGATATTTCTTGGCCCAGTCTTGACGTTTCAGCTTTTGTGTCTTGTTCAGTGGTGGTCGTTTTTCAGCCTTTCTTACCTTGGCCATGTCTCTGAGTATTGCACACCTTGTGCTTTTGGGCACTCCAGTGATGTTGCAGCTCTGAAATATGGCAAAACTGGTGGCAAGTGGCATCTTGGCAGCTGCACGCTTGACTTTTCTCAGTTCATGGGCAGTTATTTTGCGCCTTGGTTTTTCCAGACGCTTCTTGCGACCCTGTTGACCATTTTGAATGAAACGCTTGATTGTTCGATGATCACGCTTCAGAAACTTGGCAATTTTAAGAGTGCTGCATCCCTCTGCAAGATATCTCACTATTTTTGACTTTTCGGAGCCTGTCAAGTCCTTCTTTTGACCCATTTTGCCAAAGGAAAGGAAGTTGCCTAATAATTATGCACACCTGATATAGGGTGTTGATGTTATTAGACCACACCCCTTCTCATTACAGAGATGCACATCACCTAATATGCTTAATTGGTAGTAGGCTTTCGAGCCTATACAGCTTGGAGTAAGACAACATGCATAAAGAGGATGATGTGGTCAAAATACTCATTTGCCTAATAATTCTGCACTGCCTGTAGATGTACACCCCAATGGCTCTTTAAAAAAATGCATTTGCCAAAAAAATCTGAAATGGCTTTGTTGAAAAAAGGATCATGTCATATCATATATTATATTATATCATATGTCATATCATTTATCATATATCATGTCATATATCTCATCTTATATCATGTCATATCATATTATATATCATAAATCGTATTGTATTGTATTATATTGTATCGTATCATGTATCATATCATGTCATTACATCATATCATATCATATATCATGTTATGCCATGTCATATAATATAAAAAAATCTATCTTAAAAATTCTGACTTAAAATGCTTTTTAAGGCTTATATTGTCCTGTCCTTGTTGCTAGCTTTTTAATATTTAATATTTGCACTAATATTTGTAATATTTATTTTTCTTTCTTTATATCTTGTGCAGTTCTCAGTATATGAATTTCTATCAACAGTCTGTTCTTGTTTGTTTTTTTAGAGCTTGCAAGTAAATGCTCAATCATGGACTGCCAGTACAACTGTTCGGTGACGATGTCTGGTCCAAAGTGCTACTGCAAGAATGGCTATGAAGTGGGAGAAGATGGAAAGACATGCAAAGGTGACCTGTCAATCAATTATTTTTTTTTGTCTATTATCTTATAAATCGATAACTAGAAATATTGGTCTCCTTTCCTATGACTTTTCCTAACTATGAGGCTTTCTTTACTTCAGACTTTAACGAATGTGCTGCGTATGGGACTTGCAGTCAGACGTGCACAAACTCAGAGGGCTCCTACACCTGCAGCTGTGTGGAGGGTTACCTGCCGCAACTGGACAACCGCTCATGCAAGGCCAAGAATGGTAGGACACACAGATTTCTTTCTGCTTGTTTTCTGTCTATATTTTGCTTTACTATAAGGTTGGGTAAGTTAGTTGCTTTTTAAAATGTGATCAATTTGATATGGAGTATGACAAGCTGTGAATCAGTTGCTTTTTCGTTAATCTGTATTTTAAGGGTTTTCATGAGATACACGGTAGGGCTGGGTGGTATACAGACAGGGCTCGAAATTAACCTTTTTTCTTGCTAGCACCGGTGCTCCTAACTTCAAAAATGTAGGCGCACCAGACAAAATTTAGTCGCACCCACCAAAAATTATGAACACTGTTACTACACGTTTTATAATAACAGATTCTATTATATATTATCACTCTAATCACAACTAACAAATAAACAAAAATCTGCATGTGCTCACCGGCCCTGCACGCACTGCTTGACATAAATGAGATGAACTGAGTTAACAATAATAACTGTGCTGTTCTCATGGGTGCTGTCTGATATCGCACAGATGATATTGACATATAACTTATTATTTGCATACTTCATCTTAATAGCAATACTGGTCTTTTCATAAGCTGCAATATTAGTTTCATCTCAGTAAATGCATGCTCTTTAGCGATGGTGAACGCGATGTCAGTCGCACAACTGACAGTATCATGACGATTAAACAAAGGATTAAATAACGTTAGAACATCTTGTGCTTAAAATGTGTAGATTCATTGGCAAACACTGTTACCTGAAAACTTCGTCCCGCCGCCTTTACGGTAAATGCTTTAGTCAATTTTATAGCGGACTTTAAACACTGGAAGACTTTTGTCCACTCTTTGAAAAGTGTAAACGCTGGATTGACATTCATTACATGATCACTAATCAGATGTGCCATTATTTGTAACTTTAGGTGGTTTCTAAAACTAAATCTGCCAGTGTTGTTTTCATTCTCTCGGATCCACACCTTACGTGGCTGTAGCTCCCTGTCATCGGAACTGAGTGATATTAACCAATCCATTCGCGTTCTGTTCTAGCGCAGTGGGGAAATAAGAAGAGCTTGAAGGCGGGGCAAGCATCGCGGGCTTTGTTTACTGCAGCAAGTTGACATGTCAACTGTTTTAAACCATTCCTGAGCGCTGCGTTTGGTGTTTTTAGGTGCAAAAATGTTTAATGCCTGAATGCCTCCTAATTCCACGCATGTGGTGAACATTTTTGCTGTGAAAACTGGTCGCACAACATCAATTTCATGCACTCGCACAAATGCTCCCAAATATATTTTGAGGTCGCATGGATAAAATTTCGGGTGCATATGCAACTATTTGAAAATGTGGTATTTGGAGTTTTTAGCAATACATATTACTAATCAAAAATTAAGTTTGATTTTGAAAAAGGAAGTTACAAAATGTCCTCATGGAACATGATACATTCTTAATACTCTGATAATTTTTTGGCATAATATAAAAATGTATATATTATTTGACTCATACAATGTATTTTTGACTATTCACACAACTTTACCAGTGCAATATGACTGGTTTTGTAGTCCAGGGTTAAGTATATGTAAAATATGATATCTATCTACATATATCTACATCTATCTATCTATCTATCTATCTATCTATCTATCTATCTATCTATCTATCTATCTATCTGTCTGTCTGTCTGTCTGTCTGTCTGTCTGTCTGTCTGTCTGTCTGTCTGTCTGTCTGTCTGTCTGTCTGTCTGTCTGTCTGTCTGTCTGTCTGTCTGTCTGTCTGTCTGTCTGTCTGTCTGTCTGTCTGTCTGTCTGTCTGTCTGTCTGTCTGTCTGTCTGTCTGTCTGTCTGTCTGTCTGTCTGTCTGTCTGTCTGTCTGTCTGTCTGTCTGTCTGTCTGTCTGTCTGTCTGTCTGTCTGTCTGTCTGTCTGTCTGTCTGTCTATCTATCGATCTATCGATAGATGTATTTGTGATATATATATATTTGTGATATGAGCAATTCCAGCATTATGGATGTGGTGTTTTCATTAAAAACTCTAAACATAAATTCACAGAGAAAGTATGTCAACATTATATTGAAACATCTGTTTATATTTTCCAAATCTACTAACCACAGAGTTATGTGATCAGAAAAATAGCAATCTGTAAACGTTTTTCATATTTTAAATTAGGAAAATAAACATGTGTTATGGATGTAATCAAAAAAGTCTGCGAGTTTACAGTTTACAACATACTTTGTAGAGATTCTGTGACTTAAACTGCACAACCCAAAAGAAATAATGCTAATCAAAAAGATACGAGTCTGCTCATTATAGAACAAAAATCATTGATTTTATTTGACGTTTTTTTTGCACTTATGAGGAAAAAGCACCGTTATGGATGTGACAGATGTGAAATTGGCAGTTGTGTGACTTTGGTAAATCAAATATAGTAGTTTGAAAACATTGACAGAAACATTTTTGAGTATTTGTACAGTAGTGTAAAATATAAACATACACGAAAAACCTAGAAAGGGTTTCACTATTTTGGTTAAACTAAAAAATTTTCATAGCATGATTGACATTTGCATGGAATTGCTCATATTTGGTATATTTTTAATGTAATATATTATGCCAAAAAATCATTACATTGTTATTATTGTTGTTGTTATTATTATTATTATTAATAATAATAATAATAATAATAATAATAATAATAATAATAATAATAATAATAATAATAATAATAATAATATTATCATTATTATTATCATCATCATCATCATCATCATCATCATGAGAAAAGAACATGTGGAAGTAAAGATCATGTTCCCTGAATTAGTTTTTGTAATTTGCCATTGTAACTATATTCAAACATATTTTTTATTAGTAATATGCATTTCCATGAACTTAATTTGATTTTCTCAGTATAGAGATTTTTTAACCCTCAGATTCCAGATTTTCCAGATGTATAAATCTCGGTTTTCTAAAGTTCTCTCTTATGACTGGTTTTGTGGTCCAAGGTCATACAGTATATTGACAATATATGTATATCTATATGTGTGTATGTGAATTTCTATGTTCATAGTCTCTTGAATTAAAAAAAAACTGCTGTTTATCATATAATGACAAACTGATTTCATTCATCTGCAATGGAAAGGTGGGTTCTCACCCACTCACCTGAAATAGTGTTTACTGATCATTTTCAGAAATATCAATATTTGTATTTGAATCTTTATTCAGCGGATCATCAATGGAATCAGATGGAGTGTTTGTTAATTAGACTCAAATCAAATTTGAAAATCGGATTCAATTTCCATCCCTATGATCAAAATTAATGATTATTTTTCCTTATCTATGTTTTAGACCCAGTGGATCGGCTACCGTTCCTCCTTATAGCCAACTCCCAAAACATCCAAGCCACCTCTTTGAGTGGAGCAAACCCCATTACCATCAACGACAAACAGACCACCACTATGGACTTCATCTACGCTCAGGAGACCGTGTGTTGGATCCACATGGGCGACTCTCCCACTGCCTCGCAACTCAAGTGTGCCAAGTTTCCCAATGCCAAGAGCTTCACGGAGGAGAAGATCATCAACATCTCCCTCAGCCTGCACCGTAAGAGCACCTTCACATCTGTGTGTTTTATATCAGTGTCAGCTCTTCATTTGAGATGGAAAATGATTCAAAGGAACTTATTTAGGAGGCTTTGAAAAGTGTATGGGATTTAGTTGTTTTTAGTTACCATACAATAGTGCTCTGGGGGTCTGACAAACTTTTGAAATGTTTTAAACATTCTATACTTATTTTTTTTTCAGGCCTTCATGGTTGACAAGAAACAAATCAAAATCAGTCAAGCTTGTTTTCTAAATGCTGTTACAGATTTTTTGCTGTTATAGGAATGGTTTCAATTTAGATGAAGTTTATAAAGTCATTAGTTTCAAATGTGTATGGCTTACAGCACCAATCAAAAGTTTGGGGTGTAGAATACATTTCAAAACTTCTGAAAACTTTTGAAAGTCAAACTCACCATGGCTGCATTTTCAGCTAATGAACAACACGAACAGTCAGTCACAATAAATCCTGCTTTAAAAAACATAAACTAGAGCATATAAAGCAGCAAACGACAGGCTTTAGTGTCACATGATGACAGATAAATCTTACTGCCGCAAAATCTTTGAAAAATAACGGATGTCTTTTGAAAGGACAGATTTACATTAATGGACTGGTTGCCCTTTCACTTGCAAGCACATTAAAAGGAAACCAAAGCTTTCAAAATATCCCAAACATCTTAAAAGGACCATGAAAGGATCACTAAAAATGGTAAATGACTTGCATGCTGTATTTTAAGTGTTTGTGTGGAACAGACCAGTAAACCAGACCATTTCTGAGCAAAGGATGTTTCATTTAAACCAGTTTTGTTACCTGGATTAAGCGATTCATTGACAAGCTCTGACTCAGAAGAACTACTTGTTTGTGAATCGGATGTTGTTACTTTTCTCATGAATGACTTTGAATGAACTCCAAGGACGGAGAGAGCAGAGATTTTTTTGTTAAGTTTAAATTTCACTTAAATATATGACTTAAATTGAACCTTTAAGTAAAATTTTGTTTTAGTTATATTTAAAGGGATAGTTCACCCAAAAAAAGAAGCCGACTCCCTATTTACTCACCTCTTTTTTTCTGTTAAACACAAAGTAAGTTGTTTTGAAATATGCTAACCTATAACCATTGACTTCCATAGTAGGAGAAACAAATACTATGGAAATCAATGGTTACAGGTTTTCAGCATTTTTCAATGTATCTTCTTTTTAATTGAACAGAAGAAAGGAGCGCTAACAGGTTTGTAGCAAGTTAAGGTTAATTAATTAATGAAAGAATTTCTACTTTTGGGTGAGTTATCGCTTTAAATTATATCTGTTTGCATGCTTTTTTTTGTCATTTTGGATCTTGTAAAACCTAGTTTACGTTTACTAACTCAAAAAAAGTGGCCAAGAAAGGGCTCCAGAGTAGTATTTTAGAGTAATTTCTACAGATAATGGCACCAACACTTTATTTGATAGTGTTTCATGTGAAAAAATTATAATATTATGAGTTTTTTTCTCTTAGATATGCACATTTTGACATTTAAGTTAAAAATAGGAGCAGCATGACTTAGGATCCACATGTAAGTGTATTTTTTTTATTAATAAAACAGTGACATCTGTGAAAATAAACAAAAAAAACTGGGTTTTTTATCTATAGATAATTCTAAACACAAGTAAAACACCGTCATTTCAGTAGTTCAGTTTGCCGCTTATATACTTTATCAAAAAAACCTTGTTATCTGAGAAATCACACCATCGATCATCTTAATCCACCCAAACATGACAATAGTCAACACACCCTAAATGATGACAGCTTAAGGTGATCATGTGGGTTTTTTTTTTGGTCCTGTTTGCCATCAGCAGAGACAAACAAAAGACTTTATTTGTCTGTGTCAGTATTTATTACTTTTAATTCTGCTCAGTCTGTGATCAGCCTTAATGTTTGCCTGGGAAACATATAATTAGTGTCTCATGACACGGTCTTCACAGTGACATAGTGACAGTGACATGTTTGTTCTAGATTGTACAACACGATAACTATGATTTAGGATGTCAAGGATATGCCGTTTACCGCCCAAACCGCTGTAGCTATTGCTTCGACACCTTTCATAATGTATAACATCAAGCGTTACATCACCTAGACATTCCTGCCCCGTGGGGAGTTTCAGCATTATTAGTTCTGTGTCTTATTTACCGCCCGGTCTGGATTTGTTCCTACTGTAGCTGTGTTCAGACAAGATTAAACAACCTGCAGCTTTTGTAGCTTCCAATGTAAGAAAATATTTCTCTGGCAGTTTCCTGGTAAAAAAATAAAATAAAACGGTTTTCCACAGTTTTGACACCCCAGTCTGCTGGTGCTTAAATGAGCTCAACCATAAAGTGCGTCATGAACATGAGTATTGGGAACAGAGTGCAGTGATGACCTGTACTTCTCCATATAACTTCCTTCCAATGGAATTGCATGCTGACATGGCATTAAATAACGCAAACCTGCATTTTGCCTCATGGCTTATTGTCAGCAAGTACAACTTATTCATGTATGCATGCATGTAAATTTATGCCTGGTAGGCAATAGGTATAGTTCACCCAGAAATGAAAATTCATTCAGCATTTATTTACCCCAGTGGTATTCCACACTCTTAAAAATAAATGTGCCAGGAAAAACCAAACAATTTTATTCAAAATGATGCTATAGAAAAAAAATTGTGACATTTTAATTTTAATACCAATCTCACTATTACCTCCCTATTGTTAGGAGATTAGTTGCTTATTTGTACCAATTTAGTACATATTCTGCATGATCTTAAACCCAACTACTACCTTAATTACCAGTAATAAGCTGCATATTAGGAGTTTATTGAGCTAAAAGTCACAGTTAATAGTTTGTTAATAAAGAGAATTGTACTATGAAATAAAGCATCACAGAGACGCTTTTTTGGGCTATTTTTTTTATTCACAATCTGAAGAACTGTTTCATAATTTAAAGAACCTCGTTCTATGGCTCTTATACGGTTGGAATTATACGGTTCTATCTGTGTTCTGAATGATTTTGAGATATTGAGCTTCAAAGTTTTTGCATTCCATAAAGCAAACAATATGTGTGTAACAGTTCTCGTTCATGCATTAACATGTCAGAGACCATAAATGTACTCTAAATGCAAATTATTAAAATTCTTACATTTGTAAATTGGGGTAAAACAAACAGGGCAAATGCAGATAGAACCTTCTATTTCTGAAAAGTCAAATAAAAAATGGTGTTGTAGCAATATGTTGATGCTTGAGAAAGTTACATTTTTGCTCTCTATAACATTTATTAAAAGTTTTAGGATGAATATTTTTCTTGTTTAAATTTAACATACAAGGCTGTGCTAAATATTTTATCCAATGCAGCTGTTAATTTTATGTAATTGATATGGTCATATTTATTGAATTTTATGCTTTATATGAACTATTGAATTTGTCCCTTCAGGTATTTGCCCTTCAAGGCTTAATATCAAATGTAAAGACTTTAAAAGAAAACAGACAATGAGCAAATTAGTTTAATAAACACTGAAAAATGTTTCACTGATTATATATACAAAAATTAAAAAACATTCTTATTTAATATATTACATTTTATTAATAACTGTTTCTTATTCAACAATGTAAAATGTAACATTTCATCTTAGTGTCAAAAGTGCTTCTAAATCATCACATTTACACAACCTTCCCTCTGTCAATGGAGCAGTCCAGCGGAATGGCAATAAAAGCTGATCCTCATTGGTCCTCATGCGTGCATTCAAACTGCTGATTGGCTTACAGAAAGAACCTTATAGAGCCAAGCCAGTGTTCAACTTTGTAGATAAAAGCTTTTTTTTAATAAAAGGTCTTAAAATGTAAACAACAAAAACATCCCATAATGTCAATAAGTTGTCATTTAATAAGAATATGTGAATAAATCAATTTTGACAAAAATGTCAAATAGAACCTTATAATTCTGGCGACGTTATGTTCAATTCACTTAAATTTGTAAAAAAAAAAAAGTTAACTTAATCGATTTCTTACAGTGTATCTTAAGTGGCAACTACAATCTCAACAAACTGATAAATGATTTATTACAGTATTTCCAGTGGTTGAACCATTTCAGGTGCTTGCTGTCTGCGCCTCTGTGACAGTGCAAAGCAAACCTGCACTTTACAATAGCTAATGCTGCTTGAGTGAGAATATAAGATGTAAGTGGTGTGGGAGTTTTTTACATGATAAAGATGACATAGATTTGCAAGAAAGAAAGACTTATGTGTGAGAGCTCAAATGCTTCTCTTCATTTAAAAAAAAAAAAGAAAAAAAAAAAACACTCTTACATTCACAGATGAAGTAGCCAGAAAATCCTGTGCTATCACTAGTTGACCTTCCTGTTAAAAATCCATACAAATCAAGCTGTATAAGAATAAAATAACATTTTATTTATTGTAAATTTTATAAGTATTTTGATTTTGTTTTGTGTTCACTGACTTTATTTACTTTATGCATTATTTTTTGTCAGGTAATCTAGTTTATTTAAGTTGTTTATTGTAGTCAATTAACATTAGGTAATAGTTATTAGTTAAAAGTTTCTAAAATTCAGAGATTAAAACTTTTCTGAAGTTATGGTTTTATGTTGCATGTCTGGATTTAGTTTTTTTAATTATGCAAAAAAAAGTTAGAAAATTTTATATTTCTATTTATCTTCCTAAACATTGGCTCTCTGCCTCCAAATCGAACGAGTTCTCAAATATCAGTATCGGTTGAACATTCCTAATTGGTGCATCCCTAATGTAAGCTACAAACAACTAGATAACATGGAAACAGTGTTGCCAATGCCTTTGAATAGAAACCACCATTAAGCACAAGAGTATTACACAATGACTCCATAAGATATAGGTTGTATATTCAAAGTGTTCAGAGGAATATGATATGGGGTTTGGTGGAAAACAATCTAAAATGTTATCATGACCTTGGTCTTTATGAGACATTTAGTGTGACATTTCACTCTGACTCTTTTTGTGAAGGCACAGTTGTGAGAAATGAAGATTAATAGAAGAAGCTCAACCCAAAATACAATCCATGTACTTTCTTCTTTGAGGTAAATATCTTTTGTGCTTGTCGCAACAAGTTTTCATGGTCATCTGTCATTCTTTTGACAACCAGATATTCAACTCTGCGAATAAACTACATGGATACTTTTTAGGGATTAACTGGCATTGAATTTCATGTTGCGTTTTGACTGATGTGGATTTATCAAAATGGTGTACTTGAGCGCTTTTCTAGGCAAGTCATAGTGAACTGTGGCACAAATAGAGGTTGACGTGCATAAAGACACACAGGATTTCTTTTAAATATTTAATACAAATATTTTATATAAACAGATAAATAATACATTTGTGTTTGCTTTTTCACTTTTATGTACAGTTGAAGTCAGAGTTATTAGCCCCCCTTTGATTTTTCTTTTTTCTTTTTTTAAATATTTACTAAATGATGTTTAAAGGAGCAAGGAAAGTTTCACAGTATGTCTGATAATATTTTTTTCTTCTGGAGAAAATCTTATTTGTTTAATTTCGGCTAGAATAAAAGCAGTTCTCAATTTAAAAAAAAATTTAGAGACAAAATTATTGGCCCCTTTAAGCTATTTTTTTTCTTTGATAGTCTACAGAACAAAACATCATTATACAATAACTTGCCTAATTACCCTAACCTGCCTAGTTACCCTAATTAACCTAGTTAAGCCTTTAAATGTCACTTTAAGCTGTATAGAAATGTCTTGAAAAATATCTAGTCAAATATTATTTACTGTCATCATGGCAAAGATAAAATAAATCAGTTATTAGAAATGAGTTATTAAAACTATTATATTTAGAAATGTGTTGAAAAAAATCTTCTCTCCGTTAAACAAAAATTGGGGAAAATAATTAAACGGGGCGAATAATTCAAGGGGGCTGATAATTCTGACTTCAACTGTACAGCATGTGTCATGTTGGATTATTCTGTTAATTATTATTCAACGTTTAACGGAGAGAAGATTTTTTTCAGCACTTTTGTAAACATTAGTTTTAAAAAGTAATTTCTAATATCCAACATCTTTTTTTTTTATTTTTATCATCTTTTATCTTTGCCATGATGACAGTACAACATATTTTATTAGATATTTTCCAAGATACTAGCATTCAGCTTAAAGTGACATTAAAAGGCTTAACTTGGTTAATTAGGCAAGTTAGGGTAATTAGGCAAGTCATTGTATAACAATGGTTTGTTCTGTAGAAAATCGAGAAAAAAAAAACAATAATATTGACTTCAAAATGGTTTTAAAACAATTAAAAGATGCTTTTATTTTAGGCTGCAAGATTTTCAATTTATTTGATACCGGACACCGAATGGGAAGAAAAAACATCTCTCAAAGTTGTTTATAATTAAATGTTTAGAGATGGTGTGACACATTGTGTATCTATGTGTGCCTTTGATGCACCCCTTGATGCTTCTTACGTCCTTATAACAGCACCAGTGACACTGAAGTTAGGCGGCGATATGCTGATTCGGTCTGATCCATACCAGTTACATAGGTTTCGGTACTCAACTCTAATTATGACTCCATGCTGGACATGTACTCAGAAAGATTTCATGTTCTTCATTTGTACAAACCGTTGTTCCATCAATGGCGTAACCTTTAGACAATGATTCATCGGATACTAAATACTGCGCTGATGTGCATGTTGTTGGACGTTTGCTGTGATCGATGCCTCCTGAAAGCCACATAGACTAAATATTAGCTCCTCTCTGATGAAGACGCTGCCAAGTGTGGTTGTGTGTTCAACAGAAATAAAGTGCGGAGACTGAGGTCTGAGATGTAAAACGGTCATGTGTGAGTGTGAGTCAATGCACAGTAGTTTATTGTTGCTAGGAATAATCACACCGCTTACTCCTCAGGACGGATGCAGCTCACACTGTTACAATTCTCTGAATGTTAAACTGTGGTGTTTAAGTTCACATGCAGAGCTCGGTTCACAATTTTTGAGTTACCGTTAAGGTAGATAATAATAATTAATGTTATTATTATTATTATTATTAGGGTTGTTGTTAGTAGTATTTGTAGTAATCATGGTAATTAATAGTAAATTGGATTTTGTAAATTTACTTAGCAATTTAATATAAAAAAAATTAAAATAATTGTTTTAACCATTATAATAAAGTTTGCCAAAGTTTATAATTTTTTTCACTTTTAATATTTATTGACATAGCAATAATGTAATAATAATAATTATTGACATTACAATAATGCATAAATAATGTTGTAATACAAAATAATGCTAACTGATTTTTAATTATCATTAACTGTTATATTACTTTATATAAATACGAGTTACACACATTGCACATTTTTTTTATAATTAATAATGTATTCATATATAAGAATGTTATATTTATTATGTTATAATTATATAAAATTATATAAAATTATATTATATTATATAAAATTATATAAAATTATATTATATTATATTATATTATATTATATTATATTATATTATATTATATTATATTATATTATATTATATTATATTATATTATATTATATCTCATATTTTACTGTGGACACCAAAGGTAATTTATATATGCCTAATATATATATATATATATATATATATATATATATATATATATATATATATATATATATATATATATATATATATATATATATATATATATATATCCAATAATAATAATGATTAATTGTCATGCATTTGTCTGATTCTGATGATTAATTTTATTATTCTTAGCATATTTAAAATAGATCAAACCTCTCATATCTGACAGTAAGGCAGCACACAGGGTTTTTGAATGGAGCTTATTGTCTGAGAGAAGTTTTGCAGGAAGTCTGGACCCTCTTATTTTAGAGCGATCGAGTCAGTCAAGAGGAAACCAGCAGTCAGAATCCCCCTCAGCGTTTGTAACTTTGAATCTCTGCAGGACAGTGGTTGAGGTGCAGGTCTCCAGCTGGAGCGTCTGTGACTCAGAGATCTCGCCTACACATCCACTCCTGGTATGGTTGTGAAATTTCCGGACAGTGGTGTGATTTGGAGATGAGATGGGGTCAGCAGCCTGGACTCATTCAGCTCAGGCTTCAGCTGTTTAGCAGAGCACACAAGAATGTCCAACATTGACTCACTTTTCCACCAGCAGCCATATGGGTGCTTATGCAGGATTTGAAGGAATGGGTTTTTTAACAATGAAACTCCATCATTGTTGAATGTGGGAATTTTATTATTATTATTATTATTATTATTATTATTATTATTATTATTATTATTATTATTATTGTTATTGTTATTGTTATTGTTATTTTTATTATTAAAAAAACCCTGATATCTATGCAAATGTTCTAAACACAAGTAAATAAATTGTATGTAAGAATTTTAATATGTAAGAATTTTACATTTAAAATCACAGTGTACTTGGACTCGCATAAATTTTGTTTCTTGCTAACGAAGCTTTTAGTGTACAAGAAAATACTGTATAAAAACAAAATACATAAATATGATTTTATGTTAGTATTTTCATTTATTTCATATAACTTATTTAGTATTTATTTACATGGCTGCAGTAATTATAGCAATAATAGAAAATCGTAATAAATATTCATTCATTCATTTTCGTTTCGGCTTAGTCCCTTTATTAATTCGGGGTCGCCACAGCGGAATGAACCACCAACTTATCCAGTAATTACATTTTTTCTTTAGTCTGCAAGTTTTGCTAAATCAGTTGAAAAATTTGTTTTACAAAGCTGATTTGCATGATTCATTCACAAACTCGCTGATCACACAGATCCAGTCACAGAAGGTAGCAGCTTAAAAGTAAAAAACAAAAAATTCAAAACTGACTCCAGCATGACCTCATTAAACAGATATAAACTCTTGGAATGCTTTGTCCTTGTCCTTCTTTGACACTGATCTTAGACGTCCTCAGACTCCTGTCCTCTGCTTCGCTGTAACTTCGCTGAGCACCTACACCACCAATTATGTAGCTTCCAGAGCCTTTCACATAACCAGCCACAAAACTTCCTCAAAGAGGCCATAAATCAGAGCATCCTCATTCAATTACGCTACGTCCAGAGGCCCTGCACCACCAGGCCTGAGATAATTATATGTTATCAAAGTTCTGATTTCCTTCTAACTGGACCTATAAATCAGCAACCTCCGCTCTTCATAGCAGAGGACGACTGTTATTACAGCCACATACCTAATGACTCTGTGTGGCCATTTTGCAGGAGAAATGGAAGGACAGGCCTTTTTAATGAGCACATATGCGGCAGATAGTCCTGGGAGGCAGAAGCTTTATTTACTTGAAATCACACAGGGGGAGTGATTTATATATACATTCAGCATGAATGAATTGAATTATGAATTATGAACTTCGAAATTAGAAAAAAAGAATACTCTGACTTTAGTCTTGTGAAAAACTATTGATGAACTACATAAAACATATCGGAATAAACCCGCAGATGAGCTGAATAAAACGAAAATCCATTTTTCTGCCAGTAGGTGGAGTTTATGAGCAGTGTTGATGTAGTGTTTCCTAGGTTACCACTGTAAATGAAGCAGCACTGCACTTATGAACACGATTTATTGCCAAAGTCATTTTAAAGTGGTAGTGAAGCAGTCAGTCAAGTTTACTTTATTTTGTAAATTCATTTGGAAATATATCCAGAGATTTTGGTTCATATTGACATGAGAGCATCACACAGTTGCTGCAGATTTGCACATCCATGATGCGAATCTCCCGTTCCACCACATCCCAAAGGTGCTCTATTGGATGGAGTTCTGGTGACTGTGGAGGCCATTTGAGTAGAGTGAACTCATTGTCATGTTCAAGAAACCAGTCTGAGATGATTCAAGATTTATGACATGGAGCGTTATCCTGCTGAAAGTAGCCATCAGAAGATGGGTACACTGTGGTCATAGAGGGATAGACATGGTCAGCAACAATACTCAAGTAGGCTGTGGCGTTGACACTTTGCTCAGTTGATACTAATGGGCCCAAGTGTGCCAAGAAAATATCCCCCACACCGTTATACCACCACCAGCAGCCTGAACCGTTGATACAAGGCAGGATGGATCCATGTTGTTGATGCCAAATTCTGACCCTACCATGCGAATGTTGCAACAGAAATCGAGACTCATCAGACCAGGCACATTTTTCCAATCGTCTATTGTCCAATTTTGGTGAGCCTGTGCGAATTGTAGCCTCAGTTTCCTGTTCTTAGCTGACAGGAGTTGCACCCAGTGTGGTCTTCTGCTGCTGTAGCCCATCTGCCTTAAGATTTGACATGTGCATTTAGAGATGCTCTTATGCACACCTCGGTTGTAACGAGTGGTTATTTGAGTTACTGTTGCCTTACTGTCAGCTTGAACCAGTCTGGCCATTCTCCTCTGGCATCAGCAAGGCATTTGCGCCAACAGAACTGCCGCTCACTGGATATTTTGTCTTTTTTGCACCAATTTCTGTAAACCCTAAAAATGAAAATATCATTAGATCAGCAGTTTCTGAAATACTACAACCAGGCCAGGTTCGAAATCACTTAAATCAGCTTTCTTCCCCATTCTGATGCTCGGTTTGTACTGTAGCAGATCGTTTTGATCATGTCTACATGCCTAACTGCATCGAGTTGCAGCCGTGTAATTGGCTGACAAGAAAGTTGCGTTAACAAGCAGTTGGACAGGTGTACCTAATAAAGTGGCCGGTGAGTGTATATTAAACTCCATTTTAAACCATTTTGAAGAAAATGTCATGTTTTACTATAGCTTTTAGAACTGGGACGCTGCCATCATTTCAAAGTCTCTGTGGTCATTTCATTTCATTGTCCAACCACGTGACGTCAGACACAGCGATATTCACAGCTGGTCTTCTGAAGTGATTTCCAAATTGGTCTTGATAGTAAATCTCCCAAAATGTCAGCATCCTCTTTATTTACTAGATTGTGGGCATTTGTGCAGTTGCTGTCATGTGATATATGTTTGACGGGATGGACCGTACCTTGTATTCGTTTCATACAAATGATAAAACCAGAGAACATTTGTTTTCAAGTGTAGTTGGTTCAATTGAAGGAAGAGATTTCAAGCTTTATGTGGATCTATTTCTTGTGTGTGAGGCAAGTATTCGCTGAGATTCCAATGGGTTTGCTGACCCCAGAGGGATCATAATAACTGCAGAAACCAGCCTGATCTCATGAGGAAACGTAACTATTCTTTTCGTTTGTCAGTTTAGTGGCTAAGTCATACGAGTTCAGTCATACAAAAATGTACGATTTAAAAAAGGAGGCGTAGCATCAACCCCACCCCTAAACCCATCGTCATTGGGGATAAGCTAATCATACTAAATTGTACGAATGAGATCAAATGAATTCAATTGATTTAGCCACACTGTAAAAAATGAAATCCGTAAAATTTACGGTAAAAAACCGGCAGCTGTGGTTGCCAGTATTTAACCATTATAAGTACGGTACAAACCGTAAAAGTAATTTCTCATTTTTACAGTAAATTATCGTATATCTTTAATTTATAGAGGTAATATGTTTGTATATTGATTAGCAACATCTACACATCTTTTGTTACACAGATAGACAGATTAACACAGCCATATGCTGGTGGTGATGAGAAAGTTCATACATAATGAACCAATGCTCGTCACAAACAACTTTTCCCACAAGCAGAAAAGTGTATCAGTGTATAGAAGGTGTTCAGTGTCATTCACACAGCTACTAAACACCAGTCTGGTAACACGCATAAAATGAAAGTCATGAAATAAACGTTGTTTATCAACATTAGATGTAGCATAAATCTCAAATGTACATAACTGATGAGGAAACAACTAAAAAGATCCATAGTAATGTCAACAAAAAGCATAAAAATTGATGTGCCATACAGGGAATTCTGGGAAAGTCAATTTACAGTTATTCGCCGTATATATTAAGGAAACATACTGTTAACCAGGTTACGGATTTTTACTGTAGCATTTTTACAGTTTTTTTATCGTTGAAATCCCAGCCATTTTTTACAGTGCACTAAATCAAAAGGTTACGGATTGCTGTATTATGTTTGTAAAAACACACGTCTGGTCCAAGCCCCTCTCCCAAATAATCCTCAGTCTAATAGCGGTCGATGATTGGCTTCTGTTCTAGAAGGCGGGCCTTCATTCATACACTTTTCCAATACGCAAAACCAATGTCTTTAACATTTTATTTTTGTTTTTTAACAGTCTTTACAGTTAAAGACAAAATTATTTACAAATGATGTTTAACAGAGCAAGGAATTTTTCACAGTGTATCACCGATAATGTTGTTTCTTCTGAAACAGTAAGCCTCGTTTGTTTTATTTTGACAAGAATAAAAGCAGTATTTGATATTAAAAAAAAAAAAAAAAATTTACATGAAATCCAACCTGAAATCTCAAACAGAATTTTAAGACTAGATTTGATCAAGTGATTTTAACCAGATGCCGTATTGGACATACAAGACTTTTTACTTAAAGATGAAGACCCCACTCAATGTTTGTTCTGCGCAATTCCCCTTACTGTAAAACACATTTTACTTGACTGTCCTGCTTTTAATGATTCCAGAAGACTTTTTTATGAAATGAACTCTCTTAAGGACATCTTTAGCAAAGTGACACCAGGAAACATTTTAGAATTCTTATCATGTATTAACACTAAAAATCTTATTTAACTTGTGTATTCAGTTGTTTGTTGTTCTTAATTGTGTATTTATTATTGAAATGTTCTTGCCATGAAAATAGCCTTGGTTGCTGACATGGCAATAAATAAAAAATACATTAAATTACATGATATTTTTAAAACCATTTTAAGGTCAATATTATTAGCCCCCCTAAAAGCAATATTTTTTTCTGTTGTCTACAGAACGAACCACTGTTATACAATGACTTGCCTAATTAACCTAGTTAAGCCTTTAAATGTCACTTTAAGCTGAATACTAGTGTCTTGAAAAATATCTAGTCAAATATTATTTACTGTTATCATGGCAAAGAACAAATAAATCAGTTATTTCGAAATTACCGATTAACACCGATATTTCATTATCAGTTAATTTTTTTGTCAATCTGTTAATATCAGGAGAAGGGCAGGTCTTTTTAATTTATGCATATGTAGCAGACAGTTCTGTGATGCAGAAGGTTTATGTGATGCTGCAATGGCTGCGCAGCATTCACTTGAATGGCCCAGTTACACCCAGAGGGAGTGATTTATAACTGTTGCATGCTGGGCAGATGAGCTCTCCAGATGTGCCCCGTGACCACTCTCCCCCGTAAAAAGCCTGAAAGCCGAGCAGGACACTCATCTTCATTGTGTTTGGAGGGGTGTTGGGCGAGTGGATGTCCCTGCTGTGACTTATGAACCTAAATGGTGCATATTGCTTCTCTCTTAGTCATGCTTAAGGGTGTCATGATGCTTCATCGGTTCAAGACGTCCTTGCCGCTAGTTGTGTAAGAGCTGTCCTGCAGTTTTAATAATGGCCTACATCTAGTCCAGATGTATCGGAGTGCTCGAGTCTGTTGGTGTGTTCATTCAGTCGTGAAGTGTGACTGATGTGTCCTCGCATACATACAGTTGAAGTCAGAATTATTAGCCCTGCTATATATATTTTTTTTTACCAATTTCTGTTAATGGAAATCAGATTTTTTTTCCAACACATTTCTAAACATAATAGTTTTAATAACTAATTTCTTATAATATATTTTAAGATATTTAATAAGGTACTAGTATTTAGCTTAAAGTGCAATTTTGTATAACATGTCTTTATTGAGTTTTTTTCAAGGTTTTACAATAATTCAAACCCCAATACCCATAACTTACCCCAGACAGCTTTGGGGAAAGGTAAAAATTTAATAATAATCCTTAATAAAAATAATTAAAAAAAATAAAAGTATACAGTTGAAGTCAGAATTATTAGCCCCTCCTGAATTATAAGCCCCCCTGTTTATTTTTTTCCCAATTTCTGTTTAACGGAGAAATGTTTTTCAGCACATCTCTAAACATAATAGTTTTAGTAACTCATTTTTAATAACTGATTTATTTTATCTTTGCCATGATGACAGTAAATAATATATTATTAGATATTTTTCATGACACTTCTATACAACTTAAAGTGACATTTAAACACTTAACTAGGTTAATTAGGTTAACTTGGCAGGTTATGGTAATTAGGCAAGTTATTGTATAATGATGGTTTGTTCTGTAGACTATCGAAAAAAAAATTGCTTAAAGGGGCTAATAATTTTGACCTTAAAATGGTGTTTAAAATATTTAAAACTGCTTTTGTTCTAGCCGAAATAAAACAAATAAGACTTTCTCCAGAAGAAAAAATATTATCAGACATACTGTGAAAAATTCCTTGCTCTGTTAAACATCAGTTGGGAAATATTTAAAAAAGAAAAAAAATTCAAAGGCGGGCTTATAATTCTGACCTCAACTGTGTATGTATATATATATATATATATATATATATATATATAATAATCACCAATTTATATTCCACAACTTCAGACTTCCAAAGTTTCTTCAATATCTCCATTTTTCACAGAGTTCAAAAACACATATATCGCAGATATCACAAAATTCTGAGGATTTTTTGCTTATTATTCGTGTGAGCTATTCAAGAGCCAAACATGTTATAAGTTTTCTCAACCAAAGTCCAATAGGGGGCCATTAACATTTTTCCAACATAAAGCAATACAACGCCTTGCTTGTATTAAACATAAATCAATCAATTT
This sequence comes from Danio kyathit, assembly GCA_903798195.1. NCBI lineage: Eukaryota > Metazoa > Chordata > Actinopteri > Cypriniformes > Danionidae > Danio > Danio kyathit. Next base: position 242,717 of record CAIGQS010000062.1, read on the forward strand.
TCTTTCTTTGGTATACAAAGCACACCTGTCTTCATACCTATTCAATATACATAATCCAGGACTTAATTAAAGTGCAATTTAAAGGTTTCACTAGGTTAATTAGGCAAGTTAGGGCAGTGGTTCTCTGGTTTTAACTGCTTTTATTGTAGCCGAAATAAAACAGAAGAAAAAATATTTTAGGAATTACTATGAAAATTTCCTTGTTCAGTTTAACATCATTTTGGAAATATTTGAAAAAGAAAAAAAAAGCATGTGGGTTAATAATTTTGACTTCAACTGTACTCACACTATGCTATCCGAACCGTTCCCAGGCCCGTTTCCTGGATCGTTTGAGAAGTGTGAGTGCTCTGAATCTGGCTCAGGCACGGTTCCCTTGGGCGGCCCTGGCCCGGTTGGAAGAGGTTGGCCTGAGCGCGGTTCCCTTGGGCGTGCCTGAGCACAAAACTGAAAGCGAGAAGTGACTTTTAAGGGACTGTTTGATATGGATTAAATAATCATTCGCACTGTTCAATGAACGCAAACTGTCGTAGTTTAAAGTGGATGTTAATAGTGTCGCTAAATGAGCCTGGTGCCTGGCAGCATATTAGCGTGAATTGTTTAGTCAAGTGCTAATCTGCAAATCAGTTGAGATGATTTTGTTTGTTTTTGTTTCAGTCATTGCTTGTGCTTTTGTTGATGAAACAAATGTTGCTGATATATTATATTTGCTACAATCATTCCCCTTGGGTTTGCCTCACACACTGTGAAAAAAGCAGGCTTCCACACAATTCATCCGTATTGTCCCATCACAAATCAATTAAGTCAACTACAAATTTAACAAATTTAATTGGATTGAACTTCAAATAATTAAGTTGTTCCAACAAAATCTCAATAATTGTGCTGTTTCAGCTCATTTTAAATAAGTTGTTTAAACAAACAACAACAAAAAAATTAGCGCAGTTCATTTTGTATAAAGTAGTTTACAGTTGTTTGAGTAGTTTTTAGATTGTGATTTTGTTTTTTAATAATACAGATTATTACTTGCATGTAGGCATGGGACACTAACTGGTTTTAAGGTATACTGTGGTTTGGAAAAGTCAAGGTTTTAAAACCGCCAAAGTTTTCTGTTATATCGTTCTTAAGGTATAGATTTTTTACAATTTTTTTTTTTTTTTTTTTTTTTTTTTTTTAACATGTTTTTCACAACTATTTTATTTCGGATTTTAAGGCAACAGTACATGCAGCAGAAAAGAAACCTCCACATCAATAGCTACTGGTCCAAAATATTTTAAATGTTTCCAAATATAAAATATATTGTGTTCAAGGGTGGGAAAAGTTGTTGTTTTTTACGCAGACATTTAAACAGAAAATATTTTGGAGCAGTAATCACAATACCGTGAAACCGTGATATTTTTATCCAAGGTTATCCTACCGTCAGAATCTTATACCGGCCCATGCCTACTTTCATGTTTATGTCTCAGCAGCTAACCGATATATAGAATCAGTGTAACATTTTAATGGTGTTTTTGATAATCTGATTATGTGTCTGATAACATATACACAGAACTGATATTTCTTTAAGATTTGAATACAACTTTTGGACAAATAACCACAACACTGAACTGAACATGCTCTACATATTTCAGATTTTTTTATCCAAGTACTGTAATTCTGATTTTGTCTGTTGTATTTATGTGAGTTGTCATAAATGTAAAATATTCATGTTAGAAATAGAGAAACTAATTATCAGTTGCGTCCTAGTGTGTAGTATAACAGATGCTACTATTAAATGTATTTTACACATTTACAAAATTAATTAAAAAAAATCAACATCACATCAATATTACATAATATTTATCTTCATGGAAAAATAAAAAAACCTATAAAACTAATAGGTAAATAGCTGCACTGTAAAACACAACAGTTAACTTTATCAAATGAAATGAGTGTAGTTAACTCAAAATTTACTGAAAGTTAATTCTACTCATTTGAAAAGAGTTTTGAACTCAGTGCTGAAGGTAATGAGTTAATTAAATACCTCATTACTTCAACTTAAATGGAGTAAGTTCACAGTACTCGTATAGATTAGTTTTTTTTAACTTAAATGGTTTGTAGCAATCAGTTTCCTTACACGGTTTGAGTTGCCTTATCTCATTGGGTTTTACAGTACTCAGTTGGTGTAAGTTCTCTCCATTTATTGGGTTTTACTTTGCTCAAATCGCTTCGTTTACTCAAATGGATTAAGTTCACAGTACTTATTAGGATCAGTTTTTGAACTTAAATGGTTTGTTGCAATCGGTTTCCTCAAATGGTTTGAGTTGCCTTAACTTTTTGGGTTTTACAGTGTAATAGTTAAAGTAATTTTAGGATGGCAACTTGATTCTTTAATAACAAAGTTATTCTTGCCCTGTAAAAAGTGATTAGTTGACTTTACTTTAAAAAGTGAGTAAACTCATTGCTTTTAAAGCCATTAGTTGACTTTACTTAAAGAAACTCGTTTTCAATCTGCTATCAAATGAATTGGCAAATTAAGTAAACTTAACAGTTCCAGTTTTATTTTTATTTTTTTTACATTTTAATTGAGTTTTTGACATGTTTATGTGCCAATAACCAAAATGCAGAAATGATATTTCATTAACTTTAATTCTGCTCTTAAATTTTCTGTGTATGTCCCCACTAATCAGTACACAGAATCAATATTTTTTTAACATTTAAATTTTGTATTTAACCATCTGTTCATGTGTCTAATAATGATACACAGAACCAATGTTTTTTTTAGCATAGTTTTTGACAGTGTTCCCGATAACCGATATTTCATAATAGCTTTTTACATGGTAGCAAGATGATTATGCACACACAATATACACATACCCAAATCACTAACAGGGAAAGTGTTACTGACTTTACAGTTATTTTACTTTGCACATGGCTGTATGTGGTGTTATGATGTGCATTATTTATGCCACCCTATTGTTACCCATTTCTATCATTTTGATGCATATACTGTATTGTTTATATATTATATATTGTTATTTGAAGCATCATCATTTTATATTCTATACATCTGAGAGCTTCCGTAACTCACAAGAATCCCAGCAGCGGCTCCCAGACCACAAATACACTCAACGCTTTGTTCTGCCCAGCCTTCTTAAATCTCTTGCGTTTCTGTCACTGATATAGTTAAGCTTCACTTTACTAGTAGCTTTGTAACATTGTATTATCTTCCAGAGTTACACTTTTATATATTCAGTCACATGCCTGTATCGGAACCCGCTTAGCAATCTAAGCAATCTTTACTTCCCTTTATCTATTTTTCCTTACATTTCATCTTTCAAAATCCCTTTAGCCATAATTTCACAATCAATCTCAGTTCATAACCATGTGTGGTATCTTTTGCCTAAAGTCAAGGGTTTTTTTTTTTTTTTTTTTTTCCAAAAATGACAGCTGAAGTCAGAATTATTAGCCCCCTGTATATCTTTTCCCCAGTTTCTGTTTAACAGAGAAAAAAAAAATCAACACATTTCTAAACATAATAGTTTTAATAACTCATTTCTAATATCTGATTTCTTTTATCTTTGCCATGATGACAGGACATAATATTTTTCTAGATATTTTTCAAAATAGAATTAATCTTAAACTGAAATTTAAAAGCTTAACTATGTTACTTAGGCACGTTAGGGTAATTAGGCAACCATTCTATAACAGTAGCTATGTTTCCATACAAAGATGCTAATTAAATTTATGTGTAAAACTGGAATATCGCATATAAGACATGCGAATGAAGCAGTGTTTCCATCCAAGTAGTCAAAGAGAATAAAATCGTCACCTTCTTATTAAATGGCGCCAAATTTCAAAAGTAAAAACAGAATTTGCTGTGGTTGGAGAAACTGTGTCAATTTTTTTCTTTATTTAATAAATTATTTGCACCTCAGAAGACAATTGCCGACACACAATGAACACTTGGTGGCATTTGAAGGCATCAGAAGGAGAGCACAGACACTCTTAACTATTCTGGAGGTAATTAATAATATAATTACACTAATCCTGGAATGGCTAGGGAGTTTTAGAATGACCAAAACAACATTTCTGATGTTTTACTATGTGCTCAGCTTGCTGGTTTGTCCATTCACACGCATTTTCATCATCACATGATCTCTTATAACAAAATCACATGTTTTTAATGCGCATACTGGAATTTGTTCGGTAAAAGTGTTTTCAACGTAGTTTATATGCTTTTTTTCTTATTCAATAAGGTTTATCCTACTCAGTTATGCGCATATGTTTTTTATGTACGTTTTTAAAATTTATTGGCATCTTGGCATTTCAATCAACCATTTTTGTTATCCGCATTTCCAGAATACGCATAAAAATAGGTGCATGGAAACATAGCTAGAGGTTTATTCTGTAGACAATCGGGGAAAAAAAAGTCACTTAAGGGGGTGTTGTGGCAATTTCAAATAAAGAGACTCTTACTAATCAAGATACAAAGTCTTGCAAGGTTTACTTCCAAAAAGGTTTTATTCTTTGAAAAGAATAGGTCCGACAGTTATACAGGAACACCGGTTGCTGCAGAGTGCGACACACAGGCTAGCCAGACACCAGCCCACTTCATCACAAATGACACCCAGCATTAGATTTTAGAGCCAGGACTTACTCTTATTGACACTGCCTGACAAAAGTCTTGCCGTCAATCTCAGTTGCAAGAGCAACAAATAATAACTTGACTTGTAGTTGATCATTCAGAAAAGTGGCTGAAGGTAGATTTCTCAGATGAATCATCTGTTGAACTGCATCCCAATCATCACAAATACTACTGAGGACCTATTGGAATCCGCATGGACCCAAGATTCTCACAGAAATCAGTCAAGTTTGGTGAAGGTAAAATCATGGTTTGGGGATACATTCAGTATGGGGGTGTGCGAGAGATCTGCAGAGTGGATGCCAGCATAAACAGCATGAGGTATCAAGACGTTTGTGCTGCCCATTACATTACAAACCACAGGAGAGGGCAAATCCTTCAGCAGGATAACACTCCTTCTCATACTTCAGCCTTCACATCAAAGTTCCTGAAAGCAAAGAAGGTCAAGGTGCTCCAGGATGGGCCAGCCCAGTCACCAAAAATAACCATTATTGAGCATGTCTGGGGTAAGATGAAGGAGGAGGCATTGAAAATGAATCCAAAGAATCTTGATGAACTCTGGGAGTCTTGCAAGAACACTTTCTTTGCCATTCCAGAAAACTTTATTAATGAGTTATTAAGAGTCATTGCAGAGATGTATGGATGCAGTCGTCCAAGCTCATTGGAGTCATACACAATATTATGTCTTTTTCCACCACACCATGACTTTATATTCTGTACTGTACATTATTTCTGTTAAGTGACAAGACTTTTGTCTAATCAAAGTCAGACCTTACTGTCCTAATTAAATAATAAAAAATCAAAGCATGATCATATTTTATTTTGATCAAATAAGTGCAATCTAGAGACCTTTGCCTTTCATATTAGCCACTTCTGATACCAAATGATCAACTAGAAGTCAAGTTATTATTTGTTGTTCATAAAACTTGGATAGGCGACAAGACTTTTATCAGATAGTGTATGTTTAAAAGCTATGTTTTTGTACCATCTTTTCTTAGTAAGGCATATGTTTCTAAATATACTGTATGGTGTTCCTAGTAAGAAAGAGAAAAGTTTTTATAGAAATTAAGGTTTTAGTAATAATAAAAATACAATTTTCCACCACGGAGGACTAATAATATTGACCTGAAAATGGTTTTTAAAAAATGTAAAACTGCTTTTGTTCTAGCTGAAATAAAACAAATAAGACTTTCTCCAGAAAAAAAAAATATTATCGGAAAAACTGTGAAAAATGTCTTGCTCGGTTAAACATCATTTGGGAAATATTTGAAAAAGAACAAAAATTCACAGGAGGGCTTTTAATATTGACTTCAACTGTATATTTTTAAATGATTTGATACTTTCATTTTTAGGGAACAAGCGGTTACAGGAAGATGAGTTTGATTTAGCAGAATGAATTGTCCTCTGGAATAGCATGTCTTGTACAGTTTTACGCAACAGGTACTGTCGGTGTTTGTTTTTCAGACCAGGGAGGTGGGGGTGTTTCGTGTGGCCTGGAGGTAGTTTCGTATTTCCCGGCAGGGCTGCCTTTTACTGGACTTTGTAGAAAAGTGTGAGAACTGTTTGCGTCTGGGTTGCACAACAAGGACATGTGCTTATGTCTGAGGATCATTAGTGGATGCTTGCAAAAAAAAAACTCCAGTCAGTAACAGGAAGTACGGTGGCAGCTGTTGCAACACTAAGCATCATGGGAGGCACCGCACAGCTGGAGCTCTGCACAGCCCGCGCAGAAAGAGTCTTATTGTTGGAGATGAGAAAGAGAAACTCGGTATTCTGTGAATTACCATTTCAAACTCTTTTCCCAGAATTGAGGATATCTGTGCAGCCAAGTCCAGCCTCCCTGTGTGGGGAAAGGTGCAGTACTGCAGTGTCAGGTTTTAACAATATACTGTAGCTTTATGATTTTCATCATACAGTCTTGGTATAGTTTTTGCTTCTTTTCCTTCCACAAGCTGTCTTTTTAATTGCTGTGATACATAGAAATGGGAAAGAAACACAGAGTGAGTAATTGTCTTGTGACAGTGAGTCAGAGTTTCACACACAAACACACACAGACGCATGCATTTGCACAGGCATGCATGAAAACCAAGTGGGCCTTATTCATAAAACACAAGCAGAACTAGTTTCTGTGTAAATCATGTTTGTTACATAAGTGTTGCGTTCAGTTCGGTGCAACATTTTACATCAGAATGGATTAATGCGAATGATTTGGATAAATTAGTTTTGTTTGTGTTTTGTAAGATGGGCTTGTTAATATTTTTATATGAAGCTTGTAGTGTCAAACTATTCATGCGTATTTACTTTTAATTTGATTTATCTATTCAAATACTTTTGCAGTCATTACCATTATTTTATTCAACAGGGATACATTAAAATGGCAAGTGAGATTTAATACATTTCATTAGGTTTCTAAATACTTCAGTTTCAAATAAAAAAAATTAAGCAGCATGACTTTTTTTAACATTGACGACATCACAAATGTTTATTGAACTTTTAGTAGCATAACATACAACACATAATTACAGTATTAAAAATTAATATATGACGCTGAATTGAAGACTGAAGAAATGACTGCTGAATAAAATTGAATGATTGAATTCATTCAATTTCAAAATACATTTAAAGGATTTTCAATTGTAATGGTAGTGCACAAAATGAGTATTCACATCGTTACTGGAAGCAGAAGAGACATCAATTGAAACGCATTTAAAAATCTTGCTGAGTGCACAATTTTAAAAAATGTCACTTTTAAGGAAAACGAATGAAGAAATATGGAACAGAAAGAAAATCACAAAGGTCCACGTGACAAGATTTCAGCAAATGTGTTTGTGGTTTGATTTTCTTCAACATGACATGAAAGTGTTGGTTTATTCACTTTTTTTTTAAACCTTTATAATAAAATAGTGTTTGAGAGAAATCAAATAAATCTTAATGAGCAAATTAATAGCCCTTGGAGAAATTTTGACATGTATTGAACACGTCATGTTTTTTCCTGGGAATAATATTTCTAAAGGAGCTGTTGACATGGAATTGAACCAGATTTTGGTAAAAACCCAAACAAGACAAACATAAAAATAAAAAAACAAAACAAATCTGAAAAATGAGTTATGTGTAATGACATTGAAATGACACAAGGAGAAAGTACTGAACTACTGAAGTGTATTTAATACTTTATATAAAAGGCTTTTTTGATGATGGCAGCTTAAAGACGCCTCTCATAAGTCCTGTGCATTGCTCAGGTGTGGGTTTTTCACAGATTTCAACGGAGTGCAAAAATCTTGATGGTTCTGTGGGTCTAGTCTATCAAATCTGATCTTTAATTTGTATTTTATATTGGATTCAGGTCAGGTGATTGGCTGGGCCATTCTACAGCTTGATTTTCTTTCTCTGAAGCCATTTCAGAGTTTCCTTGGCTGTGTTTTAGGGGCATTGTCTTGCTGAAATGTCCACCCTGGTTTCATCTTCATTATCCTTAGAATGTAGATGTTGGGCTGAAGCAGCTAATATTAATTTACGCTGACGAAGGGCGGAGGGTTGCTGAATAGCTACTGAGAGATTTCAGCTGCTGTCTGGGCTTTCACTGCCTTTCTACACCTGCCTTTCTTAATGTGTTCAGTACTTTTTCCCTGCGTCATTTCATTTTATTACACATTGTTTAATTTATAAACTAATTAGTCTTGTTTTCTTTGCATATGTGGATTTCTTTTGTTGTTACCAACATCTGGGGACAAGTCAACAGCACCTTTAGAAATATGTTTTCTGGAAGAAAAAAAAATGGTGACGTGTTCAATACTTATTTTCCCCGCTGTATATTTTCACAAAAAAAAATTTGTCTGTTGAATGTGAAAAGATAGACATTTTGCCACGAAATGTAGAAAAAAAAAAAACTATGACTTGCTTAAGTTTGTACCATTGAGATTGCAAAGCACAGTGAATGTATCTGTCGAACTTTTTCCAGCTTTATTTTTTTCCCTCTGATAGTACCCTAATAATGGGACTTTATTTCACACTCATACACAGATACAAACAACCTGAAGCACCTCTTAACACATAATTCTTCTTGTTTCCTGAGATTTGTGCTCCAGCACGATGCAGCATCTTTCTGCTGAGTCAGACAGGAGCTGCAGTTATGACTAAAAATAAAGCAAACGGCGAAAACTTCTCAATCTCCTAAAACTTCTCTTTCTTTGTCTTATAGATATGGAGCAGATGGCCATCGACTGGTTGACCGGAAATTTCTACTTTGTGGATAATGTGGATGACCGCATATTTGTATGCAGTAAAGACGGCTCTATCTGTGTGATCCTGCTGGATATGGAACTCTACAGCCCTAAAGGAATCGCTCTGGACCCTGCCATGGGGTGAGATACTGCTGCTTAACTCCTGTTCGGGCCAACAGTGTGCAAAAAGTGTCGCTCATTTCACTTTTGTTCTCTGCACACTTTTTCCTGTCTCAGCTATGTATTTTTGGTTTGGTGATGTGATGAATTGGCAACATCCCAGTATCAGTTCCTCAACTGGAGATCCTTTTTTTTATGATAAAAGCATATGGACTCCTTCAGCTTACTGTAAATATAAGATGTGTATAAGAAGCTCGGCCAACTCATGGAAAAAGGGTAAAAAGTCAATGACAAAGAAAGAACAGAAGGAATGAAGAGAAGCATATTTAAATTAATAACATGTGATATGAAAAAGTGTCCTGCTAATAAGTATTAATAGTGCTTAGAGTAAATCTAATTTAGTTATTACTGTTTTTGTGTCAGTTAAGTAGTTGAAATTATTTTTAATACAAATCATTTGGTATTCTGTCAATTAAAAGATATTGGGGTAAAATAATGTTTAATAAAATTAATAATATTAAAATTGATTAATGAATTATTATTTTTGATGATGATGATGCTTATTATTATTATTTTTTATTATTATAATTATTATTATTATAACCCTTATTTTATCAGGATAAAAGCACATTAAGATTAAAAATCTCTTTTACAAGAGTGTCCTGGCCAAGATTAAGCAGTATACACTTCACATGGGTTTAACAAACAAACAAACAAGCAAAAAAATTAATAACAGGTTACATCATTCATCCATCAAAACACACATACAATGACAGTTAAAACTAGTCAGAACATCTACAGGCCAATGTTTCAAATTCCAAATCATTTAAAATCTTTTTTTTTTTAAAAAAGCATGTAGTGAAACCAACTCTTTAAACTGCAACTTTGTTGGAGGGTATTTCATGCAAGAGGTGTTGCATAGTTGAAAGCCTTTTCTCCCCATTTCTGTAGGCACCATAAAATTCCTATAATAAAATATCTATATAAAATATAGTCCAAAGTCTATAGCTCGAGACAGTTTTTTTTTTTTTTTTTTTTACAAATGTATGTTTACAGATATAAGGGGAGTAAACCCAGAGTAGATTTAATGATACACTGGGTCTGGACAAAATGACTCTAAATCATATCATGGAGACTGAAGTAAATGTTCTAAAAGCAATGTAAATTATTGAGAAAAAAAATAAACTAAATAATAACTAAAAATCTTGTAAATATGGGCGACATGGAGGCACAGTGGGTAGCGATGTCGCTTTACATCAAGAAGGTCGCTGGTTCGAGCCCCGGCTGGGCCAGTTGGCATTTCTGTGTGGAGTTTGCATGTTCTGCATGTCCTCCGGGTGCTCCGGTTTCCTCCACAGTCCAAAGACATGCGCTATAGGTGAATTGAATAAACTAAATTGGCCGTACTGTATGTGTGTGAGTGTGAATACAAGAGTGTATGGGTGTTTCCCAGTACTGGGTAATAACATGTGCTGGATAAGTTGGCGGTTCATTCCGCTGTATTGACCCCTGATTAATAAAAGGACTACATCGAAAAGAAAATAAATGAATGAATGAATCTTGAAAATAGGAAATGTTTTACATTCAAAATTATTTTTCAAAGTCTGTTTTTACAATTTTCTTAAAAAGTAGATTCATATACAGTTGAAGTCTGAATTATTAGCCCCCCTTTTATTTTTTTTACATATTTTAAAATATTTCCTAAATGATGTTTACCAGAGCAAGGAAATTTTCACAGTATGTCTGATAATATTTTTTCTTCTGGAGAAAGTCTTATTTGTTTTATTTCGGCTAGAATAGAATCCGTTTTACATTTTTTAAACACCATTTTAAGGTCAAAATTATGAGCCCCTTTAAGCTTACTTTTTTTTCGATAGTTTACAGAACAAACCATCATTATACAATAACTTGCCTAATTACCCTAACCTGCCTAGTTAACCTAATTAACCTAGTTAAGCCTTTAAATGTCACTTTAAGCTGTATAGAAGTGTCTTGAAAAATATCTAGTAAAATATTATTTACTGTCATCATGGCAAAGATAAAATAAATCAGTTATTAGAAATGAGTTATTAATACTATTATATTTAGAAATGTGTTGAAAATATCTTCTCTCCGTTTAACAGAAATTGGGGAAAAAATAAACATAAAATAAACAAGGTGGCTAATAATTCAGGGGGGCTAATAATTCTGACTTCAACTATATATTTCTGTCATGACTTGTTTTTGTTTGATTCCCCAAAGTATACAGTTTATTCATAATTATTTATGCTTTTCTTCCAGAAAAGTGTTCTTCACAGACTATGGCCAGACCCCAAAGGTTGAGCGCTGTGATATGGACGGCCAGAACCGCACCAAACTGGTGGACAGTAAAATCGTCTTCCCTAATGGCATCACTCTGGACCTGGCTAACAAGCTAGTATACTGGACCGACGCTTACTTGGATTATATCGAGGTGGTGGATTACGAAGGCAAGAACCGGCACACCATCATTCAGGGCTTACTGGTACGTCTGAATTGTCACATTTGTGTATTTTTATGGACGCCAAACATATGCCTGCTGTAAGAGATGTGTTTGTTTGGAGCTTTGAACTTTATCTCAGGATGTTGCTGACATCAACGTCATTATCACTCATGAGTTTGTGGAACTGAGAGAGTCACATGATCAGCAGGACTGAAAGATCAGCATTAGATCATCAGAAACTGAGCATTGTGCAAGTGCATCGTGTTGGAAAAATTTCAGTGCTGGTTTACATTCGGTGTATCACCAAAATAAACGCTAGATTGTTGTATCTTGCACTGTTGGTGTTAAAATTGTCCTACTTAAGTTAATAAATGTAGCTTTTTTTATTTTCAAATTTCAATTATTTTTTCAAGTGATGTTTAATGGAACAAAAACATTTTCAAAGTATTTCCTATTATATTTTTTCTTCTGGAGAAAGCAGTTTCTAAATTTTGTAAACAATTTTGAGGTCAATATTATTAGCCCCCTTAAGTTCTATATTTTTTTGTTTATTGGCTACAGAACCAACTACTAACTTGCTTATTTAATCTAATTAACCTACTTTAGCCCTTTAAGTTGCACTTTTAAGAAAATATTATGTTCTGTCATCATGGCAAAGAACAAAGGAAATAGTTATTAGACATTATTTATTAAAACTGTTATGTTTAAAAATGTCTTTCCTCTCTCTTTTAACCAGCACTTGTGAATTAATTTTAAAAGATTTAAAAATTCAATAATTTTAACATCAACTGTATCATATCATGAATCAATCAGTTAATAACACTGATGATACAGCAACCAAATGTCTCAAAATCAATCTAAAAGTTTTCTATTATGCATTAAAATATTCTATAAAAAAAACGAAGCATTGATTTGAAATGCTTTGAATTGATTATTGAATTGAATTGTCATCATCAATAGTGTGAATTGGTTTAGTTCAGTTTATATTTATATATTTATTTCGTTTTTTATATGTAGTGTGGCAAACACTATGCTCTGCCATGTATTTAATTCATATATTTTTTTAATCTCTGTATTCTGCTTGTTTTGGCAGATTGAGCATCTGTATGGTCTAACAGTGTTTGAGAACTATCTGTATGCCACCAACTCTGACAACGCCAACATGCAACCCAAAACCAGCGTGATCAGAGTCAACCGGTTCAACAGCTCGGACTTCCAGGTGGTCACACGTGTGGATAAAGGTGGCGCTCTTCATGTTTACCACCAGAGATGCCAACCCACAGGTACAACACAAACATGCTTTTTGTTTTTAATTTTTTAATTCAAAAATGAGGAAGCATTTCAAGCAGTCTTTTCAGTCTGTGTGTCATGTTTATTTATACTTTATTTATAATTTATTTATTTAACTCGCAAGTTTCAGCTTAATTTTTGTAGCATTGTGAGGCATTTAATAAACGGCTTATAACTGATCTTATTGGTCTACTTCTGGGCAAGGATGAAAATCCTCTTTCTGCTCATTGGTCAACCAAAAGTCTGACCGTGCAGTTCTACACAATATAAAATTCCTGTGTACTGCTGCATTTGAACTTACTGTTTATTTTTTGTTTTTACAAATGCATTTAATGTCTTTCACAAAAAACAGACTAAATAATGGATGGACACGAATCTGCTTCACACACTCATTAAGATGTGTACTTGTCTGCACTTCTACAACTGGCTCTTTTAGTGTCACATTAATTTATTTCACTACATTTTTTAAACACGCTCAGTAATTTATCAAATACTGTAGTCAGAAAAATCCCAAATATATTCAGCATTCTATTTACTGTGGTTTCTCCATTGGTTCCTTATGGCAAAATAATGCGTTCTGTCTGTTTTCATGCAGTGCGCAGTCACGCATGTGCTCTGGATCCTTTTGGGAAGCCTGGCGGATGCTCTGATATCTGCCTCCTGGCTAACAGCCACAAAACCCGAACCTGCCGCTGCCGTTCCGGCTTCAGCCTTGGCAGTGATGGAAAGTCCTGCAAGAGTGAGTAAAATGTCATTATGTCCACCCTCAATTAGTTCTAAACACCATAACCTTATATGAGTAGTTGACAAATAGGCAGGTTTTTTTTGTATATTTAGTTATATTTATGTAGTTTGAAGTCTGATGTTATAAAATGAAATATAAGGAGTCACTATCTTTATCTACTTTTTTAATGTGTTGGTGTTAAAATTGTCCTACTTAAGTTAATATATTTTGCCTTTTTTATTTTCAAATTTCAATTATATTTTAAATATTTCCCAAAGGATGTTTAAAGGAACAAAAAAATGTTCACAGTATTTCCTATCCTATTTTTCTTCTGGAGAAAGCAGTTTCTAAATTTTGTAAACAATTATGGGGTCAATATTGTTAGCCCCTTTAAGATGTTATATATTTTTTTGTTTGTTGGCTACAGAACTAACTACTAACTTAAGAAAATATTATGTTCTGTCATCATGGCAAAGACCATGATGACAGAATGTTATTTTTACTTAACTGTACTGTAAAAATGTGCTATGGTGTGTAAAATTTTAGAAAACAACTCCTAATAATATAAAAATAGGGTGAGAGTGATTTCTCTTGATTGTTGGACACTTCTCTTCATATAGTGCTATTTTTTTGATATAGAATTATATATTTATATTAACAAAGTTATATATATATATATATATATATATATATATATATATATATATATATATATATATATATATATATATATTTTTTTTTTTTTTTTTTTTTTTTTTTTATTTATTTATTTATTTTTTTACTTGATGGACATTTTCAATAAATAGGCATGTCAAACCAAAGGACAGCAGAACTTAATTTTATAGTGCTTCCAAAAAACAGTTAAGACTAAAACTTAACTGGTGCACGTTGTGGGCTTCACATGGGGGCTTCAGTCACAACCTTGAACTAATTAAAGTGACTGCCATTTACAAAAATAGCCAATTGTAGTTTGTGTTGATGGTATTTATACTGTGAATTATTTGGCTTCTCTTATTTTTCTTTTCTTTAGCAGTAATCTAATTGGTTTAAACCTGTTTTACTTATCTATAAATGCCAATTTGCAACTGATGTATTATTAAATTTATTCATTTCTTTTCTTTTTTGTCTCTCTTGTTTGTACTGTTCTTCATATTTGTATTCTTGAGCAAATGTTAATAAAAAATTGAATAAAAATAAAAAGATAGCCAATTGTAAATTTAGGCCTGAGGTATTTATTAATGATTTTATGATTCTCTTTTTTTAATATATGCTTGAGACTGTCGTAGGACAGTTTTGAGATTTGACTCAAAAATGTAAAATATTTAATAACACAGTAGTTTTTATAACAAGAGGTCCATGGAAGACAAAGAAAGGTTTAACCGTTTACTGAATATTAAGTGATTAATTCATTCATTTTCTTTTTGGCTTAGTCCCTTTATTAATCAGGGGTTGCCACAGTGGAATGAACCACCAACTTATCCAGCATATCTTTTACGCAGCGGATGCCCTTCGAGCTGCAGCCCATCACTAGGAAAATATTAAGTCATGACAATACAAATTCAATTTATTTTTGTCATGTGTGACAGTGAAAATGCAATGTCACTTCAACAACCCATATACTGTTATATAACAATATTTTCCATTACAGACTTTTTATTTTTCCATTTATACTATGTAATATTTTCTATACAGAACCAGAGCATGAGCTGTTCCTAATCTATGGTAAAGGCCGGCCTGGAGTCATCCGTGGGATGGACATGCACTCTACTGTTTATGACGAGCACATCGTCCCCATTGAAAACCTGAATAACCCGAGAGCGCTGGACTTCCATGCAGAGACCGAATTCATCTATTTTGCTGATGCCACAAGCTACATCATCGGCAGGCAGAAGATCGACGGCACTGAGAGAGACATCATCGTCAAAGATGGTTAGTGATGCTGGGATGTTATTTTTAGGTTGGATTTGATGGACAACTCCTCCACATCTCTTCATACGCCTCTCTGCTTCACAGGCATTCACACAGTAGAAGGTATCGCTGTGGACTGGATGGGGCAAAACCTGTACTGGACTGATGATGGACCCAAAAAGACCATCAGTGTGGCCAAACTGGAGAAAGCCTCTCAAACACGCAAAACTCTCATTGAGGGCAAGATGACCCATCCGAGAGCCATAGTAGTGGACCCGTCTCATGGGTAAGACCTGATGTTACTGCTTGATTATGTCCGTTCAAATATGAGATTGGGTAGATAGCTTCGATGCCTTTTCTTTTTACAATATTAGCAAACCATTTTTCCAGTATTGTACATGTACGTATGTTCATCTATTTGTAAATATCTGATACTAGTTAATACAACTTGTATATAATGTTCATAGTAAATCCATCTGTAAATATTGCCCATAGTTTTCTATAATTGCACTTTTAACTTGTACCTATAGCCTGCACTTGCTGCTATTGCACTTCTGGTTAAACCTGAACTGCATTTCGTTGCTTCGTACATGTGTAATGACAATAAAGTTTAATCTAATCTAATATAATCTAAAGTACTATTCTGTGATATTTTTAAGCTCCATTATAGTCACCTTGAAGGATTTATGGACAGTTTTTGAAGTGTTCTGAGTGATTCAAGTTTCCAAAATGATTCTATGTACCTATTATTATTTTTATCAGTAGAAAAATGTCCTTTGGTTTTGCATAGAAGGATCTTACTAAAGTTAATTGCTCTTTCTAAATAATGTTGACCCAAGAAATACAATTTGTTGTTTATTTGCTGTTATTTTACACGCGCTCAGTTTCAGTTGAAACAGTGGTTCTTTCTAATTCATGTCAGCAGAGTTAAGAAACACTTTAAGAGACAAATAATTGTTTTAAACTGTCAGATTCTGTTTTAATATTTCATCACTCTTAGTTTCTGTTATTAAGAAAAGTTTGAAAACGCGCAGTGTAGAAGTGCGAAAAATACTAGTCCTGGGCAAAAATTATACGCATCCAAAATAAAAGTTTGTTTTGACATAATTTATGTGCGTGTACTGTGTATATTTGTTATGTACATATAAATACACACATGCATGCATGCATTTATATGTTTGAGAAAATGTTTATTTAAATTGAAGTATAAATTATATATGTATATTAGGGCTATTCAATTGGCGGCCCGAGGGCCGAACCCGGCCCCCGAGGCAATTTGTTCTGGCCCTCCAAATAGTGTGACCAAGACATCAAGAATAAATTTAGTTCAGTCAAAAAACGGCCGCTATAGGCCTAGTTATGAAGTGACGTGCGTCTGTTCAATACAGCATGAGCTGCGCAGAGCGTGAGTCACCTGACAGTGGCGAGTGGCGAGAGCAGCCGAATACATTTGAATATGTTTGTAGAAAAGGTCTTTTGTACAATGCACTGATATCGTTATTAGGGATGCAACGATTAACCAATTTCACTATTAACTGCGCTTTAATTCGTCACGGTTAATTAATCGTAAAGGCTTCTCTAAGCCGCATTTCTGCATTGCTGTTCTGCCGCACGAAACGAAACTGCTGAACAAAGTTATGCCAAGTTGCCAACTGCGCGCTAGTTTAAAGTTCCGAGCTTGTCCACCGAAGCTAATTCGCACGCACACTGTAATAACTATAGCCGCGGGCCGTTCCCATATCACGCCTTTCCCGTGCGCAAGTTTGTTATGTCGTAAGAATATATGCCAATATGCGGGCGCAAGTGGAGCAACGCACTCGCAGCTGTCTGGGCGCACGCAGTATCTCATGCTGTAGCGGTGAGAGTTGTGCTTAGCTTTCAGTGCAATGTAAACAAAAGCCATGTTAGACGAACTTTTATTAAAATGATGATGTATGTATGTATGAACGCAGATGATAACACCAGTTAATCTAAATATTGGCGCCAACCTTCATAACAATTATTATTATATTATTTTCTCCCTTTCCTCTCTATAAACACACACATAATTGTGTAGCCCTATAAGCACAGAAAAACCTACAGCATAAAAACTATTACAAATGAAAATACCTTTTAAAGGTTTTTTAATAATAGTTAGGGATGTCCAGATCTAAATCTAGCTAATATAAAGCTTAAATTTACATTAGACGTGATAACTGTGAAACCCTGATTATTCTTCACACTATATAATCGTATAACCAAAATCTATAATTGTTGCATCCATAATTGTTATGCAGTTCAAAAAATAACATATGAACGTATCTGAATGTAGAAGAAGCCTACTTAAGCAATACACTGATTTCGTTGTGCTGTGAAATACAACATTTGAATGTTATGCAGTGATATTATATACTTTCAAAATACAATATATTAACATTTTAATGTAGACAAATACAACGTGGGTGTCTAAAGGAGCAAAAATTCAACATATTGGCTCTTATATGCAGTTGTGTCATCATTTATATTGCAAGTCTTATCTCTCCGGCCCTTCGTTTGGGATGCTTTTCATGAACTGGCCCCCGTGACAAACAAATTGAATAGCCCTGATGTATATGATACAAATTATATATAAATATCTGTGTTACAGTTTTTTTTATATAGTTTTGTTTCTATGTATGTGTGTGTATCACGTACTGTATACATAATAAATATATATATATAAAATACACACACACATATATATTATGTCAGTGTTTTCTACACATAGACTTTATTTGGGCAGACCGCCCATGTATATTAACGGCCGCCCAAGTATATTTGGTGATCATTCGCGATCATTTGACCAGTGGAAAATCTCCTCTTGCCCTGCACATTTTGTACTGCTTGCACTGCTTTTAATCTTATTAAAATGCGACCGGCCATAGATTCTAGATATCTTAAAATGTGCGGGGTTTTTTGCTTTCACTTTCTAAAGTTGTCGTTAATTCTGTGTTTAGCATTGCTTTTTTATTTGAGCCTATTTTCACTTGGCTTCACAACTGACTATGTGCGCACAGCCTCGAGAGCGAGAGAAACATTAAATACTTATTTCTTTAATAAAGAACTCAGAAAAACTACATACTCAAAGAGGGCGAAATGACATATTCTTGTAATTATTATAATTTTTCACACTGTTTTTATTCATTTTTTCTGTCATTTATTTATCATTTGCTGTATATTGTATTAATTTGATGATGTAAATACATTACATGCTTTATACATATCTAAAATGCTTTGGCAATAGTGTGCAAAATGTCATGCCAATAAAGCAACTTGACAGAGAGAGATCATCTTTTACCTTTCAATGGGTGGACATGGCTCCTAAATAGCACAAAAGTAAGAGAAATAGTGGATTTCTTTTTTTTTCAACAGCCTTTAACAAAACATTTGCCTATTGAAAAACAGTGTATAACATTGTCATGTTTAATAAAAATATAGTTAAAAAAACACACTTTTTTTTTTCTTCATCACATGTAGTTGGCCATTTATTTGAATGTGTGTTTCAACCACCAAGTTTATTTCAAACCTGTGGGAAGCACTGTATGTCAAAACAAACTTTTATTTTGGATGTGATTAATCATGAGTAATCTTTGCCAAGCACTAAAAAATACCAAACACTCCAAGATCCAAAACAGTTTTCTCTTAATGAATATTGTGGTTTTGTTTGCAGAATGATGTACTGGAGTGACTGGGAGGAAGAGCCTAAAGAGATGAATCGTGGCAGTATCAGGAAGGCATGGATGGATGGCTCAAACGCTGGTATCCTGCTTACATCTAAAACTGTGCTCTGGCCTAATGGCCTCAGTCTGGACGTTCAGCAGGGTCTTCTGTACTGGGTGGATGCCTACTACGACCGCATCGAGATGGTGCTTCTCAACACTACAGAGCGCAGGGTGAGAAAACACACAAGCGTTCATGACATGACTTAATTCAGGACAAAACAATACCTACATTTTAGAGGGTTAGAAACAAGGAAACCTATTTTCTTGAAAAGGTAGCAATGATGTTTAAAAGGATAGTTCACCCAAAAATAAAAATGTACTTACTGTTAACTCGCCTTCAAGTTGCCCCAATTCTTTATGAGTTTGTTTCTTCTGTTGAACACATTTGAAGAGTGTTGGTAGCTAACCTGTTGACGGTAATTATTGTCCTCCCAAGTATTTTTTTTTTTATTCTACTATGGTAGTCAGTTGCAGCCAGTTACTTACGTTTTTCAAAATACAAAAAAAATAAAACACTAAAAATATGAATCCACTTGAGGGTTTGTAAATGGTGAATAAATGTTTAGTTGAAATATCCCTTTACTTTTTTACATTTAAAATGATTCATTTAGCAGAAATGATTAAATCTTGCTTAAATAAACCATCAAAGTGATCCGAGTTCTTATTTATAGTTTGCATTTGTTCTTATTTTATATATTTGTTTTTATTTGATTATTTATTATTATTTGTTTTTATTTGATTTGTTTTGGTTTTATTTTAATATTGTATATTTAGTTTTTTTAATTGTACATTTATATTATATATTACATATTTTCAGGGTCCCCACGCTTCTTGAAAGTACTTGAAAGTGCTTGATTTTCAGGCATATGAATTCAAGACCTAGAAAGTACTTAAAAACAAACATAGATCCTTAAAAGTGCTTGAATTTAAAGTTTATGGTTTTATTTTAACAATTGTACTGTGCTGCTTTCAAAGGCTGAACGAAAAAACAAAGAAATTCTTCATTAAAAAATCTTAAATTTCAATCTTATAATTTACTATGACAAATAATGCATTTTATCAACACTTACACTATAATGACAGTATAGAATTGAACTAATTTTATTAAAGTTCTTTGAACATGACTTTTAAACGGTTGTTTAAAACGGTCAATATTTTTAAAAATGACATTCAAATCATCACCATTATGACATTTCAATGTAAATATCAAGTGTAAGTGAAATATTAAGTACAGGAATGACTTTCATGGTGCTACATATGTTGGGGGTATAACTTACAAAGGTGCTCGATTAAAAATATTAGTGATTTAAAAAGTCCTTGAACTTAGTGTCCATGACAGAGTGCGAACCCTGTATTTATAAATATTATATATTTTTTATATTATTTTAGATTATAGTTAGCCATTTTGGTAACACTTTATAATAACTACACACTATACTTCATTTATTAAGCATTATCATTTAGTGAATTCGTTATTTGTTAAGCATTAACTCTACATTAATAAACGGTAGTAAGCAGTTTATAACTGCAGCTACAAATGCTGTACTATTGTCTTATAACCACATTTATAATGTGCTTAATAATTGTACTTTTATACTTTTGTGACTGGTTGATTTTTCATTACTAAATTAAATACTGCATTATTTACAAGCCAGTTGTATTTAAGATTTTTTGGAGGTTTTTAAGATAATTCAGAGTGAGTTAGTAAATGATTAATTAACTATTGAAATTAACATTTATATATCTTATTATTCAGGCATATAGTAATAGTTAATTTGTAGGTTAATAAATGCTTTATTAACTCAACTTCAACCAGTTATATGACCTAATCTAAAGTGAGGACTATTTATGCTTTATAAATGCCTTATAAATGACAATTAAAGGTTCAGTATCAAATGAACAGTAAGCTTTGCAATCTTATCTAAAAAGTAAAATTATTGTAAAGTCTAAACATTGCTGTATAACAGGAGTGTCAAAATATGACATAAAACTGGATAAAACAACAATATAATAATTTAACAATATAATAGGATGTAATGTTTAAACTGTTCAGTAATTTTATTTTAGATAAGGGGGCAAAGATTTATTTATTTTTATTTGAAATACAGTTTCATTTGTGTATCTTCAAAAGAATAGAAATGAATAATGTCGTTTATGTTCTTTTTTCCCGTTTAGAATTTAACTGAGCCTTAAATTGTCATTAATAAGGGATTTATAAAGCATAAATAGTCCTCACTTTAGATTAGGTCACAAAACTGGTTGAAGTTGAGTTAATAGAGCATTTATTAACCTACAAATTAACTATTACTATATGCCTGAATAATAAGAATTATACATGTTAATTTGAATAGTTTATTAATCATTTAATAACTCATCCTGAATGATCTTAAAAAACCACCAGCTATGCTTAAATAACTGGTGTGTAAATAATGCAATACTTAATTTAGTAATAAAAAAAGAATCATTAACAAAGTATGAAAGTACAATTATTAGGCACATTATAAATGTGCTTATAAGTCAAGAATACAGCATTTGTAGCTTTAGTTATAAACTGCTTACCAACGTTTATTAATGTAGAGTTAATGATTAACAGATAATGAATTCACTATTTGCGAATGCTTAATAAATGGTTCATAGTGTGTAGTTATTATAAAGTGTTACCGAATTGTTTTTTTCCGAAGATATTTTTCCTTGGTGACTACCAACGTAAATAAAATCTGTTTAAATTGTGTATACATTGCTGTTCTTTTACAGCTAATGTTTATTTTGACAAGTAGCATGATTATAGTTATATGGTTTTATTTAACTATATTAATCTTGAATGCATCACATTTATCAGCTGTACTTTTGATATCACCATATTCCTAATCTCAACCTCTGTTCAGAATTTGCTTTAAAAAATTAATAAAAAAAAAAAAACGTATAAACTATTTTTCTCTTAATCCAGACGATGTATGAAGGACAGGAGCTGAACCATCCATTTGGCCTGTGCCACCATAAGAACTTCCTGTTTTGGAACGAGTACCGTGGTGGAGGAATCTACAAGCTGGACCAGAACACCAAGAAAGCCACACTGTTACGCAATGAACGACCGCCGATCTATGAAATTCGCACCTATGATGCACAACAACAGCAAAGTACTGAACACCCTGAACTTTTTTTTTTTCCTCTATAATTATTTATATGAGTCATATGTAATATGCAAGCACAAGCTGGCAGATCCAACATAGACTTAATTATGCTGTTTTGTATGTTAACATGTCTGAACAGCTACATGATTTACATTCCTGGTCAATTACATTCCTGGTTTGGCATCAGGACCTTATTTTATTTTATTTTATTTTATTTTTTAATTAATTAATTAAAATTAATTTAATTTTTATTTTGTTTTATTTAATTAAAAATATATTTAATTTTATTTATTTATTTATTTAATTTAATTTTTTACTTTTAAGTGTCTTCTCATCACCAAGACTGTATACTTGTTCAAAAATACAAATACCAAACAGTAATATTGTGGAATATCTTTTACACTTAACATGACTGTATTTGATTTGATTCCTCTGATTCAAGTGTCTCCAGTGTCACATGATCCTTCAGAAATCATTGAAATGCTGATTTGGTGTTATAATGTAGTATGATAAGATAAGTTGTGGTTTCAATTGTCAATGCTTAAAAAAAAAGCATTCCTGCTTGATAAAATAATTCATTTTCATCCTCATACATTTTAGTTTTTAGGATTCTTTAATTAAAATAAAGCTCAAAACAACAGCATTTATTTACAATAAAATCATTCGTAACACAAATGTGTCTACTGCCACTTTTGATCAGCTTAATGTGGTCTTGATGAATAAATTTAATACATTTGTTTTAACATTTGAAGTGATGCTATTTCAGTTTTTGGACCCTTTTTAACACTGATAATAAATGTTTTTTTGAGCTCAGTTCATCTTGCTATATTAATATCTAAAGTATTGTGTGGGATTAAATTTAGCTTTAAATCACAGGAATAAAAATTACAATTTAAATCACATTCAGTAAGAAAACAGATATATTAAATTTAAATAATATTTTGCAAGGATTTTGATCTAATAAATGCAGATTATTAGATTGAAAAGTCTTTCTGATCTCAAACTTTTAAGCAAACAACCTAATAAGATCAATGTTTAACAGTTGTGTTGTTTGTTTGTGATTTGTGCAGTTATAGGCTCTAATGTGTGCCGTGCTAATAATGGTGGCTGCAGCAGTTTGTGCCTACTGACGCCCACCGGACGATCCTGCGCCTGTGCTGACGACCAGATACTAGACACAGACAATAAGACCTGCAGAGGTGGGTGTGCTGGGCTTTAAGTTACCGCAAACACCCTGAAATGATTCGAAAAAGGCCTGCTGAGATTTCGTGAGATTCTGAGGTGTTTTATTTTTTTTGTTTGTTTGTTTTCTGCAGCAAATCCTTCCTACGTGCCTCCTCCTCAGTGCCAGCCTGGAGAGTTTGCCTGTAAGAATAACCGCTGTATTCAAGAGCGCTGGAAGTGTGATGGAGACAACGACTGTCTGGACAACAGCGATGAGACCCCCGATCTGTGCAGTTAGTGTGCTTTTGTCTCACGTTTTCTGATATGTATCATTTACACATACTACCATTCAGAGGTTTGAGGTCGGTAAAATGTTTAGATATTGTTGAAAGTAGCCCATTTTGCTTTTATATTAAGAAAATGAAAAACATTCCACCAGCAACTCCAGACTTTAGTGTCATATGATCATTCAGAAATCATTCAGATATGCTAATATGCTTAAGAATGTAATTATTAAAAAACATTCCTATTTTGTGGAAAAAGTGAGGTTGTTTTTTAATGAGGGTTTTTGATGACAGTTTAAACGAACATCATTTATTTGAAACATAATTCTTTAGTAAGTACTACAGAAATGGACTCAAATCCAATTGCAATCCTAAAAGAACCAATTGTTGGACAAGACGAAGTTGAATTCTATGAAAAAAAAGGTGGTGATTATTAACTTTTGATTATGGAATTTACAAAGAAAGAAACCAGGGGCCTCATGTACAAAGACTTGCGTAGTATTAATACTAAAACATTGTGTACGGACAAAGCTGTAAATATGCATACGCAGTAAAAAATTCAGATGAAACACTGCGTACGTGGAATCCCAGACATATTCTCTTTGTACATCCGAATTAACGTGAAACTTGAGCACACGTGCACGAGCGCAAAACCCCTCCCTGCCTCCTCCCATGTATAAATATGGTAATGACTCCACTTTGGCCAAACCAAATGAAAAAGCAATGGCAAAGGCAAGCAAGAAGAGAAACTTCACAGAAAATGAATTGGAGTTGCTCTTATCGGAGGTAGACCGGAGAAAGACTGTGTTATTTGCAAGTTTGTCCTCCGGAATTAATAAGAACAAAGTACATGAAAAAAACAGTAGATAATACAAGGTGAAATAATAATAATAAATAAATAGTTCATATAAATATGAGGAAAGAAAAAAATATGGAAATAAAATGGCTTCAGTTTCATGGCTGAGAAATACTAGTATTTGCAATTTGATTACATATGTGTAACTTTTCCAAATTTGATTGTAATGGAGTAATATGCACCTTTTGTAAAGCTGCTTTAAAACAAAAATTATTGTGAAAGTGTCATACAAATAAACTAGAATTGAATGCGTTAGGAAAAAAGCACAGACTGCCTGAGCATTTAAATCATTTTTTAATTCAGTAAATGGTCCTGTTTGTGATGTTTCAGACCAGCACACCTGTCCTGCAGACCGCTTTAAGTGCCAGAATAACCGCTGTATCCCCCTGCGCTGGCTTTGTGATGGAGACAATGACTGTGGAAATGATGAAGACGAATCCAACAGCACCTGCTTGGGTAATGTGAAACTCCTTACCTACAGTATACTATAACGATATTCGATAGCATCTTTTAATACCTTATGCGTATGCCATCTAAATTTCTTAATATTCCAGAGTTAAAACCTCAAGAATGACTCTGTGTTTATGATTTGAACTAGCATTGATGCTGAGGAAAAGCGATATTATATTGTTTCACATTTTCCAGTATCCAAATTACGATACTCATTAATGATGATTTGTTTTGCTTTTTCAGATGAATGTGTGCTCAACTGGTCATGAAATTCCTGAAAGTTGTTTTAAAATCATAGGCTACAGAATCTAACATTTAATCGAATCGAATTTCGTTCAGAAATGACAAAAAAATCGTTCAAATCGGAAACCTATGAATCATCAATTCACTATCTACCAAAAGATTCACACCCCTACCTGTAAATTGACTTTGTTTTCTTGTGTCTCCCAGCACGCACATGTCCTTCCAACCAGTACCCATGTGCCAGCGGTCGCTGTATCCCCATCTCCTGGACATGTGACCTGGATGATGATTGTGGAGATCGCTCTGATGAACCAGCATCCTGTGGTATGGCAATCTGAGCCTCTTTTTTGTCACCATACCATGCTGAGTTAGTGGTTTCCTTAATCTTTCTTTATTTTTTCCAGCGTATCCCACCTGTTTCCCGCTCACTCAGTTCACCTGTGCAAATGGACGCTGCATCAATGTAAATTGGCGTTGCGATAACGGTGAGTTTACAATGCCACTTAGAAGACTTTCATGTCCCGAGTAGTTCACTAAAATGGTTGTCTACATGTGTGTTTGTGTTCAGATAACGACTGCGGGGATAACAGTGATGAAGCCGGCTGCAGTCACTCATGCTCCAGTGTGCAGTTTAAATGCAATAGCGGCCGCTGTATTCCAGAGTACTGGACCTGCGATGGAGACAACGACTGTGGAGATTACAGTGATGAGACTCACGCCAACTGTAGCAATCAGGGTGAGCTTGCACATTCTCATTCCAAACCTTTTTTTGTCTTTTCAGATTTTGGGAAAAATTACTTCAAAGTCACTACAAACAAGCCATTTGATCAAATCTCACAGTTACCAAATGACCATACTGTTTATCTTTCGTCGGCGACAACCCCCCGCTCTTCAGGCACTGATATATATATAGAGAGAATATTTTTTCAACACATTTCTAAACATAAAAGTATTAATAACTCATTCCTAATTACTGATTTATTTTATCTTTGCCATGATGCCAGTAAATAATATTTGACTAGATATTTAAAGGCTTAACTAGGTTAATTAGGTTAACTGGGCAGGTTAGGGTAATTAGGCAAGTTATTATATAATGATGGTTTGTTCTGTAGACTATCGGAAAAAAAATTGTTTAAAGAGGCTATTAATTTTTACCTTAAATGGGTTTAAAATAATTCAAAACCGCTTTTATTCTAGCCAAAATAAAACAAATAAAACTTTCTCCAGAAGAAAAAATATTATCAGACATACTGTGAAAATTTCCTTTCTCTGGTAAACATCATTTGAGAAATATTTAAAAAAGAAAACAAAATTCAAAGGGGGGCTAATAATTCTGTGTGTGTGTGTGTGTGTGTGTGTGTGTGTGTGTGTGTGTGTGTGTGTGTGTGTGTGTGTGTGTGTGTGTGTGTGTGTGTGTGTGTGTGTGTGTGTGTGTGTGTGTGTGTGTGTATATATATATATGTATATATATATATATATATATATATATATATATATATATATATATATATATATATATATATATATATATATATATATATATATATATATTGTAGATTTGTTTTACCTTTATTTATAGAAGTTTTTATGAAAACATAACACCCAATGGTGTACATCATGTACTGTATATATGTTAACAAACTTATCTCAGTGTTATTTCCTGATATCAACTAGAACATGCACCAAAATATTAGCAAATAGTACAGCAATTATACAGCACCATCAAACAAAATCTCAACCAGGCTAATGGATTAAGAAACAAAACAGAATGACATGTAAAAAGGAAAGAGAAAAAAAGTTACAGAGACATTATTAGCATATACATCTAAAAGAGCAGGGCTCGACAGTGCGACCATTTCGCTTGCATTCGCGACTAAAAATAGACATGTTTGAACTGGGAAATATGTTTAGTCGCACATGTGCGTTTTTTTTTTTTTTTCACAAAAATGCTCGATTTATGACTTGATTCACTCGGCAACGGTAAACAACATGCTCTTCACAATAAGTTATGGTATAATATGTTGGAAATCTATTGTGACTGTAGCACACGCAGACGCTATTAACAGCATCACAGCTCTACTTCTTTATTTACTTCACGTCAAGCGATCTTTACATTGTTTTGAATACGTTGCTAAGCAACGCGCACATCGTGCGAACCTCATAGAAAACGTCTATTATTCGGCCATGGATGGCATATCGTGGCACATCTAGTGTGAGACCCGATTCAACACCAGCGCTTCCCACACAGACTTTACCTGGACGACCCGGTTCCGTGTTCGGAGAAACTTCGAACACTGCCACAGACTCAGATGCTTTGCATGCTGCATACAGAACTGCTATTCTGACTTTGGTAACGTTAGTAGCTTTGAGAAGAGCGCCAGGACATGCGGGAAAGAAAAGTCTTTTACCAAATAGACTGACCCAGCTCATTATTTGGGGTGACAATGCATCCTCTTTTTCCCGGACATGTCAGAGATTCTGCTTTCGCTTTCGATATTAATAGTATTCATTTCTGCATTACTTTGGCCGGTGCGTCTCAATCTCTCAGCAGCACCAACACTACAGCAGAGAGAGAGATAGAGGAGATTTTACCTTTGGTGCACATGGATAGTAAGATTTTTTTTTACTTAAACACACTGAAAAGAAAAACAGTGTCATGTAAAAGGTGTTCTATGCTAGACTTTATTTTTTTTAATTTGTCTGTTAAATAAGAAGCCAATAAGAAGTTATTCTGTTGTTGAAGGCCATTAAAGTTTAATACAAAGGATGGTATTACTTTGGGGCAGAAGGAAACTTTAATTCATAGAGGCATTCCCATATTCAGCTCTTCTTTAAAAAGCCCAGAAAGATAAAGTGCTCAGATAAACAGTTTCAGCTTTGCACATGAGTTTGTAGTTGTCTCTTTCTTTACATTATCATACTTTTCCTATTTGGGAAGTAGGGTGCAATCGGTGGAATATGTTATGCAAATAAATTAATTTTGATAAATAAATATAATCTTAAAAGTCACAAAATTTTATGTGCTGTGGAGAAAAGGTGTTTCAATCTAGCTACTGCAAATATATTTCATAGTATATTAAAGACAATATATACAATATATACAATAAAATCAATAAAGTTTTGTTTGGGACCATTGATACAGCCATAATCATCTTATAATACAAACACAGATTAAATAGCTCTGGTCATGTGAATGTTTGCACTAACCATTCAATCATTCATTTTCTTTTCGGCTTAGTCCCTTTATTAATCAGGGATCGCCACAGCAGAATGAACAGCCAACTTATCCAGCATATGTTTTACGCAGCGGATGCCCTTTCAGCCACAACCCAACACTGGTAAACACCCATACACTTCGGCAATCACACATACACACTACGGCCAATTTAGTTCATCAATTCCCCTATTGCGCATCACGGGGAAACCCACACCAACACGGGGAGAACATGCAAACTCCACACAGAAACGCCAACTGACCCAGCCGAGGTTCGAACCAGTCACCTTCTTGCTGTGAGGCGATCATGCTACCCACTGCACCACCATGACACCATGACATTATTAACTTAACTATAATTTAATAATAACTCCCTATTTCTGGTGCCCAGTGTGAAAGATATTTTTTCAACTTGAAACTGGATAAAAAAATACAAGAAGAAGCTGCCTAGGCTTGATTCAGATCAGTTTAGAGAGGCCTTCATTAGAGCAATTTGATCCCAGTCCTGCTGTGGACTACTACTGTAGCTAAACTATATACAGCTTAAATTATAAATAAATATTAAACACTTTTTAAGCTGTTGTTACAGTAAAATAAAACAGTGTACTTATTGTATTCAAATAACTGAAACTGCTTTGCTTCTAAAGATCTTCTCGTGTACATTCATTAGGCAAAAACACTATTTATTTTATATATTTTCACTGCGCTCCTAAAATTCTTTAATGTGCTCCTAAAGTTTTCAACTTAGGTGCGCATGTGCTCCTTCTGAAAAAAGTAAGCGTCAAGCCTTGAGGGGCCCCATATTTTATCATGCATCTTCTGTTTGCCAAATCTAGAGAAACCTAACCTTTCCAGCTTGAGGGGAGAAACCATGTCAGCTAACCATTTAAAAAAACTTGGAGGTGTCAGGGACTTCCAGTCCATCAGAATCACAAACATATTTTTGTAGATTTGTTTTCATTTGAGAAATTTTGTAAATAGTACTTTGAAGTATGTTTTAAACAATTTATAAAATGTAGGAATTAATAAAATAAGTAACTAATACATAAAGTAATACAATTAAACAAACATTGGTAAGCTAGTTTTGTTATTTTCTAACAGTAAATATCAGTTGTAAAATAGCTAATAGCAATCAGATTTAATTTGATACAAATAAAGAATCAGTCCACTTGGGAAACTTTGTTTTTTTTTAGTTATATAATAGTTGTACACTTTTGATTACAAAATAACACTATTGGTTTATTTTTTATTTAAGAAAACAATTTAAATAAAAGTAAGCAAACCAGTTTTGTTATTTTCTAAGTAATTCTCTTTTTTTGATCTGTTTATTGAAAGTTTTACAGAAAGAACAGGATAGTTTTACAGAAAAATAGAAACAAATATTCTCAACCGGTTCCCCATAAACAAAATAAAATTACATTCATTCATTTTCTTTTCAGCTTAGTCTTTTTATTAATCTGGGGTCACCAGGCGGAATGAACCGCCAACTTATCTAGCATATGTTTTACGCAGCGGATGCCCTTCCAGCCGCAATCCATCACTGGAAAACATCCATACACACTCATTCACACACATATACTTTGGTCAATTTAGCCTACCCAATTCACCTGTATCCGCATGTCTTTGGACTTGTGGGGGAAGCCAGAGCACCCAGAGAAAACACACGCAAACACAGGGAGAACATGCAAACTCCACACAGAAATGCCAAGTGAACCAGCGACCTTCTTGTAAATGAAATTACAATTACACGCACACACAAAAAAATGGAAAATATGTTAAAAACAAAAAAAAATTACATTTTTAAAAGCATATTTTCAATAATGTGTGTATAAAATATATTGTAGATCATTTACATTTAGAAAAAAACATGTACAAAGTACACATGTGAATCAACAAAATAAAATTATGAACTTAATTCACAGATACTTATACAGTATACCTAATTAAATTCACTCTGCAATTGAAAAACCCTAAAGCTTAGATTGAGTCTGTATAAGTACTCACATGCTCGAAATTTTTTTAGCAATTCTTAACCAATTTTGTTCTCTTTTGGAAAATATAATTTTCTTGTTATTTATTTTAGTTTTGTTAATAATTTGATAAATTGTATTATAATTTTTTACATTTATAAACCCAATTAGAAAAGGTGAGAAATATCTTTAAAAATATCTATATATTTTTAGACCCTTTTCACATTTTCTCGGTAGCGTAAGGCGTCATGGTTAGGTAAACTTAAATTGCAGTGAATGGGAAAGTACAACAAATTATTTTTTTACAACCCAATTTGCTGAAATAATAAAAGAAAAACTCCACAATGGTGTTATCAAGACTTTCAGAAAAAGGGGAAAAATATTTTGAGACTGTTGATGGCAGCCAGAGGAGACAATAACGTCTAATTTACTCTCAGGCCCATAGACGCTGCATTAGAAACACCTCGCATACGCGGTAATTCGTTTTTTGTAATTTGAAGCAAAGATGATATAATACATGCAAAAATGCTTATAAATGTTCATGTTTTTTTTAATAATCAAAATATTAAAAACTTTCAAGGATTTAAGATTATGAGGATCGTTAAACACGTCATAACAGTCTTGTAAAAAGAGTCCATTAGCAAACCCAATTGAAAAAGGTAAAATAATTTATCACGAGTGTAATTTCACCTCCTGAAATTAAGCACTTTTTTAGACCCATATTTAATTTAAAAGAAAAATCTATATTTTAATATACTGTATCAGGTTTTATTTCCCCACTGTTTGTATTACATAAGCTGTCAGTGTTTATTCTCTGAAGCTATTTTGGTGGTGTGGGCCTTCTTGAAGTGTTTCTAGATTTTGAGTGAGACCGCAATGACTAACACAAGCGTCAGGCACTTCATTAACTGGAGTAAATCACGATTTCGCAAACCAGCCTGTCATCTTTCGTCTTTTTTTGTGGGCTGCGGTGAAACACGTAAACCACAAGATCCTGAAGAATGTCTGAGAGGAGCGCAGGAAAGCGAGAGCAGTGTTAATGACTGCCGTCTCGAGGGATTACACAAGCGCAGAGATGTCAGAACGCTTGACGCAAGAGCTGCTCCGCTGTCCACACACACAAGCATTTTTGGGCATCGCTCTTGCTCCCCTTCTCCGTTCTTCTCCACGTGTCCCATTCATGTGACTTCATAGTTGTCAATGGGAGAGTTCACACAAAAATGATTTCATTTATTATTTTAAAAGTCATTTACTCTCCTTCAAGTGCTTCCAATCCTTCTGTTGATCACAAAAGACATTTTGAAAAATGTAATTCTTCTTTTGTGTTCCTTAGTTGTAAATCCTGATTGAAATCTGTGAGAAATAATTCATCATGGGTGTAGTTTCAACTTGGGAAAGCAAACACTTTCTTTGACTAATAATTAATTTAAAAGAATAATCTATATTTGAATATACTGTATCAGTTTCTATTTTCCCCTCTCTTTGTATTACATAAGCTGTCAGCGTTTATTCTCTGAAGCTATTTTTGTGGCCTGAGCTTTTTGTAGTATCTTTAGATTTTGAGTTTTTTGACTCTCAAAAAAGATTCATTTTAAACAAAAAAGTAATTTACTCTCCCTCAATTGTTTCCAAACCTTCTGTTGAACGCAAAAGAAGATGGTTTAAAAAATGTTGGTTAGCATTTGTCTTCCTTGGTTGGAAAAAAATAGTGTAGAAGTCAATACTCCAACATTTCACAAAATATCTTCTTTTGTGTTCAACAGAAGAAAGAAACTCAAATATGATGACACAAAGCGACTTTTTTATTTTTATTTTGGTGCACTGTACCTGTCGAAACGACACCAAAAAATAAACAAATAAAAAAAAGTTTTTTTCATTCACCTGCCCATTTTGAGAATTTGGGTATTTTGTTTCTCTCTCTGGTGGAAAAAAATATCCAAAATATACATTTAAGTGTTTGTTTTGTTTACTTTGTTAATATGTTTGGTAGATTTCAATAATCAATAATTTTTTTTCCTCAAATTTAGTTTTTCTCTTGCACTGAGCCACAAATCTCCACTTACTGCAAGTAAACCTTCACAGTTTTATTCATATCTATATTCTGAAGGTTTGTACAGAGGGATTTGTTCATAAGTAATTTGTCTGATTATACACTCACCGGCCACTTTATTAGGTACACCTTACTAGTACAGAGTTGGACTTATTAGTACCTTTTGCCTAACTGCCTTAATCCTTCGTGGCATAGATTCAACAAGATACTGGAAATATTCCTCAGAGATTTTGGTCCATATTGACATGATAGCATCACACAGTTGCTGCAGATTTGTCGGCTGCACGTCCATGATGTGAATCTCCCGTTTCACCACATCCCAAAGTGTGCTCTATTGGATTGAGAACTGATGACTGTGGAGGCCATTTGAGTACAGTGAACTCAGGCCTCGTTTACACTAATACATTTTTGTTTTAAAACGGCCTTTTAGAATGAAAACGATTCGCGTCCACACTGGCGTTTTACCCAACGTTTTATGAACAACTTTCCTTCCATACTACACTGCTAAAAACGCACTTCACGTGAACACACACACACACTCTTGCATGCACTGCAGCGATGAGAGCTGTGCACATCGGACTCTTCATCAAGGATCTACCGCTGGGTCTTATCTCACAGTATTTGTTAAACTTGATATTTAATTCATCTTGTTGTCTATATCTAACGACATATTTCCCGACTTTGGTCTGTTGAATCTATTACTTGTTCTCAGGTAACGTGTTTTGGCTGAGCGCAAACATAAGTTTATATATTAATGTAACCACGTACACTGATTCTGCACATTTGACTGATTGTTTGCATTTATTTCCTATAATGTATGAACTTATTGTACGTTATACTTTTATAATGGCCATTATTAATTATTAAAACTGATATTCAGCAAAAGAGAGGGTATTTTTCAATGAAAATGAAAGGAGGCAGTTTTGTTATAGGCTCTATTTTGTCATAAATATGCATACAGTGAAGATGACGCTCGTATAAATATGTACAGTAGCTACACGACGCCTCAGCATTTTTCGTGTCTGTTAAGTTGTTAGTATCAAAATGAAAATAGGCAGTTCCTTGTATCATGTCTTCATTTTGTTGTTAAGAAAGTAAAACAACGTAGCCAGGGTGATGTGAATGAGGTTAGAAAGCACACTGTTGCCTTTGATGATTTACCCGACGTGTCCTCGGGAGTTTGTTTTCCATATCAAACTTGCGAAGTCTGAACTTACAAGGAGAGGATGCAAGACTGAACTGTGGGTAGGCTACTTAATATTGAGGAAAAAGCCCCAATGAGATAGGTAAATATCTGCAGCCTCGCCTCCTGTTTTCAGATGTCTCCGTTTTCCCCCAACCACACTAACATGGAGCAGCAGCGTTTTAAAATGTAAACGGCCTCTTCAGCGTTTTTAAAACGCTCTGTTTTTCGGCGCTCGAAAACTCGTGCGTACGTAGCAAAACGTATGCGTTTTAAAACTAAACGTATTAGTGTAAACAGGGCCTCATTGTCATGTTCAAAAAACCAGTATGAAATAATTCCCGCTTTATGACATGGACAGGTGTACCTAATTAAGTGGCCGGTGAGTGTATATAAAGTTATAATCTACAATAAATGCGAAAAATGTCTTTTTGTTCTGGCTGTGGCTAGTATTGAATTATAGAGTGATAAAACATTCCCAAAATCCCGTCTGTAGAAACGTTTCACTCTAATTTGCCAAAAAAGAAAAAGAGAAGAACTTTTAACCAGTGTTCAGATTTT
This sequence comes from Danio kyathit, assembly GCA_903798195.1. Classification (NCBI taxonomy): domain Eukaryota; kingdom Metazoa; phylum Chordata; class Actinopteri; order Cypriniformes; family Danionidae; genus Danio; species Danio kyathit. The sequence continues at coordinate 276,904 of CAIGQS010000062.1, forward strand.
TGTGCTAGAAGTCCATTCTTAATGAAATAATGTCTCATTTGCATATTTAAACATTTTAACAAACTTGAAGTACAAAAAAGTTTGCACGGGGGAAGTCTGCAGATAACCATCTTTTTTAACCCGATTCACCTGCAGTGTCTTGCAGTAATTAGTCAGTTTTGGGCCGGGCCCTTTGGGGGAAGTATGTTTTTGGGGTCTGGGCTTCTGTCCTTCACTGCTCTAATCCCCATGGCATACTGCTGCTTAACAGACTCTCGGAATCAATGCAGCAGAACCAAGCCAGAGGCCTAATGAGAGTGCAGGGCCTTATGGGAGCCTGGCAGTGTGTTTGTGGCTGTGTGAGGGATGTAGATGTGGAAGAGGACAAGCCTGCTTGAGTTGTGAAGGAGAGATGTTTCATCATGTCATTGACTGGGAGTTTGCTGTAACTTGGAGTGGGATGTTTGTTCAAAAGAATAAGTTCAGTGCAAATAATTTAAAGGTGCAGTTACTTTTCTGCATTATTGAGCACAGAATTTAAAGAGATACAATTCACAACATCAGTAGACATTTGTCACTTTTCCAGTTTAAATTCATTAATCAGGGATAAAAGAGGAAATAAAACTTCTTAATGACAGTAACAGAACAATCTTACAGCATTTATACCAAAACTATTTATTAATGTTTACAGTAAAAATAAAAACTCTTGTTTTATGAAAATAATGTTATTTATTGATTAGATTCAATTTTATTTCCAAATTTATTCTAGAGTACAAGTACAGAGCCAATAAAATGGAGTAAATCAGTGCAACTTGTTTAAGTGTCTGTGCAGTATGTGTAAAAAAAATACAGTATAATAATTGAGATTTTTATATCATATGATGCTGAATTAATAGGTTTTCCATTGATGAGCGGTTTGGTAGGATTGGACATCATTTGGCAGAGATGCAACTATTAAAATATGTGGAATTTGTTAGTAAAAAATGAATAAATAATATGATAAAATTAGCCTTTAAAGTTGTCCAAATAATGCTATTTCAGGGTGTTCGCAGGGTCTTAAAGTCCCAATGAACCAGTGGGCGTGTCTTGTTTTTTTCTACCGTGGGTTGAATGGATGTACTAAGGTAAGCATTTCATTCAGAAAGATCAGGAAAGAGCTTTTAGAAGAGTTATTACAACCTAACAGACTCCTCCTGCTTACCATTTCTGTTTGTTGTCAAAACTGACAGTTAAACCAGTGTGTTTAAGTATGTTAGCCATGCCCATTACCTCAAAATCACGTAATCTGATAATTTAACTGAAAACAAACAGGAAGTGCATTTTCAGATTTTAATTAAAGATTAGACAATAGGCAAACTTTTTTTCTTAATGACACGTACAGATGAATTGTTCACCGCAAAACTAGTATTGTGCTCTAATAAAACCATATGGTTAAGTTTTGATTTCTTGGGGACTTTAAAGGGCCACAAAACCTGTCTCAGCAGGGTGTTTTTACACCTCTAGTTTGGAAAAAGTCAGGAAAGTGGGTGTGTCCCGCTCTGTTGAGGTGGGAGTGTTGGGGGAGGGAAAGAGGTAAGGTTTTGCATAAAAATGGGAGTTTTCGTTTGAGCATGCGCTGATTTTCACAGAGGCAAAACAAACACAGACGCAGAGGAGAAAGACAGTGACTGTGTTTACATGGACAACAGTAATCAAATTATTTGCCAAATCATTACTTTTTCGTCTTTAACTGCAGTTTGGAACTTTCACCTTCATTCAGGAATATTTCATGCATGCCCCCGTGACAAATGAGATATTGTATGCGAGGAACTGCTGGAAGAGTGTAATTTTAATGGAATGTTTAGTACCGCACGGCGAATGGGAGAAAAATAACCCTCCGCATTTCTCGGTAACTTAGATGCACTCGGTAGGAAGCGTCAGAAAGCCGTGTGTGTATAGACTATCCTGTCACAAAATGCAGCGAAAATCCTACACGACGGTAATAGTTTGATTAAGGTATTTACATGTTTACATTCGGAGAGCAGCATTTACAGTGGATCTTTCAGTCTATAATATTGTACTGTAATTTTGCAGTGATATTAACGTACTGTAAACTTAGTAACTAAATCATTTTGACTAAGGTATGTCATTAAAAACTGAAAGAGCACTGCTGACGATACAAACTAACTTTGCCATGTGAATAAGCATAAACAAAGAACACCGATTACACGCACTTACCAAATCTGTAGAGACAGGACAATCAACACTAACTGGAGCAGTGTTATTTTTAAAAGGAGATGAGCTGCAAATCCGGATTTTACCATTTCCAGATGCGAAAAGCTCTCAGGTAAAAATGTTACAAACATATTTCTGTCGCGTGCATTGTAATCCACACGTGAGTCCAGCTGTGCTCTCATAGTGGGGAAATGAAAACAAAACCTTTGTTGCAACACATTTATAAACAAAAACACTGATGACCCATGCTTCCAAATTCTTGTTCTTCCACTTGTTTTGGCAACACAACGTGGCGTCTCTCTGCCGTCTGACCACTGTAACAGGTAAAAACTTTCTTCAAAGCTATCATGCATATTAATTAGGTTGCACCATATTCACAATAGAGCGCGCTGATTGGTTTGAACCAAGGCCCCGTTTACACTAATACGTTTTAGTTTTAAAACGCATAAGTTTTGCTACGGTTTCGCCATCCGTCCACACTACGTCGGAGATTTCGATCCCCGAAAACGGAGCGTTTTGAAAATGCTGGAGAGGAGTTTTCATTCTAAAACGCTGCTGCTCCGTGTCAGTGTGGATGGGGGAAAACGGAGACATCTGAAAACGGAGGCGGGGCTGCAGACATTCGTCTATCTGATTGGGGCTTTTTTCTCAATATTAAGTAGCCTTCACACAGTTCAGTCTTACATCCTCTCCGTGTAAGTTCAGACTTCGCAAGTTTGAAATGGAAAACAAACTCCATATCAAGTTTGTCATTATAAAGTTTATAAAGTCATTCACCCTGGGTATGCTGTTTCACTATCTTAACAATAAAATGAAAACATGACAAAAGGAACTGCCTATTTTCATTTTGATATTAGCAACTTAAGACATCAAAAATATAACAAAACGAAGCCTATAACTTAACTGCCTCCTTTCATTTTCATTGAAAATACGAAACATATCCTTTATTTCATTTGAATATCAGTTTTAATAATTAATAATGACAATTATAAAAGTATAACGTGCAATAAGTTTATACAATAGAGAAAATAAAAGCAAGCGATCTGTCAGATGTGCAGAATCGGTGTCCGCGGTAACCTAACTTATCTTTTCGCTCAGCCAAAACACATTACCTGAGAACAAGTAATAGATTCAACAGACCAAAGTCGGGAAATATGTCGTTAGATATAGACAACAAGATGAATTAAATATCACGTTTAACAAATATAGTGAGATTAGATCCAGCGGTAGATCCTTGATGAACAGTCCAACGTGCACAGCTCTCATCTCTATCTGGGTATGTGCTCAAAGCACGCTGCAGTGCACGCCAGAGTGTGTGTGTGTGGTCACGTGATGTGGGTTTTCACCGTTTTAATGTAGACGGAGAGCTGTTCAGAAACGCTGGGTGAAACGCCTGTGTGGACGCGGATCATTTTCATTCTAAACTGCCGTTTTAAAACTAAAACTTGTTAGTGTAAATGGGGCCCAAGTTTTTCTCATGAATTAATGCTGCACACTCAGAGACGTCACGATGTACTCGCAGGTAGTGACATCCACTCTCTACGCTGGATTACACACAAGGATCTAATCATCGTGATGCAGCTGCAAAAATTCGTTTTTAACCGGAAGAACGAATCTGCTCTAAATAGCGCAAAAACAACCAATTTTCCCTTTTTTGTGAAATATAGAAGTCCTAATAGTGTTTATAGCAGCGTGGGGCACATCTATGACTGTCAGCAGCTCAAAAAATGTGTTTTAGTGTTTCGTGACCCTTTTAAAATGTCTTAAATTTAAAATGTCGTAAGGCCAATTTTAGGCCTTAAAGCAGGGGTGTCAAAGTCAATTCCTGGAGAGCCGGAGTCCTGCAGAGTTTAGTTCCAGCCCTGCTTCAACACACCTATCTGTAGGTTTCAAACAAGCCTAAAGCACTCAATTAGTTTAATCAGGTGTGTTTAATTAGGGTTAGAACTAAACTGTGCAGAGCTCCGGCCCTCCTGGAACTGGCTTTGACACCTGTGCCTTAAAGTCTTATATTCACTCAAGTATTGTATTGTAGGTCTTAAATTATTTTAAACAGGTCTTAATTTCCCTATGTCCAAGTAAAGCTACCCAATCGGGCTGACACGCAATCACCAATAATCCATCTCAAAACTTTTTTTTAAATATATATATTTAAGTTTTTTATTGCAAAGAGAGACCATTCACAACAATTGTTAGACATTTTACAGCACATTTTTCTAATTAAATTCCCTAATCAGAGGGAAATAAACTAAAGCAACACATCCCTTTACATGATTACATTTTAAAAGGGTCTTAAATTTGATTTGAAGAAACCTGCAGAAATCCAGTATTAGCTGTCCATATTACTAATATAAAATTACATTGATTTATTTGTGGTAAGGAATTTACAAATTATCTTTATGGGACATGATTTTTACTTAATATTCGAATGATTTTTGGCATAAAAAAAATCAATAAACATTTTACAATTCAGTAACCCAGACAATGTATTTTTGACAATAACCAAAAATGCATTGTATGGGTTATTGATTTATTATAAAATGGCTATTGATTTTTCTGTTTTTTTCTACATTTCTTTATTTGACAACTTATTTATTTAAACATATTTATAAATAAATGTATACATGTATATACTGTAATTGTATCAAATCTGGGAAAATTTTAATTTTAAATGTAGTATAATAATCAAAACTATTCAAAAACACATTAAATTTACAGTCAGACTTCTGTATCAATATGAACTATGATGTCATTCAGGCCAGTTCACCCCAGCAGATCCCTGTTCTAGGACACACTTCTCTCTGTTTATGGGACAAGCGGTGGTTTTCCGCTTCCCCATCTCCTCTCAGACTCTGCCAGACGCGAACCTTTGCCATGAGGGAAAGCCTTTATGTCCGATGCCTAATGATGACCGTTACTGTGCCAGGCCTGGACCGCTGTTCATGAGAAAGTTTGCTTTGGATCAGTGTTCAGTGTGGTTGTGCCTCACGCTAGTTCCACTTTTTATCCTTGGGAACAGATTTTTTGACGTCAGGAAGCAGAGTGCTCATTATCATCAAATAATAGGTTAATAATAGTGTTCTCATGACTGCATTGTGATTGGATTTTTTTTTTTTTTTTTTTTTTTGCAGCCACGCGGCCTCCTGGCGGTTGCCACACGGATGAGTTCCAGTGCCGGATGGATGGTTTGTGTATTCCCAATAGATGGCGCTGTGATGGAGACACGGACTGCATGGACCTCAGTGATGAGAAGAACTGCGAGGGCGTAACGCCTACGTGCGATCCTGCCGTTAAGTTTGCATGCAAGGACTCAGGTTAGTAGATGTTTGGACGTCCTGAATGTTCCTCACATTTACAGTATATTCACAGAAAACTAAAAAAATATTGATGACACATCTAGCAATCACCCATTTTTGTCTTTCCCCTTTAAATCATATTTCACCTAGAAATAGATGTATTGATGATTTACTTAAAGGGATTGTTTTACCCAAAAATGAAATAGTAATTTATAATAATATATAAATATAAAATAGTGTATATAAAAATAAAATAGTAATTTGCTTGATATTTACTCACCCTCAAGTGGTTTCAAACCTTTTTGTGTTTGTTTTTGTTGAACACAAAAGAAGATATTTTAAAGAAAGATGTAACCATTGACTTCCATGGTAGAAAAAACAAATAGTATTGAAGTCAATGGTTACGTGTTTCCAACATTTTTCAAAGTATCTTCTTTTTTGTTCAACAGAAGAAAAAAACTTGTAAAGGTTTCGAACCACTTAAATCTGAGTATGTGGTGAGTACATTTTCATTTTTAGGTAAACTATCACTTTAAAGTCAAATCATCCAAAGTGAAAATGAATTTTTGTCTTCAGCTGAAGAGAAATTGATGCTTTAGAGTAAAACATTCCAGAATTTTCTCTATCTAATGCAAGTGGAAATGGCTCGATACAAATGTATGAAATTCATATTTAGACTTCAACTTCAATATAACCTGTATGACCCCAGTTGTGTCTTTTTTTTTTTATTTATTTTTTTTTTTTTTACAAAATATGAATTCATAAATGCAGAGAAACTGAAAATGTTCAGGTTGGCCTCTTAATGTTTTTCATATCTGTGTACATATACACATTCAACACTGTATCTTTCACAAACTTTTGTTAACACCAAAGTCTAAATTCTAAGTGCATCCTAATTTGTCACTGCAGTCCTGTGGAACACTTTGAAGCTGTATAAATTGTCATTCTTAAAAGTTATCCACATTGAGCTCTGTTCAATTTCTGTAGAAGGAGAAAAATCCTGACTGGTTTTCCTTTAAAACTGTGGCAGAAGTAAAGAACATACATCTATATTGGCTTTTGGATTTTATTTATTTATTATTATTATTATTTTTTTTTTTTGTTATGAAATAAACGAAAAGCAGTTATTTTTAGGTAAACTATGTATTTAAGTTACAGACATCTGACTGTGCTGTGCTAATGCTATAGTTTGCAATTTTGTAGAAAAGGGATAGTTCTCCCAAAACTGAAATTTCCATCATTATTTTCTCATCCTTCTCGCTACAAACCTGTTTGCGTTTCTTTCTTCTGTTGAACACAAGAGAAGTTAATAAGAAGAAAGCTGGAAACCTGTAACCATTGACTTGTATTTGTTTTTCCTTCTCTAGAAGTCAATGGTTACCGCTTTCTAAAATTCTTCAAAATATCTTCTTTTAGCATAACCAATTAAACCGATTGAGGGTGGGAAAATAATTTTTGGTTAAACTATTCCTTTAATAGAAAACTTGTTTGCAAAATGATGAGACTTTTTGGCGTTTTGTTTGTGTGTGTTTTTAGCTCGTTGCATCAGTAAGGCCTGGGTGTGCGACAGGGACAGTGATTGCGAGGATAACTCCGATGAAGAAAACTGCGAGGCTCTGGAGTGCAAGCTCTCCCATCACGTTTGTGCCAGTAATGACTCCATCTGCCTTCCTCCTGAGAAACTGTGTGATGGCAAGGATGACTGCCCTGATGCCTCAGACGAGAAGCTTTGTAGTAAGTCACACAAACGCCACAAACAAGATCCTTTTTAATTGTGTTGGCTGTCATTTGTGTCATTTGAATTTCAAAGATTTAGGGTCAGTAATATATTCAATTCATTAAACAGTTTTTTTTTCACCTTTGCTACATTAAATTGATAAACAAATAGATTTTTATAATGTTACAAAAGATTTTTATTGTAAATAAGTGGTGTTTTCAACCTACTCTTCATCAAAGAATCCTGAAAATGCATTTCCACATTTTAACATTGATAACAATGACATTAACTTTCACACTTTTCACTTTTAATAAGAAGAGTTTCTTGAGCACCAAATAGTCAGTTTTAGAATGATTGTGAAAGGATGGTGTAATCATGTAAATCGTTAATAAATTAATTACATTAATGATATAATAATAATAATAATGTTGATAATATCATTTATTATTATTGTTATTGTTAAAATAAACATAAAATAAATGAATAAATATTAAATAATAATAATCATAATAATCATATATATATGAATGTATACATGTGTACACTACCTGACAAAAGTCTTGTCCATCCCAATTGTAAGAGTAACAAATAATACCTTGACTTCTAGTTTATCATTTCAAAAAAAGTGGCAGAAGGTCGATTTTTCTGTTGAACCATCTGTCGGACTGCATCCCATTCATTAAAATGCTGCAGAGACCTATTGGAACCTGCATGGACCCAAGATTCTCATAGAAATCAGTCAAGTTTGGTGAAGGAAAAATCATGGTTTGAGGTTACATTCAGTATGGGGGCATGCGAGAAATCTGCAGAGTGGATGGCAACATCAACAGCCTGAGGTGTCAAGACATTAGTGCTGTCCATTACATTACAAACCACAGGAGAGGGCAAATTCTTCAGCAGGATAGCGCTCCTTCTCATACTTCAGCCTCCACATCAAAGTTCCTGGAAGCAAAAAAGGTCAAGATGCTCCAGGGTTGGCCAGCCCAGTCACCAAACATGAAAATTATTGAGCATGTCTGGGGTAAGATGAAGGAGGAGGCATTGAAGATGAATCCAAAGAATCTTGATGAACTCTGGGAGTCCTGCTAGAACACTTTCTTTGCCATTCCAGATGACTTTATTAATAAGTTATTTGAGTCATTGCAGAAATGTATGGATGCAGTTCTCCAAGCTCATGGGAGTCATACACAATATTCATTCTTTTTCCACCACACCATGACTTTATATTCTGTACTGTACATTACTTCTGTTAAGTGACAAGACTTTTGTCTAAGCAAAGTCAGACCTCACTGTCCTAATTAAATCATTAAAAATGAAGGCATGATCATATTTTATTTTGGTCAAGCGCAATCTAGAGGGCTTTGCCTTTCATATAAGCCACTTCTGATACTAAATGATCAACTAGAAATCAAGTTATTATTTGTTTGTTATTCATCCGTACAAATAAAAAATAAAACAAAACTAAACTAAAAAAATTATAGAAGATTGGGTCTAAATGACTTGTTTTCACTGTTTTGTATAACATAGCTCTAGAAGTCTAGATGATACAGTGCAGAAGCCATACGGACTGCTTTTTTTATATCATTTCATTTCATTTAGCCTTTTATGGATCTCGACCGCCCACAGATCTGGTAAAAGATGATTTAAAAGCATAGATATTGTTGTGTTCCAAGAACGAATGCCATGAGGGTGAGTAAATAATTCCCCAACTGTCATTTTTGTGAAAGCTATTCCTTTAAATCTTTCACAGTTTGCACAAAGCTAACTTGACTTGTGTTTCCCATTAGCGTGAGACGCACACAAATTTCAGGCTCGGATTCAAATAAAATAAGAATGTTCTCTCGATTGTTTATTCCCTTTTTTGTTCAACGGTCTCGTTACTGACAAACACCCTTTCAACTCCGACTTTCCCTTCTGTCTGTTTCTCGTCTCTTCTAGATCTTTGCACGGTGGAAAATGGTGGCTGCAGCCATAACTGTACCATCGCTCCCGGTGAGGGCGTCCTGTGCTCCTGCCCAGCTGGCATGGAGCTGGGTACTGACAACAAGACCTGCCAGATCCAGAGCTTCTGCGCCAAGCATCTGAAGTGCAGCCAGCGCTGTGTGCAGGAGAAGGCCACAGTTAAGTGTGCTTGTTATGAGGGCTGGGCACTCGGGCCTGATGGAGAGAGCTGCAAGAGCACCGGTAAGAAAGATAGATAGATTGAGATACTACTGTACCCCTGTTCTGCTGATTTCAATGATTAATTTACATCTAGAAGAAAACGTTTCCTGATGGCTTACTCACTCTTTTGTTATCTTAGATGTTAGTTTTTTTCCTTCTTTTCTTTTTGAAAGGAAAAGGGTTTTGGGGAAAACATTCAGGGTTTTTATCCATATAGTAGACTTCTGGTGCTCAAAAATTTGAACCAAACTGCAGTTTCAAATGATCCTAGCTGAGAAATAAGGGTCTTGCCTAGCTTAACAATGTGTCATTTAAAAAAATAAAAATAAAAGAAAGAAGGAAAAAGTATTCCTCAGCTGAGATCGTGGGGAGTTTTTAGGGACCATAGAAGTCCATTATATGTATAAAAATATGTCAAAAAAACTCAAAAAGCTTCAATCCTTTTTCAACTGAAAAAAGGGGAACATTTTGAATAAAAAAATTGAGGTGAGAAAATTATCAAAAATGTTTATTCTGGAAATGAACTAATTCTTTAAAGGTCTATTTACTTACTCCATTTACTTTGATCATTGGAACTTTGCAGACTTTTGAATTTGTAAATGGATCTATTATGCACTACATAAAAGGTCAGATTTGAAAATGTTTTTTTTTTAAATGATTGTTAAAAAAGGTACAATTGAGTTGTGAGATCAGTGATTTTTATCAAACCAAATCAGACAGAACATTTATTTAATTTTATTGTTATTACTACTGTTTTTTGCTGCCGAGCAAAGATTAATCGTGATTTATCACATCCAAAATAAAAGTTTGTTTTGACATAATATTCAAGCCATTCATTCACATCTGCAGCTGACGTCAGAACAGCAAAAACCATTGCTAATTCACACACGTCACTTTAGAGCTAGTATTTGAATGATTCTCTAGCGCAATATCTAAAGTGATGAAAAAACAGGTGATTCTCCTCAAATTTTAAGATTTCAAGGCTGAATGGCATGAAATGCAATCAGTCTACAGAGATATCTCCCAGTATTTTTCTGTTGCAATCGGGAGCTCACAATATTACTATGGTCTAAATACAGCACGACAACATACAAAAGAGAGAGATCGACTTAGAATGTCATTTACCTGTTTAATAATGATTTGATCAGCTGTAGTTTGAAATTACGCTGTTTTTCTCTTAGCGCTTATTATGTGGTCTCTGTCGCCATCTTGTGGATGAACATTGTCAACCGTCTTTGCTCAAAGACAGGCTAATGGCCGCCGATGCGCTGTCTCTTAGAAATGATAAATATTTAAAATAGGCACTATCCTTATAAATAAACTGCATAGTTGCAATCTAAACAACTACATTCTCGGCTAAAAAAAGCGGAGTAATACACAAGGGTGAAAGGTTAAGAGGCTGGACGAATGCTGTTATTTGCAGAATATCGCACGGCTATTAGCCAATCGATTCAAGAACCAGACAGAACTGTTGTATAAATATATTTATTATGTAGATGTGATACACAAACATACATAGAAACCAAACTGTACAAAAAATTTTTTGCATAAATATTTAAATTTGTAGATATAATTTGTATCATATATGTATATTATATCTAAATATAAAGAAACATTTTCTCAAATATATGCATGCATGTGTAATTTATATATACATAAATATACACAGTACACACACATTTATTATGTCAAATCAAACTTTTATTTTCGATAAATTTTTGCAATTTATTTATTTTATTTTAGCTTGTCTCTGACTTTGAATTTTATCTTGGACTTTGCGGATTAAAACCATATATGGCATATAATTGTACCCAGAGGTGTAAAGAGTACCTGAAAACCATACTTGAGTAAAAGTACAGATACCTTACTGTAAAAATTACTCCATTACAAGTTACAAGTCACTAATTCCAATAAGACTTGAGTAAAAGTATTAAAGTATCTGATTTTAAAAAAACTTAAGTATTTTACTCATACTGAATGTAGGCTCAAAGAACACCAAGAAAGGTTTAATTTTCCTAATATATAAATTAAATTTAACACCTTAATGTTTCAAAATGGCAGAATAAAACATATTTAAAAAATAGAACAAAAAGTCTCAGTCAAACTCAAATGTTCAAAAAAGGCACAAACAATTTATCAAAAAAAAAAAAAAAGAAAAAAGATAGTAAAACGTAGTAAAAAAAATCAGAGCTGACTTTGATGTGATTCATCTCTCAGTATCAGAGGGGGGCAATATTTTTATTTTGAGTAGTTTTTCAATTGATTAATTATGTTTTCTCTGTATTAAAATTAAACAAAGAGGAGCACTGTTATACACTACTTAGTAAACTACATATAAATTCAAGCTTCGGCTTCATCACTGACTGCAGCCATGTTGCTAATTAAACACCTGGTATTAGGCAAGCTGCTAATTCACGTTCACATGATTTAGCTCATAAATAGCATACAGTACCCTCAGCACCCTGCAGATGGCGATATCGCCTCATCCGCCCAACAAATTAGCTGTGGTAGATAAAGTTGCCGACTTGTCGAGCACAATCACAATGTAATGAGTAACGGTGAGCATCCGTTCAAATGTAGTGGAGTAAAAAGTACATATATTCAATCAAAAATGTAGTCAAGTAAAGAGTAAAAGTTGCTTATATTTTTGATACTCCGTACAAGTACAAAGTAGCCAAAAAATACTTTAGTAAAGTAACGAAGTCCATTTACTCAAGTACTTTACACCACTGATTGTACCATGTCACTGTTACTTTTTCAATATATCTTTGATCAAATAAATGCAGTGATGGTGAGCACTAAATACTTTCAAAAACATTTACAGATTTACATTTACACTTCCTTCAACCAAAAAAGAACAAGAACACAAAGAGCCACAAAACACAAATGCATATAAACATACAAGTATGTAAAAAATCGAATTGGTCTTTTAGACTTATTAACACTTTTTGTATCACACAGTCTTAAGAGTGAGTGCACAAGTCAGTTGGAGAACTTTTTGCTAATTATTTAATTATATTTTGTGGAGCTGATCCTCCTACAGATCTGTTGAAGATGATTTAAATGTATACATTTTTTGTGTTGTCTTGTGACTGGACTGAAAAAAATTACATATTTTCATGTCCTTGCTTTTTAGATCCATTCAAGCCCTTCATCATCTTCTCCAACCGGCATGAGATCCGTCGGATTGACTTGTACAAGGGTGAGTTCAGTGTGCTGGTGCCCGGTCTGCGCAACACCATTGCCCTGGACTTCCACTTCAACCAGAGCTCCCTCTACTGGACCGATGTGGTAGAAGACAAGATCTATCGGGGAAAGCTGTCAGAAAACGGAGGTAAATTAATGTTCTAGAAATGTCCTGCAGGAGTGGTTGTTCCTAAATAAAAATGATTGCTGTTTGCTGTTTATTCTTGGTTAAATAAAGCTTACAGCTACATGCTGTCAATTGCAATAGGTGATATCACAACTGATGGCTTTGCTTATTAATTTAAAATAAAAATGTTGTTATTTAGAAGTATATTGCTTTAAAAGATGCAATGTTTTCCTACATGTCTGTATTAAAACAATATAGCACCAGTGTTTTAGCCTAAGAGTAAAAAAAAATGACAGTAAGTTAATACATTTGTAAAGTTATTAGATTTGGAGGAAAAGGAACTTCAGCTGTATTCTCTTCTTTTAAAGCTTTGCGTCGGCTTTGTTGTCTTGCTGTGTTTTCCCACATTGTTCTGTTTCTTTCAGCATGCCAATGTAGTCAGTAATTATTACAACTGCTTTTGGTTCACAAAACCACAGCATGCGTCTAAATGAGGCTGTGTGTGATTCTAGCACAGGACGACTCTGTCTTTACCCATTTGACTCATTCCTAGTTTGCGTGACTAAAGGCATAGTAAAAGTAAAGTGTCAGAAACACCATGCTGCTTCCAAACACACACCTACCTCTCTCTGAACAACTTTTTCCATAGATACGATACCACTGTCCAAGTTCTAGATCCCTGCTGTCGTCTTTGACAGAGTAAAAATATGGCCGTTAAGGCTGCCAACGCTAAAACAAAGTAACAAAGTGTTGTTTCTCAACCCCCGTCGGAGAGGCTTTGCTGTTTCCAGCCCAACAGAAAGCTGTTCTGGACCTTTAATTACTGCTCTGTATGAGTGTGTCTCTCTCTCACACAGATCAGAGAACGGCTTGCCTTGATTGAGAATGATTTTTTTTCTTTCTTTTTTCTTCTACATGGCTGTAGCTCAGTGTGAGGGAATATTTATTGCAGCATCGACTTGTATGGCTTTCAGCCTGGAAGCAATCAAATGATTTTTTTTAGCCAATATACTGTCGTTTAGGGAAAAACCTTCTAGTTTGCATTTTTCTATTTTAAGGAGGCTTTTTGATGCTATGTTAAAATGCATGCAAATACCTATATTCAGTTGTTGTTGTTTTTAGAACAAAACTTATACATGCACTTACAGAAAAATAACAGACTAACAGAAAAAAGACTAAGCATTATATGAGAATACTAAGCATTATATGAGAAGACTAAGCGTTATATGAGAAGACTAAGCATTATGTGATTTTAATACTTAATTTTTTTCAGGGTGGCTGTTTTGGGTGACTTTTATTTTATTTATTTATTTCAGTCTGTAGTTGTAACTTTTTTCATTTTTTTCCATTTTCATTCATTTTTCCATTTAGTCTACCTTTACAGCATCCAAAGTACATTCAAAAATTGTTTTAAGTACGAATAATGTTTTAACACTGTAAATGTAAACTTTATCAAATATCATAATATTAGTGTTTGATTAAATACACATTATTATGTACATTGTTATATTTACATGTGTTAGTGTTCATTGTTATGAGCAAATTTCTATTTTATATTTACGCTTGAATACTGTGACTTATTTAATTTGTAGTAGGTATAAAGATTAACTTATATTTAAGTGTTTTATACACTACCGGTCAAACGTTTGGGGTCAGTAGGATTTTTAAATGTTTTAAAATAAGCTTCTCCTGCTCACCAAGGCTGCATTTATTTCATCAAAAATACAGTACTAATTGTACAATAGAAAATGTTATTGCACTATAAAAGAACTGTTCAAAGGTAGTTTATCATTTCATTTAATAATTTATTCCAGTGATTTTAAAGATGAATTTTCAGCTGCATTACTACAGTCTTCAGAGTCACATGATCCTTCAGAAATCACTTAATTATTATTATTGTTGTTATTATTATTAATTGTAATAGTAATAAAAGCAATAATGACTGGAGTAATAATTTCATTTGAAACTATATACAATAAGAAAGCAGTTGTTTAAATTTTTAATAAATATTTAACAAGTTAACATTTTTTTTTTTTACATTTAAGAAATGGGTTAAGAATATTCTGTTCTTGATGAACAGAATAATTTTCTATAAAAAAAAATAAACTGACCCCAAACTATTGTATAGTTGACTAGTCGTATGTGTATATATATATATATATATATATATATATATATATATATATATATATATATATATATATATATATATATATATATATATATATATATATATTAGCAAATAAAACACAAAGCACGCTACTGTGCAAACAGGGATGTCTCTCAGAAACCTTTAGAAGCTGTCATTTGATCATCATCACCATACTCAAGGTCTTGATCATAACATCTCTTTTTCGTCTCTTCTGTTTATGTCATGTCATAGCATTCGTGGGATAAAAGAACAGCACCTTGTTTAACTTCATCTTTCGTGAAATAGAGTTGGTGTTTAATGTATAATAAATCTGACTTATTCAAAGTAGCGTCGCTGCGCAAAAAAACGTTATGAATGGATGCACTTCCGACTGTACAATATTTTTTCTTTTTTCTTATAATGCACAGAGTTTTGAGGTAAGGGACATTTTTATTTTGCCATTCACTGACAATCGGACAGGCTCATCCAGTTCATCAAACTTCATCTTTTAAAATTGAAATCTGAATCGGAATAAAACGGTCTCCTCATAAAAGCCGGCTTATCAGCACGCTGCTACATATAAAATATAGGATTCGATTTGCGCCTTCTGATTGGTTCTTGGGACATAGCGGCTTTTGCTGTCAAAGGCAAGTGGCATTTAGAGGCTTTTGCCAACAAACTGTTATTTCTGAAAGGGCTGATGCTGCGAATTTTTTTATTTTTTATTTTTATTTTATAATTTTTTTTATTTTTTTTTCATTTAGTTGTTATTACATATTGCAATTTTTAATGCCCCCATTTCATATCTTTGTGATCTTTTCTTGGTATATTTTTTACTCTTTTAGCTTCTGTTATTAATCTTAATTTTCATTGTTCTTGATTACATTTTTTTTGGATTCAGTCATTAATTGTCTTTGTCTTGTGTTTCAGCTCTGACCAGTTTTGAGGTGGTGATCCAGTATGGTTTGGCCACCCCAGAGGGATTGGCTGTGGACTGGATTGCGGGAAACATCTACTGGGTGGAAAGTAACCTGGATCAGATTGAGGTGGCCAAGCTGGATGGGACCATGCGCACAACCCTGCTAGCTGGAGAGGTGGAGCATCCACGTGCCATTGCACTCGACCCGAGAGATGGGTAAAGCACATTCAGCTTTTTGACAGTGCTGTTCAATTATATAAATTACAGAATTAGGCTTTTACAAATTGAACTGCTATTAATTATTGAAAGATCATGATTCAAAGACCCACAGCATTTTATTGCAAATGCCTATGATTTGCTTGATCACAGCAAACATTCAGATCTGTGTTTGACTCAGAGAGAACAAGATGACATGTTTTTGTATGAAAGAGTATATATATTAGGGTTGTCACGATACTGAAATTTGCTACCAATCGGTACCGAAATTTTAAAAACGTCTATTTCCTGCGAACTTAACGAATTTAAGCACCTAAACAGCACATTCTTAAACAGCGCTGATTTGCCATTGTGTTCACATGCTCAACAGAAATAACTGTGATTGGCCGTGAAGGTCATCGGTTCACCGAACTCACTGCTGTTTACTGAGTGTAAACAGATACAGAGACACTGGAGATATATATATATATATACACAGTATACACACACACACACACACACACACACACACAGTAAGAGTACCACTAATACATAGTATTTTCAGCCACATAGTACCAGTATTTCTGTTACAAAAAGTCCAATTATCACAGAAGTACTCAAGTAAAGTCATATCACAATGAGTCATTGAATCATTAACACTGATTCATCTAGCAATGGTCATCATCCAGGTCTTAATTATTTACTCATTATATTCACTCAAGAGATTAATTCAAAAGCAATGTTTGTTTATTTGCAGTAATGAAACTCTTTTCTTTGTGAGGGAATTATTGAACTGTTAATTCATGAGATTTACACAAAAGCACTGATTTATCCAGTAATGAAGCAATTGAAGTCTTGATTGAGTCTTTAAATCATTTATTCAACAGATTTTGTCAAAATCTGATTCATTCTATTAATGATGCAACTTTCTCTTTGAGTGAGTCATTGAATCATTAATTCAAGAGATTTGTTCAGAAGCACTGATGCATCCAGTAATGAAGCAAATTGAAGTTCAAATCTACTGATTTATCCAGTAATATAATTGAAATCTTTAAGTTGGTCATCGAATCATTTTTTTGAAAGATCCATCAGTAAAGCAAATTAAGCCTTTATTAGAGGGTGAGTGAGTCATTAGCTATGTTTTCCATCCACCTATTTTTCTGGGCATTTTGGATATGATTTTGAAAATTCGCATGAAAACATATGTGCATAACGGAATAAGATAAACATTTTATTCAATAAGAAAAGATTTGCATAAACTGCGAAGGAAACACTTTTACCATTCAAATTCCAGTATGCGCATTAAAAAAGGTCATGTGATTTTGTTATAAGAGTGTATATATACATTAGAGATGCCACAATTCTCAATACAATATTGAACCGTTCGGTACGACATCCACGGTTCAATACGCGCTTGTGAATTGCGCTTTTTTCGGTTTTACGTTTAAATAATTTATGTGCGTTTTATTTCTCTCCGAATTGACTGTTTGTGTGTGCCTGTAAGTCTACGAGCTGAGATGAGGAAACCCCTCCCCACGAGTAAATATTCAATCACTACTATGCTCTAAAGTTAGTAGGCGCTCAACCATCATTCCACACTTAAACATGGTAAGCTGCGGTGAAGTGAGGCAACACAGTACGAGGAAGCGCCGGTGTCTTTCAAATCCGCGGCATGGGGACATTTCGGTTACACGTATAGACTAATCGAACGGAAACACTTCCAACATGATTGCACATCTGCGGCACCATCACCCAGCAATATCACTGTCTGAAGGTAGGATAGCAGAGAAGGTAATAAGTCCTCCATAAAACAGCAATCCCTCGCTGAATCCTTCCAGCAAACAAACCCAACTGGTTCCAAAAGACACATAAAAATAGGCAGTGTTAAGTTTAATTAAGATATATATATATATATATATATATATATATATATATATATATATATATATATATATATATATATATATATATATATATATAATTAAAATATGTTTATTTGAAATGGTCTATTTGTTCATTAACTTCACATGCATGTATATTTTCAAAATGTAGGAATTTATGTGTTCCCCAGTTTGTACATGGGCTACCAGCAGCTGTGAGATTTCAGTGTTAATTTTTTTTATTATACAATACACTAGGAACTAGTGTAACTTTCTTGGCTTTGAAGTAAAATAAAGGAGTATTGCAATAAATCGTTTTTATTTTTTTCTCATCCTTACTGTTCCTATTGCCTAAGCATAGAATAACAAAAAAAAAAACACTTATGTGTCAAGCCATCAGAACCGAACAGTACCGAAAACCGTGTTAAAAAACCGAGGTATGTATTGAACCGTAAGCTAACTGTATTGTTGCATCCCTAATATATATATATTAGTGCTGGGCCGTTATCGGCGTTAACGTGCTGCGTTAACGCGAGACTCTTATCGCGCGATAAAAAAAAATATCGCCGTTAGTCTATTCCCAAAGTTGGGCTGGGAGCTGGGTCTATTTTACGCAAGCTATGATGACTTTCACCTTGATATATTAGCGCGGATGTATACCTGACTGGTGAGCCGTCTGACAAAATAGTGCCCTTCTGAATCAAATCAGCAGGATGCCTGACTTTAACTGCAGTTCCACAGTTTCACTTTAACTCATGAACATTTCATTCATGCCCTCGTGACAAACTAGGGGTATTAGACGCAAATAAGGAGTAAGGACTGGTGAGAGTGTTGTGGAATTTAATAACAAATGCCAAATGGTCCTTTACTGACAGCCGCGTGTGGATCTTGTCGGAAAATATGGCGAAAGGTCCTAAAGACCGCGGTGTTTACTTCAATAATGCCATTAATATAGGCATACTCTACATGTCTTAATTCCATTTCTGTTTAGTTCAGGTATGACTTTAGTCGGATTAAAGTAATCAAAAATCGCTGTTTAGAGCTTATGTAGGCCTCCAGTTCAACAATTATGTTTAACGGAGTAAACGGTGAGTAAACACAATTACATCTTATTAAACCTAATTTATTTTCATCACCAATTATCATAGTAGAACAGTTTATCAAGCAGTTTGTGATGCATTTTGGAAACCACAGATGAGCCCCTGGTTTAATGCGCCACCTGGCTTGAGAAACCCGTTCTCAAAGATTTACTATTTGGGTAGCAACACATATTCTGAATGCCTTCGGCAGAATTCAAATGAGCCATTTTAATCTATATTAATCTAGATTAATTCCAAGATTAAAAAAAATTAATCTATGCCCACCTATAATATATATATATGTCTTTTATGCGATAATCCAGTTTTGCGCATGAAGTTAATTTGCATTTTTGGATGGAAACATAGCTATTGAATCATTCATTCAGGAGGTTTGTTCAAAAGCACTAATTTATCCTGTAGTAGTCGTTACCGAGTTCCTTTAATGAGCAAGTAATTAAATATCAGTATATAAGTTTTTAATAGACTGCAGCAATTAAAAACAACAATTAGCACTTAATTTAGCCAGAAACTTTAGAAACTTGCATTGTAGTTTGGTTCTGTTTTCACAATTGTGTAAGAACCAAGATCTCTATTTTAAACAAACAAACAAACAAACAAAAAATAAATAACCGAATAAAAAAGGTGCTGTTCCAAGTAATGTCTCTTCCCCCAGAATTCTGTTCTGGACTGACTGGGACGCCAGCTTGCCCAGGATAGAGGCTGCGTCTATGAGTGGTGAGGGTCGTCGCACGATCCACAAAGAGACCGGGATCGGTGGCTGGCCCAATGGCCTCACTGTCGACTACCTTGAGCGCCGTATCCTGTGGATTGATGCCAGGTATGCACACATTATTGCTGCTAACATAAAAGTAACACACAAAATGCAATGTATGCAATTTTCTAATAATGAATATGTTTAGATCTGATGCCATCTACTCTGCTGCTTATGACGGTTCGGGCCTGATCGAGGTGCTGCGGGGTCATGAACATTTGTCTCACCCTTTCGCCGTCACCTTGTATGGAGGAGAGGTGTACTGGACAGACTGGCGGACCAACACTCTGGCCAAGGCCAACAAATGGACGGGACACAACGTGACTGTGGTCCAGAGAACAAACACTCAGCCGTTTGACCTTCAAGTATTTCATCCATCCAGACAACCTCAGGGTGAGAACCAGCAGGAGCTGATAAAAAAAAAAAAATACAATTAAATACTGACAGGTCTTCCTTTCTGTGTGTTTTGTTCCATTTGAAAGCATTGCAGGTCAGTGTTGTTACCAGTGTTGTGTTGTAATTAAAGCTATTAAAATTATAAAGATTTATTAATTCAGTACTGTACATTACAATCACAACTAGAGGGTTTGAATATAAGTTCTAAAATGTACAATAACTAATATAAATAATAAATTACAGCTAAATACAAATGCAAAATAAATAACACTGCTAAAACAACAGATTTCTTATCTTAAAAATAAAAATGTAAAAATCTTTTTTTTTTTTTATTAGAATATGGTACGCAAGTTGGGATCACATACAAAGAAAATAAACAACAACAAAAAAAAACAGATGAAAAAACAAAACAAAAAACAACAACAATACAGTCAGGTACTGGCAGGTGGATGTGTTTGCGTGTATGTGTGTGTATATGCGTGTTTGTGCATGTAAAGGTAACTTGGTGGACAGGTCAGCGTACCTACATAAGAAAAAAAAAGATAAACCATGTATACATAAACATATGTATAATAGTCAATAAATGAGGCAAATAACATAGTTATAAATAAAACAGAAAGAAACCAATCAGTGGTAAGGAGTGACAACAATGATAGTAATGTAATGATAGTAATAATGACAGTAAAAAGAAAAAAAAGACAACAGTAATAATAACTGACAACAACAACAATAATAATAATAATAATATTAATAATTAAAACAAGTACTACACCAACTACTACTACTACAGAAATTACTAATGCTATAACTACTACTGCTGCTACTACAGCTACAACAACGACTACTACTACTACTACTACTACTACTACTACTACTACTACTACTACTACTACAATGTCTACTACTACTGATACTACTACAACATCGACTACTACTACTGATACCACTACAACATCGACTACTACTGCAACGTCTACTATAACTGATACTACTACAACAACATCTACTACTACTACAACGACTGCTACTTTTGTTACCACAACATCTACTACTTCTGATACTACTACACCAACGACGACAAGTACTACTACTACAACATCTATTGCTTCTGATACTACCACACCGACGACGACTACTACTACTATTACAAAATCTATTACTTCTGATACTACTATACCAACGACTACTACTACTACAACATCTATTACTTCTGATACTACTATTCCAACGACGACGACTACTACTACTACAACATCTATTACTTCTGATACTACTATTCCAACGACGACGACTACTACTACTACTACTACAACATCTATTACTTCTGATACTACTACACCAACGACGGCGACTACTACTACTATAACATCTATTACTTCTGATACTACTACACCAACAACAACTACTACTACTATTACAACATCTATTACTTCTGATACTACTACTCCAACAACGACTACTACTACTACTATTACAACATCTATTACTTCTGATACTTCTATACCAACGACTACAACAACAACATCTATTACTTCTGATACTACTACACCAACAACGACTACTACTACTATTACAACATCTATTACTTCTGATACTACTACACCAACGACGACGACTATTACAATGTCTACTACAACTGATACTACTACAACTACTACTATTTCCATAACCACAACTACTACTACAGTTGCTACTACTACAATGACTGCTACTATTTCTACAACAACAATAACAACAGCAACCTGAATAATGACAATGGTAGAAATACTAATAATAATGATAATGAGAAGATAACAGGAGGACAAGTCAGAACAGTAATATTAATGATAATAGTGAGGGGGGAAAGTCTTTTTTTTAATTGAATACAGTTTATAATAAATAAATCTTATGCATCATCATTCTAACAAAAGTGTGTTTTTGTTAATTTTTTTTCGTTTAGACAAATAATGTAAAGGTTTTTAGTCCCTTCAGAACGTTGTTAAAATTTCTGTTTTAACTTGAAAACTGTGTTGTGTAAAAACACTTTCGTAAGCTGATGTAACTTTTCCATTTGTTTTTCTCACAA
Organism: Danio kyathit; assembly: GCA_903798195.1. Taxonomy (NCBI): domain Eukaryota; kingdom Metazoa; phylum Chordata; class Actinopteri; order Cypriniformes; family Danionidae; genus Danio; species Danio kyathit. The sequence goes on from CAIGQS010000062.1 coordinate 299,023, forward strand.
CAATGCAATATTGTATCATTTATGTGTGATTAAATTCTAATCAAACTGAAATCACACCGGTTACCATGTACTTCTTTTTTTGCAGCTCCCAACCCATGTGCAGCAAATGACGGGAAGGGTCCGTGTTCTCACCTGTGCCTCATCAACTACAACCAAAAATTCTCCTGTGCCTGTCCACACCTCATGAAGCTCAAGGCAGACAAACACACCTGCTATGGTAGGCTGCTGGATCCAATCAAATGTCATGTTTTTTTTTTCTTGCTGGAATACTGCTTTAATTACTGAATACAGCACAGTATATTACATTACCCATGACCTTGGCATTGCAAGCAACATTCTCTGCTGTTTGAGCCTCAGGAACAATATAACTAATGTACCTTGTGATTAAAAAAAATAGTTGGCAACATTCCACGGTAACCATTTCAATCAAAAAAATGTCACATGATCTCACTACATTTTATTCATCAAGTGGTACTGTAGCTGTTCAATATAAATTATTTCCATTTTAATCCACTGCACTGGAAATAGAAGATCGAATCCTTTTTATCTTATTATACAGTACTTCATGCAGATGTAAGTTTAATATTGCAGATTTGTACTGTAGAAATATGCTAGTAAGTTATTTTAAACACAGCCTAAATCTGGAGTTCAAATTTGAGTGATTAGTAGGCAAAATTCCACCACTACAATACTTCTTGCAGTGTAATGTTTTTTGTTAGCATATAGCTGAATCTGTTAGCATTTCAGTACTACTTCACCTTAAATGTTCATCCGTTAGTAGGTTTACTGTAAAGTAGTCTTAATTTAGTGTCACTAAATAACTAATGTAGTTATTATTAATCATTTTATTCTGTCTTTTTTGTTTTTGTGAATTTTTGTCATGTTTTATGGTTTAATATATTTGTATTTTGTTTTGTTTTGTTTTTTTTTTTGCTTTTTCAGATTACTAGCTAAAATAATAAAAAGCAAAAAAATAAATCAGCTAAAGATGTGATCAAAATTTATTAAAAATAATAACCCACAGCCTGATTTAAAATTTCTGTTTTGTTTGCAATTTCAAGTTAAATTCACTGTATTACTTTCTGTGTTTGTTTACTATGAATTTCTGATATTAAGTTGTTTTTTGTTATTTTAAACACAGCCCAAACCTGGAGTTCAATTTTGAGTGATTAGTGAGCAAAATTGCACCACTACAATCCTCCTTGCAGTGTAATGTTTGTGTTAGCATATAGTTAATTCTGTTGGCATTTCAGTACTACTTCACCTTAAATGTTCATCCATTAGTATGTTTAGTATCAAGTAGTATTAAGGCCCGTTCACACCGGGAGGCTTTTTGCTCCCGTTTTTCGTCGACGTTTAACACCTTGTGACTAAACAAAGGGCGCTAATGTGATCGTGCACACCAACGCGCAAAACGCCAGGCATAAAAGCGTCATTTTTAAAAGAAACACCTCATGCTCGTTTTTTTTTTGTTTTTGTTTTGATGCACCTTGTCAAAAACTTCTCCACCAATCAGACTGACACTTTTATTCACGTGCTCGGAGCTGCTTATGTAACAGTAAACATCATTTGGAGACACTTAAGCGCAAAACAGTGGAGGTGATTCCAGTTTCACTTTCATTTTATGAAGATGAATGTGAAGCTGCTTTTATTTTTATTTTTTATTGGTGTCTGAACACAAAGAGCTGTTTGATAACCGCAACCACAATAATGTCCGTAGGAGTGGAGAGTAGCAAATAGTATTTGATGGTGAGTTTCATTTTTCTTTCATGACTTGCAAGTTCAACAAGCGCCATCTAATGTCAGGAGGTGATTTTGTGCATTCACTTCACTCAACGCCGATAAAAATCGCCTGTCTTCGAATGCAGAAAATCGTTTCTAAGAACGTCAACGATAAATGTGAGTGAAAAGCGTCCCGGTGTGTACGAGTGTTTACAATAGTCTCACTGAATAACTATTGTAGGTTTTATTAATCATTTTATTCTGATTTTTTTTTTTTTGTGAATTTTAGTCATTTTTTATGGTTTAATATATTTCTATTTTGTTTTTGTTTGTTTGTTTGTTTTTTCAGATTACTAGCTAAAATAATAAAAAGTAAAAAACTAAATTAGCTAAAGACGTTTTATCATTAAGACGTCAAATATCATTAAATATAATAACCTACAGCCTAATTAAAAATTTGTGGAAACTTTAGTCTTGTTTGAAATTTCTCGTTTAATTCACTCTATTACTTCCTGGGTTTGTTTACTAGGAATTTCTGATATAAACTAGTTTTTACACCATTTTTACTGACTGTTTTCCAATTACTATGTTTTTAAATGTACTAATTTTTATCTCATACTTTAGGGCAGATTGTAAACAATTTTCTACACAGGCTTCTTTCAGAGTCCTCTCACGTTAGCACTAGATCCCTCAGTGTTGGGTGTTTTTCTGCTCTGACTCAGAGTATGCCTGTACTCTTGTGTGGGCTGTAAATCTCGTTTTAGAATCAAGAAAACAGCAGCGTGGCGTGTCCTGCCGCCCGGATGTAGGATCAGTGTTTAGTATTCAACAACACAGCCTTTATTCTGGCTCTGAAGAGAGCAGAGTGATTGGAGGAAAGACCTGTAGCTGCAATGATGAATTAACACTGATCTTATAGAATGGAAAATGCTGTTAAGGTTCTGCGTTCTCCGTTCGGGCTAATCAGTATGGAGAAAACACATCAGCATATTAGACAAGACCGTAGTCCCTTTTAATCATGGTGTCATAATAAATACGGGTTGCGTTTGATTGATTAAAAGCAGAGTAAAAATAGTACTCTTGTGATATATTAGCTGTTTTCTATTTAAATATATTTTAAAATGTCATTTAATGCTTTGAAAGCAAGTTTGAATTTTTTGTAATTACTATTCTTCAGTTTTCGGTGTCACATTATGTTTATTTAATTGTTACAGTAGTTATATAATTATGACAAAATTAATATTGTTTTTTCTTTTTTTTCTATTTATTTGTGTGAAAAAATCTTATAAAGCTTATATAAAGATGTGTGTGTGTTTTTAATCAAATAAATGCAACTTCAAACCAGGGTTATTATATGTAGTTAAAGATGCTGTATGTAAGTTTTTGACTCTTCTAAAGCATAGAAATACCACAATATGTTTGCAGATATTTAATAAACATGCCAGGTGAACATTTTTGTTGATCTGAAAAACAATGCTGAAGTCAGATATTCTCCTTTGAAAATGTCTTTGTTTTGGTTATTTTAACCCGCCCAATGCCAGTTTAGCCAATTATATTTCAGCATCCTGGGGTTGCCTTGCTGGAAAACAGTGTATTTGATTCATTCAGTCATGAAGGCTCTCAAAGTGTGCGTCCACGACCGAAATGCGATCTCCGGTGGGCGGTAGCAGATTCCGAAATGAGACGCAGATTCAGAGTTCCACATGAGGTTATTAATTAGCAAATAATATAAATATTACTAATGTAAACATTAGGTGAGCAGGTTACATTGTAACCCCGTGTCCTAACAACACTACGTGACACGATTTGCAGTGATAAGCAATTTGGCTGTTTGCACCAGACGCAACACGACAGAAATTTAAATACAGCACAAAAAAAAAGCACAGAGTTTGCACTCACTCATGAAATGGTAAGGTTTATAATCTAATTAATACACATTAAACATTTTTAACATTATTATATGTACATGCTGAATAATTGATATTTGTTTTGTAACTTTGCAGTTCTAGTTCAATTTTACTGTAGGCAGACAACTGTATGGCAATAAATGTCATGTAAAATGCCATTCAAACTCACATTGTTAGCATCTAACACTAAATAAAGCACATGAGGTGTACCTGAGGTGATCATTGTTTATCCTGTTGTTCACCTGTGAGAAATAGAAGCCATTTCTAAAATAGAAATTTTAGGTCTTGGTTAGGACAAAACCTACTTTTAGTATGCAAAAAATACTTCTATCGCGTGTCGTTGCTTTTAGTTAGATAACAGTTAAAATCGGCCTTTAGGCTCAATATTCGGGTACACTCACATCAATCTGGCAACCTGCACTTGAGTGTGTTTTGATCAAGGAGTGCAATACCTAGTTCAATCACTGGGTGTCAAACTTGCTTACTGCACCTTTAACTAAAACTAAAGCTACAAAATTAGTTTCAATGTTGTTTATGTAAACGTTAGCTGAAGTACTGTAAAATAAAATGCATATTAAAAACAAAAAATATATATTTTATATAGTTGTCATTTATAATATCTGTAATTGGCATGTAGTTTAGTTTATTTAAACAAAATTAAAATTATAATTACAAACATGCATATAAACTGATAAAGGTGACAAAAACATAAAATTGTGCCAGATTCAGACTTAAAAAATAAAACTAATATCTTAATGATGATAAAAGAGCACTCTTAGCATAACAGATGACTTTTAAAAAAACTAAAATCTGAATTTTTCCTAACTTTCATCCAGCACTATACTGTATTTTTGTGATGTATTGTAAACGCTGTTTATTGATCATCAGTAAAATGATTTGTCAGGCTTATTTCCTTACATATTCACAATAATATTTGTAGTAATGATGACTTTGATGATGATTTTTTCTGTTCAGAGTATCGTCAGTTCCTGCTTTACGCTCGTCAGATTGAGATCAGAGGGGTGGATATTGATAATCCCTATTACAACTACATCATCTCCTTCACTGTGCCTGACATTGATAATGTGACTGTGGTGGATTATGATGCTCTGGAGCACCGCATCTACTGGTCTGATGTTCGCACGCAAACCATCAAAAGAGCCTTCATCAATGGCACTGGTGTGGAGACGGTGGTGTCTGCTGGTGAGATTATAGCTTGAGTTTTAACTTCTGTTATTCTGAGTAAACATTGGCCCCAAAACAATAGATGAAAATGTAAAAATGGATAAACGTCTTTGTTTAGAAAGACAAATGACCTATTATTAGTATGAGTGGTATGAAGTAGGGTTACTCTAGTGTCACTGAATACCTATTATAGTTTTTTATTGATAGTTTGAATTAGTCTTTTTCTATTTTCATTCATTTAGGATATTTTGTCTATTTTTAGTTTTTTATATTTGAATCATTTATATATATTAATATATTTGTACATTATTTTATTTTTTTATAATTTTAGTTTCAACTTGCTTAAAATGAAAAGCATTTCCTTGGCAACTAGCAGAAATAATATCTATCTATCTAGATCTATCTATCTACTCTATCTATCTATCTATCTATCTATCTATCTATCTATCTATCTATCTATCTATCTATCTATCTATCTATCTATCTATCTATCTATCTATCTATCTATCTATCTATCTATCTATCTATCTATCTATCTATCTATCTATCTATCTATCTATCTATCTATCTATCTATCTATCTATCTATCTATCTATCTATCTATCTTTCTTTAGGTAGGTAGATAGATAGATAGATAGATAGATAGATAGATAGATAGATAGATAGATAGATAGATAGATAGATAGATAGATAGATAGATAGATAGATAGATAGATAGATAGACAGACTAAAACATAATAAAATATAATAAACTAAATAATTGCCTACTGCCCATTTTAAGTATATACATCAGTTTAAAAATATTATTTATTTTTTATATTTTTTTTTTAAGTAATCCAAGGATTATAGATTCAATTAATAAATTGTGTGTGCGTGCGTGCGTGCGTGTGTGTGTTTTATTAAAAACTGGAAACTGGAGTAATCACTGACTACATTTTTTTACTACATCTTATAATAAATTAAAATTGAAACTGGTTATTTTACCAAGAATGCATAACATTTTTACAATTTTCTTGTTTTATTCTGTTTTTATTATAAAACAGCACCCGTTTGAGTCATAATAACCTAATAATAACCTTTATTTAACCAGGTAAGTCAATTAAGTGCAGTTCTCATTTACAATGATGACCTGGCCAAGAGGCAACATGAAAAGCAGATACAAGTTTCAGATGTCATTAGATGTTAAAATGATAAAAGCCATTATTGCGGGACCCAAACATTTAAATTATAGGGCATAATTGTCAATGAAATCTTTCTTAAAAATAAATTACATTCAAATTTTGGAAATAACCATTGATCCTTAACCTTGCCTTATCCTATTGAATGTTGATTTTTCAATAACCCTGACTTTGAATCAAAAATGAATATTTTCTCAGGATTAATAGCTTCAAAAAAAACAATCATCAGTTCCTGGTTGCCTCATAATCTCCTGTCAATTCAGCGATGGTTATACAATTTTATAGACATTGTTCGACTAGATCAATCCACCGCCTTTGTTAACAGAGCAAAGATTTCAATAATTCTTCATTGAAACTAAATAGGTGATAATTTGACCTCCATTATTAAAACTTAAATGATTTAATAAAATGATGTAGGAGAAATGATTAAGATGTCTTTTAAGATATAGGTGACAACAAACTATTTTTTTCTGTTTTCTATCTTATCTGTTCTACAATCATTTTATTAGACACCTTTTTCAGTTATGTACTTCTCTGACATTATGTATATAGTTGTTCCCTTTTATACTTGTATACTTACAGGTTTCTGTATGCATACATGTATATATTTGTATATGTGTGTTTGTTTGTGTGTACTCATATAATTTGTAAACATTTTTATTTTGTTTCTTATTGTGCTAGACACATTGAACCAAGTCAATGCTGAGATATTCTGTTATTACAATTGTCAATAACCAAAAACACAAAGTTTAAGTAAAAAAAAATTACATTTAAAACATTCCTACATTTTAGTTCTTATTACGTTGTCATACTTTCTGGAGGAATAAAAACAAATTAAAATACATGTTTATTTTTGCATTGTTGCATCAGATTTCTTTTGCATCATTCCTTTTTTCTTTTTCCATGCCAGATCTCCCTAATGCTCAGGGTCTGGCTGTGGACTGGATCTCCAGAAACCTCTTCTGGACCAGCTATGACACCAATAAGAAGCAGATCAATGTAGCAAGGCTGGACGGCTCCTTCAAGAATGCAGTAATCCATGGACAAGGACTGGACAAACCTCACTGTCTGGTGCTGCATCCCATCCTGGGGTCAGTACAAGTATATACTGTACACATGCATATTTGCACATTTTGGCTTAGCATTAGCATATTTTTGTCATGTTAGCCTCTTTTCCACTCAGCTTGTTTAGTAAGCTACATATGGAGAGGAGCAGATGTTGTGCCAGTTTGCTGCTGGCAGAGATTATAAAGGGTGTAAATGAGAAACGTTGGCGTTGCTCATGAGTGCCCTTAATTTGCACTTTTCAGTCTTTTGCCTTGGCTAGTTTAAACCACATGTAGTTGCGTGCTAGTTTCTAGACAGGCTAGGTTTTGATAAACAGAGTGAGATGAAAACTGTAGGCACTCGACTGATATTTGATCATTTGTTTGGTATGTTTTATTAATGATTATTTCTTATGCATTCATATTTAAGCAATATTTAAACAATGCTTTTTAAAAATAATTGTGATAGACTTTTGTGATTGTTGTTTTGCAGGCTTTATAAGATTTTCTTAGTATTCGATTCAAAGAATATCTAATTCATATTCAGTTTAAATATATATTAATATAGGAGTTCTTTCTTTGATACTTTTTCTACAATTTTTTACATTTCTCTTGAACCATGCCCTTTGATTGCTATGTTTGGTGTAATGGCTTTGTTGGATGAACTTTCAAATAAGAATGCTAATGTTCTAGCCTTTGCGTCACTGATAGCCCGGAGACAGATTTTATTACACTGGAAGTCTTGTAAACCTCCTCCCACTGTCCCATGGTTTGAAGATTTGATGTCTTTTCTATACATTGAAAAAATTAAGTTTACATTAAGAGGTTCCACTGAAAGATTTTATAAAAACTGGCATCCTCCAATCGATTTTTTATCAGGAATACAACACACCTCTTCGCTGATTTATAAGATTTGTTTTTTTTTTGTTTTTTTTAAGAAAGATCTCTGCCCTTTTTATTAATGTGTGCGTGTGTTATTTATGTTTTATGTATATTTATTTAGTTGCTTTGACAATTCTTGTAGGTGCTAATGTTGTTGTGTGTGTGTGTTTTTTTTTTTTTTTTTTTTTTTAATTCTCCTCCTTGGGGGTGGGATGGGAGACTGAGGGTTTTTGAATGTTCTTGTTTACCCTTAGTTATTGAAAAAAAAAAAAAATACAAATTGTAAATTGTTGATATTGTGATATTTTCTTTTGTAGACTGTACAAAAACAAATTTTATATATATATATATATATTTTTTTAGTTTTATATATATATTTAGTTTTATATATAATAAATTAAATGTTACAATATTAGATTTCCTGAGCTCTAAGATGACAAGAAAATTAATTTATCAATATTTTAACTACATATTACAATCTTCATATGAAGAGTTCAGATGCAAAAACCTCTTAGTGCCGTCTGAATTTTCCATCGAAAATAAGCATTATTCTCAGCCTCCTTTGTTAATGTTGAGTAATCTCACTTTGGAAACCATGAAAAAAGCTTATTCTTTGCCATAAAAGTAAAATTACTAAACCTAAACACTGGAGCCTGATAAAAGTCCTCATTTTAGGTGAAAATTTCAGACGGCATTTAGAGGTTTTTGCTTCTGAACTCTTCATATATCTTAATCTACATTGTTCAATTACAGAAAGCTTTACTGGCTGGATGGAGACAACATCAGCATGGCCAACATGGATGGCACCAACCACACACTGCTGTTTACCAATCAGAAAGGCCCAGTGGGTGAGTGACCCCTCTTACGAACCTTTTGTTTGCACAAAGCTAAAAGAGGATATTTTAAACATTGATTTATTTATTTTTTTTTGTGGCAGGCTTGTCCATTGACTTCGACACAGAGCAGTTGTACTGGATCAGCTCAAGGAACAGCACCGTCAACCACTGTAAGATGGATGGCTCTGGGTTTGAAGTCATTGAAAGTGTGAAAGGAAAACTCACCAAAGCTACAGCCCTCGCCATCATGGGTGAGAGAATATTGTCAAGCTATAGTCATCAGTGGTGGAAAAAAAGTAAACATTTCTTGTGTTGGATTGCCTCAAAGACACTAGATGAGTTAGTGTTTACTTGAAGGTGAGCTATTATGTAAAATTCAATTTGTAAGGTGTTTGAACATAGATGTGTGTCAACACTGTGTAAAAAAAACAGCCACTTTTTTATAATGCCCATACATTTGGTTGTTTCCAAACACCAGACAATTTTTTAATATCGCACCAATGAACATACAAGTCTCCAAAAACTCCTGACATCCTGAGCTATTGAGCAAATTATGGTTGAATTTAAATTTTGAAGGTAATGTGGCAACGAATTTTGGTAAAGTGTTATATTTGTGCCAAATTTATTTTACACCTGACTCCTTCACCAACATTAGGGTCAGTTAGATTAACCTCCTATCTAAAACAAGAATGTCACTTAACATTTTGAGAATTTGCTTTCTGAATGTGCTTTTTTTGACAAGCTGTGTGACTGATATGGCTAAAGTTTACCATCTTCTCTGACTATTCCCAGAGACCAGAGCTGTGCTGTTAGATGTATCCCATTCATTAACACACTTTTATTATGAACTGTACTGTATAGTCAGGTGACAGACCTTTACGGTTTCTGTTAGGATAAGAGAAATTTACTTTAGTGTGATGTAATCAGTAACAAGCTGATGTTAATCAGATCAGTAACATATGCTAGTCGATGAGTAGAGTTTTACTCGAGCTTTACTCCACAACAACTACAAAAATTTCACTAACCGTTTAAAAGCAGTTGTAACGTCTTCCTGTCCGTTTAACTCTGCTTTGAACATGTAAGGCTTTAATCCACTGTTGGTTATATCGGATATTTTGTCTGCATGAGATTGGCTTGTTTTGTTGTATCTGGAGTGTCCAAATAGCTCATAAAGGCTCCGCCCTCTTCTGGAAAGCAGCAGCTCATTTGCATTTAAAGGGACACAATCTAAAATGGCATTTTTGCTCAAATACAAATGTATCTACTTTAAAGTTATGCTAAGTATTATGTCATTTGGAGTTACTCACTGGCCTTTGTTTTGTTTTGTTTTGTTTTGTGTGTAGGAGATAAGTTGTGGTGGGCCGATCAGGGCATAGATCAGATTGGTACGTGTGACAAGAGCGATGGAGGAAACTGGAAGGTTCTGCGATATAACACCTCACCCATTACGCACATGAAAATCTACAATGAGACCGTGCATCAGATAGGTCTGTTTGTCATATTTTGTTGTATATTTATGACTTTTTTTTAAATAGCTATTTTTAGAGGTAAAATAATAAAATATGAGTTTAAATAGAAGTAATTAGATTTTTAAATGACATTTAAAATAATGACAAGTATTATTATTATTTTTATTATTTATTATTTTCATTTATTATTACTTATTATCATTTTATTATTTAATATTTTATATGTTATAATTTGTTTATTATTTTTAGCATACAATTTCTTTATTTTTGTGGCCCTAAATTTTTTTAAATGACAGTGTGTTATTATTTTTTCATTAAATGTTAAAGTAATAATTATTTGTTCAAATATAGTAATAATATTAATACATAGTATTGCTATTTTAAAATAATAATAATTAGAATAATATTATAATTAATATTTTAATAATGTTTTTAAAATAATATTGTTGTTGTTGTTGTTGTTGTTGTTGTTGTTGTTGTTGTTGTTGTTGTTGTTGTTGTTGTTGCTGCTGCTGCTGCTGCTGCTGCTGTTGTTAGCAGTAGTAATAGTAGTAGTAATATTACATAACTAAAAATGACAATATATCTTAATACATTTTAATGAATTCTAACTATATATGTATACAAGCTATAAATAATCCCAAAATATAATGCCAATAACTTAATGAAAAATGAAATAATTGAATGTGTTTGCTTGGTATCTCCTCTAGGTACAAACCTCTGCAGTAAGAACAATGGCGACTGCTCTCAGCTTTGCTTGCCAACTTCACCGACTTCAAGAGCCTGTATGTGTACAGCTGGGTACAGTCTGAAGAGCGGCCAACAGTCCTGTGAAGGCAAGATCTCCTACAAACATCACTAACATAATAAACAGCAAAAATCAGTCCAAGGCACTCCAATATTGTACCCAAAGAGCACTGACACATTATTTAAGCTACCCCTGAGCTCTTTTTGTTTGATTTTGGATCACTAACATAATGTTCACTGATATATGCTTTCATATATGCACATTTTAACATTGTGTGTTTTGCAATTGTCTATGAAGGTATGGGTTCATTTTTGCTGTACTCTGTGCATGAGGGCATCCGTGGCATTCCTTTGGACCCCTCAGATAAATCTGATGCCCTGGTACCAGTATCCGGTACCTCTCTTGCTGTGGGCATTGACTTCCATGCCAGTGAGTATACAGATATGTTCGTGTGCAAGCAGGGCCTAAAATTAACATTTTCTACACATGTGAATTGAGAAAATGTATTATTATTGTTATTAGTAGTCATCCTTATCAATAATATGCATGCATTTTAGCTTTCTTAATTTTTTTATTTTTTATTTTACTCTCCATTATTTATTTACTTAATTATTACATTATTTTCTGAAATTCTAAAAACAGAACTTTAAAGATTTATTTTATAATTATTAATACAAACTTTATTGAGATATTTTATTATTTATTCAAATGATATAATTTAACAAATATCACTATAATACTATTGAACTGTGACGTATTTCATCATCATTTTAATATATTTATATAATATAATATTTTAATATAAATTGGTATAGAGATCATGGAGTTTCTGTGTCACATTTGCAGCTATTTTTAGAATTAATTGGTCTTTAATTGGTCACACTTTACAACTTACACACTTATCATTAAATAATGCATTTACTAACGTGAACAAAGTATGAACAATACCATGTACAGCATTTAATAATCATAATTCAACATGTATTACTGCATTATTACAATTTAATATCTTTTTTGCTAACATTATTTGATGCACTGTGAGATAAGAGCTAACGAACTAACAAGCAACAAATGTATTTTCATTAACTTTCATGAACAAATATTGCAATAAATGTATTGTTTATTGTTTGGTCATGTTAGTAGATACATTAAATAACATTAACTAATGTAACCTTATTGGAAAGTGTTACTAATTAATTTATAAGAAAGTCCTATGTGGCACTTGCTTCTAGTTTTAGGTTTTAGGCCCTGTATGCAAGAATTTAGTCAAAATAAAACTTTCTTGGGTGTTTCGTTCTTCTCCTTGTGCACTGTAGACAATGACACCATCTACTGGGTTGACATGGGCCTGAGCACCATTAGCCGAGCCAAGAGAGACCAGACATGGAGGGAGGACATTGTGACCAATGGCATTGGACGTGTGGAAGGAATCACTGTGGACTGGATCGCAGGTGTGCAAATGTGCAAACAACACCATTAACACATTATTGCATAAGCCATCTTACACATTGCACTGTTATGTGTAAACAGGCAACATCTATTGGACTGACCAAGGCTTTGATGTGATTGAGGTGGCCAGACTTAACGGCTCCTTCCGCTATGTGGTAATCTCCCATGGGCTGGACAAACCACGGGCTATTGCTGTACATCCAGAAAAGGGGTGAGGAAATAAGCCTGTATATGTAGTGAAGATATGTCTGAATTAGGGATGCTAACGATTACCCAATGAATCAATTGTCAGAATGGATATCATTTAATTGCATAGATTTGAGGCATTCTCCAGATATATCACTATGTCCTATGCATATTTGGGAAGAAAATATTAGACTTGCTTAAACGGATGCACACATGCTCAAGTTGCCTATGTGTACATTTTAGAAGGTGCTATGGATATATTGTAAATTAGTTATTACATTTAATCGTTCAATGATTCTATTCAATTATCAAGCATTGATTTTGATGGAGTTTTTTTTTACAGTAAAACAAATTCCTTTGGATGACGATTCTTAGGTTTTGAGTGTTATTTGCACATCCTGTCATACATGAGTACATTATCAAGTACACTTTTTTAACTACAGTGTGATTTTTCATGGGTATTTGTGGAAATTGACATCCATAGTCTCAACATGTGAAATAGAATGTATTTGTTGTTGTTTTTTAGTCCTGTGGAAAAAAAATGGTCTTGGACTGTGTTTGTGTGTACAGGTATCTGTTTTGGACAGAGTGGGGTCAGTATCCACGTATTGAAAGATCTCGTCTGGACGGTTCTGAGAGAGCAGTTCTTGTTAATGTCAGCATCAGTTGGCCTAATGGCATCTCCATTGATTACCAGGTTTGTACATAAACACACTGTGACTTTTTGTCAGCAAACAGTTGCAGTATCTTAATTTAATTCAATAATTTTCGATTGAAAAGTTTGGTCAATCAGATTTTTTCAATTAAAATTTATATTCAGCAACTAGTAAAGTTTTACCAGTAAAGTAAAGACATATATAATGTTACATAGGAGGGCCTGCTGTATTGGTGTGATGCCCGAACTGACAAAATTGAGCGCATCAATCTAGAGACTGGAGAAAACCGTGAGCTGGTGCTGTCTAGTAACAACATGGACATGTTTGCTGTTTCTGTCTTTGAGGATTACATCTACTGGAGTGACAGGTATAAACCCATTTATCTGTACTAAATGAAAGTCTTAAATTAAAAGAAATCTAATAGACATCTTAACAGATCTAACCTTGGTTAAAACGAGACTAAATTTGGTCTGTCAGTAAAAATCTACCAGACAGCTAAATTTGCCCAAAATTATCAAATACACAAGAATGAATGACTACACATGTGAAGTCTTTCAAATCTATGTATTTGTTCTTTGTATTTGTTCTTAATCTGTTAGATTTTCACTGACAGACCAAATTTAGCCTTGTTTTAGTCATGGTGTCTATGTTTAGATGTCTATTAGACCAGTGCTCCCAAACCCCAAGGCCGATACCGGTCCATGGATCAATTGGCACTGGCCGCAGAAGAATTCATTAATTATTTCCGTTTTATTTATTATTTGAGTCTGAACAATCTTCTATTTTGAAAAATGACCGTATTCTCTTGTTTACATCTTGGTCACTTGACACCCAAAATTTAACCCACAAGCTAGCAAAATGAGAAAGATGATGAGAAACAGACGTCTTTGGAAAGTTTCTTTGCGGAGGGAAAAATAATGATCCACGATCTGCCAAGGGTTGGATCCAAAACCTATTTGTCAATAAATCAGGTGAATCCAGCATGTCTGTGTAAGAAAAAGATCAACTGCTGGAGCAGATGACGGCAGTCGTTTACATATCGTGTCTTTTCCGTGCACAAATTCATTATTGGGAGCGACGCGGGCGAGCAGCATGACACAATTGCGCCTTCCAGACACACCCAGACACATCCATGAAAACGTCTTCAGAATACCATGAGTCACGTAACAAGAACTGATCGAGCAGCTTCTGACTTTAAATATACACGTTTCGGTAGACTAATTATTCAAACAAACAGACTGCAGTGCTTTTTAATTTTCTCCATAAATAAAACTTGTATCAGAGTTGCAGCAATGATTTGTCAGCTTGACATCCTCTGAGAAAATGGTTGTCGCCTAGCAATCTACGTACCCCACAATCCCTCGGGCCATTGTAAAATTGTCAATTGTTGACTGGTCCGCGGTGATAAAAAGGTTGGGGACCACTGTATTAGACATCTATTTAAAACTAAATTGCTTGATGGATTATTACCCTTTGATAGTAATTTCATTTTAATTCATAATTTAAGTTCTCAGAGAATTGTATGTGTTAATCTTCCAGTGGATTTTCCAGGTTATAAGCTTTTTATCTTCTTCTCTTTCCAACAGAACACATGCCAATGGCTCCATCAAAAGAGGAAACAAGGATAACGCCACAGATATGGTGTATTTGAGAACAGGCATTGGTGTGCAGCTCAAAGACATCAAAGTCTTCAACCGCGCAAGGCAGCAAGGTGTGTATCTTCCCATACATGACTCTAAAGCTCAAAGAATACTTTGGTTGAAATTAACTTGATATGTTTTACAGGTACCAATGTCTGTAAGGTGAACAATGGTGGTTGTGAACAGCTCTGTCTGTTCCGTGGTAATGGTAATCGCACCTGCGCCTGTGCACACGGGATGTTGGCAGAAGATGGCCACAGCTGCAGAGACTACGACGGCTACCTACTGTACTCGGAGCGAACAATACTAAAGAGCATTCACCTGTCGGATGAAACAAACCTCAACGCTCCCATTAAACCCTTCGAGGACCCAGAGCACATGAAGAATGTCATTGCTCTTACCTTCGACTACAGGGGTGGCGGGGGAAAGGGAGCAAACCGCATCTTCTACAGTGACATCCACTTCGGTAACATTCAGCACATTAATGATGATGGCTCCGATCGCAAGACTATAGTGGACAGTAAGTTTCAGTCGTCTTTTCTCTTTGCTCTGTATTGTGCAGATCACTTAATTGAGGATAGCAAGTACTAGCAGTGAGAAATGATAATGAACCAAGTAGTACTTAAAAAATAAATGTACAGAATATTGTCCAATGCAAATATCCCATTTTAAATTCCTTTTCATCTTTGCCTCTGTTTCACCTAGATACAAATAATGTTCAGATAAATAAAAAAACGCTTTAAACTTTTATTCAGAATAGTAGAATGCATTAAACTGCATCAAAATTAACCGTGAATTTTTATTATTGGAACTTTATATTCATCAGTAAATCTTGAAGAAAACGTGTTTCAGAAAATGTATGTATGTAATATTTCACAATATTAATGCTCTAGATGAAAACATAAAAACTGTCTTATTGAGTTTAAAGATTTTGAATGAAAAATAGGTGACCACTTTAAAATTCTAGAATATGATTTAAAGTTGTTTATATAATATGTTTGAATAATATGTAATTTTATTTTATTTTTCTTGTAAACTACTCATGAAACTTCTTCCCAATTGGGTGTATGCACAGGGACTTTTAATTTTCAGTAAGCCAACTCAAACGCTTTCGTTGAACTGTCATGCCAATATAAAATAGCTGTGTTTAACTAGTTTCTTTAAAAATTGCTGGTCTTCACTGCCTGATTGAGATACGAAATAAAATGGGTATCAGACCGGACATAGAGCATAAATAAGGAAATTTATTTTACCACAGTATTTTCAATAGAGTTTCAGCAGTCGCCTGCTGCTCCTGATGACGTTCTATGCTTGATCAAATAAATTAACTATTTTTAGTTTATTTATATTTCATTATCAGTGCTGTAAATGTAACCTTGAAAAACACTTGGTGTGCATATAGCACACTATATGTTTGAATAAAAAACATTATCACTTAGAATATAGATATTTTTTGCATAACATGACAAAAGATATGCTTTAGATGTTTGAATAGTTTTGTAGACAACTAAATACCAATATTTTAACTTCAAAAGAGTTAAGAAATCAATATTTAACCTGACTAAACCTGATTTTTCATTCACAACAAATAAAAAAAACATTTGCAATTCTGACCAATTGGCATTTCTGTGGGAAAAATGCTCTAAATGACAATATTTTTATCTGAAGTTTGGAGGAAATGTTTTCAGCCGTTTATGAAATAAAACATTTTACTCAAACCCATATCTAATAATTAAAGACAATCCATGTCGGCGCCAATAGCCTAGTGGTTAGTGTGTCGACACATAGCATCCAGGTGCTTGCGGCGACCCGAGTTCGATTACTGGCTCGAGGTCCTTTGCCGATCCTTCCCCTATCTCTGCTCCCCACACTTTCCTGTCTGTCAATCTCCACTGTCCTGTCCATTAAAGGTGAAAACCCCTAAAAAAATATATAAAAAAAAGACAATCCATAAAAACTGACGATTTTTCAAGTGGTCTTTTTCAAGTGGTCTTATCTGTGTGCCATTATTTCTAAATATCAGAGATTGATCATTTACAAATTAAGAATCAAATATCCTAAAGAGCCATTGAATAATATCCTCATTTTGTTTGATTGATTATTGAAAACTGGTGTGCACACCAACAAAAAGATTGACCCTCTATATTCAAAATTAGTTTTGCTTTAGTTCTAGACCAGCGGTGTCCATACTCAGTCCTGTAGGGCTGGTGTCCTGCTGAGTTTATCCTCAACTTGCTTCAACACACCTCTCACGAAGTTTGTAGTATATCTAGTAAAAGCTTGATTAGCTGGTTCAGGTGTGTTTGATTAGGGTTAGAGCTAAACTCTCCAGGACACCAACCCTCCAGGACAGAGTTTGGACACCCCTGTTCTTAACATCTGCTTCCAGTCATGCCTTATAATGATTGAGTAAGGAAATAAAGCTGCATTCATTCAGCAGGATTTTGGCATGGGCATTTCACACTAACTAGAGAACAATTTTTAGGGTTGAATGATAGTTCCACAGTTCCACAATGACCTATCATTGCATAATATCATTGATGTTTTCCCATATAATTCAGGCTTCTATTCTTGGCAGAGCGAATCAATGCAGTTCAAACAAAAGCCTGATATTTATTGTCTTTATCTCCATGCATCATTAGTCCCATTACTGATTTTGTCGTTTATAACTAAAAGCACATATAAGGCTTCTGCGTGGATGCTCAGGGACTTTATCCTCATGGTTGTGGAGGGGTTTCCAACTCCACAGGGTTAAAGGGCTGCACAATTGCTCCTCCAGGACACATAACGCACCCACACCCTTTACAGCACACCCGTCCCAAAGACAACAACTCTCTGCGAAATTTGTTTGACATAAAAGCATACAACACCGGATTGGCTACAACCGATGAGGTCGCTAACAGTCTGGCGATTATAGCGAAGTTGTGAAGATGTGCTTGTGAACTGCTACTACTGTTACCAATGAGCAAGAACATAAGTGCATAGGCTGGCAGCCAGCAGATGGTGAAAACTAACACCAACAGGACGGATGTCTTAGTAACTTGACTCTGATAGCGCTCCAGTTGTGGTGCGCTTCCTTGTAGGCGCGTTTTACGTAGGAAGATGTAGAGTTTGGTATACATGACGATAATGATAAGCAGAGGCAAAGTGAAACCAAACAGGAACAGAATGGCACTGTAGACCAGCTGGCTGAGGTCTGATAGGAAGGCAAAGCAATGGATGGGCACAGTTCTGATCGGCACAGTTTTCAATTGGCGGAAAGCGAATTGAGGTGCTGCAAGAGCCACCGCGGGGACCCATATGAGAATAACAATAGCCCGTAGACAACGGCCCATTCGGAAACGATATGTCCATGTAGGGTACACCACAATCAGGTAGCGTGTCACTGCTAATGCAGCTAAAGTGAATACGCTGGCAGAGTTACAGGCAATGCCCAGGAAGCTGATGAATTTGCATAGGTTGCTGCCAAATGGCCAGTAGCCTAGGGCTATAGCGGCGGTGTGGAAGGGCAGACCAATGAGGAGAAGTAGATCTGTTGCACTCAAGGCTAAAAGTAATGTGTCTGTGCCTTGATGAGACTGGAATCTGTTTTTCCTCCTCCGTCCTGTCAGGATATAGATGACCAGTGAGTGACCTACAAGCCCGATCACTATGACCACTGCGTCCAACGTTGGAGCCAAAACCTGTGTCAGCTCCCACCTCATAGTCCCAGAGTCATGGCTAATATTCATACTGCACCCTAAAGTGTGATTCATTTAGAGTTCAACTCTGACTGATCAGTATGAAGACTGCTATCTGCTTCAGGCCAGTAATTAGCCCCTTTTGAGAGTTAATAACTTCCAAAGCATGATTGGAGTGTTTACTTCAAGAGGCTGTTTCCAGGGTGGTTGTTAGTGTTTAGCATTCGCAATTAGGGACATGTCCTCCTGGAAAGTTGAGAATATATGTTAATGCTTTTGAACATAGAAAATTCAGAGTTTTACATTGAAAACTTTTTAAAAGCAAGAAGGTTTTAATCATACAAAGGCTGTATCCTAAAGCAATTGCAGCTTGCACACTCAATAATAATTAGAAAAAATCTAATATTCTGTTACTACAAGTGACTTCTGGAAATATACTAGAAACCAATTGAAATCAAATAATATAATTAAATGTTGATTAAATCAAATGTTGATTCAAGTTTAATTTATATTAAATAAAAAAAACGCACACACACATGCTGTGTATATACAGTTAAAGTCAGATTTATTAGCTCCCCTGTTTAATTTTTTGTTCTCAATTTCTGTTTAATGGAGAGGTAAAATTATTTTATAAAAGCATGGGCATCGCTTTAGCGCCCTATATTTCTATTCAGTCCCTCGAAATGTTTTGCGATTTCCTCATGAACTACACTACTAAATGATCACCTTAGTCCCCTTTAAATTTGATATGAAAACGGTGGCAGACTTATGTCTTCCGTTTTCAACTCGTTTTTCGTTTAATCCGCAAACCACAGCTTTGCAGAGTGAGAGCAGAAGGTGTGTTTATCTATAGATTGTTATAATATCTGCATATTCACAGTTCTTTGCTATAGAAACACTTGTATCACATGTACCAATCGGGTTTCCCCATCTACTGTTTCCTTGGCGCTTCCCTCATCATCACAGCTGTTTCCTCCAGCGAAAATGCAACTCTTAACGAACATTTATCAATTAACTATGATTATAAAACACATTACAGTGCATGTGGCAATAACTATATCTTACATTCATGCACAGGATTAAACACAGTGACAGAACCACTCAGTGAATGTACTCATTTTAACTGCATATCAGACTGAAACATTATGTGTTATATCTTGTTAAAAAGTATTTCCTATTATGACTTATATTATGATAGTGAAATATGTAAATTAGCCTGTACATTTTTTAATATGTTTATATTCATGCCATTTTAAATTATAAAAGTGGCAGTTCTATTTAAAACATGGAAAAAAATACTTGAGTATAGGCTAGTATTTGAGTTTTTGAAGAAAAAAACTTTTTATTTTCCTGATAAAAAAAAAAATATATATATATATATATTGTTATAGTAATTATAGGCTCATTTTACAAGTCCCTTTAGAGTTAAACAGTTGGCTTTTACCCAGGTTTTACCACAGCTTAATATACTCAGCCAATCTCAGGGTCTGCTGGGGGCACTATTAGCTAAGCATAAATCATTGAATAGGATTAGGCTATTAGCATCTCGCTTTAAAATGAACAAATTTGTTTAAATATTTTTCCTTTTTTAATGGATGGTTCATTCATACTCAACCTTTACTTGTTCCGCACCGGTTCGTCTTTTTTTTTTTATTTTGTTTAACACAAAAGAAGATATTTTGAAGAAAGCTGGAAACCTGTAATCATTAACTTCCATAGTATATATATAGTTTCGCCGTTTCTTTGCCTACTTTTAATATTTGGGTTGGGTGAGTAATAGTACACCACTTTTTTTTTTAGGACTACACCACTGGTTACTAGATATTTTTCAGTACACTTCTATACTGCTTAAAGTGACATTTAAAGGCTTAACTAGGTTAATTAGGTTAACTAGGCAGGTTAGGGTAATTAGTCAAGTTATTGTATAACGATGGTTTGTTCTGTAAACTATCAAAAAAAATCTAAAAGGGGCTTAAAATATATATAAAAAATTTTAAACTGCTTTTATTCTAGCCGAAATAAAACAAATAATACTTTCTCCAGAAGATATATTATCAGACATACTGTGAAAATGTCCTTGCTCTGTTAAACATAATTTGGGAAATATGAAAAAAAAAATAAAAAATTAAAACAGGGGCTAATAATTCTGACTTCAACTGTATACTTCAAATGCATTTAAAACCCTTATGCATTCTCATAATCATTTGTAATTTATAATTTTGTAAAGTTGAAGATGTATTCTTCTGTTCATCAACTATTACTCTTAACATTTCATTTAATATGATGCTCAGTGCTTACCTTACGACCTTCCATGATTGCCATTGACTTGTATTGAGTGAAACCAGGCAACCCTTCATAACACAATTCCCTGGATCGGTCAATGATGGCCACATTACACACAGTCAATTCTACTTGAATCTAAGTGCTCGCTGCGACATTCCTCTTATGGTCCATTGGATGACTCTTTAGATTCACTCCAATTGCTTTGTTGTCCTTCCGCAAAGAACTAATGCGAGATTTGTCAGATAAAGGCCGATAAGTACTAGGCGAAGCAACAAACACCAAAGTGATCCTCTTTGAGATCCAAACACGATGTGTGGTTGTTCTCTCTTTTGATTACCTTTTCTCTTATGATGACGTCTTACACGTGAAATGGGCAGTGCTTGTTACGTAAGTGTCTTGTTTTTCTTCCTTTGACCTAAAGACTGATATGTTCTGCAGGATCATTATTGGTTTTTTAGCAAAAGTCAACAGCTAGCTTGAGTGTCCAGCCTGTTTTATGAGGGAGTAATTGCTGTTGTAAAGTGATGCAGAAAGATGCTGCGAAACCCCTTGTGAGATCATTAAATTAGTGAAGAGCGAATGTTACTTGCTGACTTTGAGTCATTGAGACTTTCCAAAGCCGTTGCTGAAGCTCATTGCTCTGCACTGCTTCCCAGTGTTGTGTCCGAAACTCATCCGGCAGTCGATTCTTTGTGGAAGAACTAGTGAGTGTGGTTAAAGAGATCCACAGAAGGAGGGTCTTGTATGCACAGGCACCCATCCATGAAATGACCGGATGACACTAAGCCACAAAACACACACAACAACGGCTCTCTCACAACCTGCTGAAAGCTACATGCTAGCATGGGATTAAACCTCTCAATGGGATGGGAGAAGTTAAAATAAATGGTTTGGTCTTGTTGTGTGTTGATCATAGAATTCATTTGCTCTTTGAACGATATGATATTAATCCTGATTGGAGTTCCTTTCTGAGAAGTTAAAATGCTTTTTTTAAATGTCTGTAGTGACCTTTTATAAGCATTGGACATACAGATATCAGTTTGTTCTAACAAAATTTAGGTTTATGAGGCAGAACTATGATTTAGAGAACTTGAAGCAGCTTAGCAGATGACAGTGAATAATGAGGAAAGCAAACTGCATACAATGGTAGTGTTGTTCTAGAATCAGATATAAGCAACGTGAAGTCTTTGTGCTGTTCTTGTCCCTGTTCCTACATTCAGAAGACAACGATTGTTTTTTGTTTTTCTTTTGGAGATTCAAAAAGTTTTGCGTTCATACATGTTTCAAGAATGTTTCCAGGAGGAAACAGGAAAACTAGTTTACTGATGTTACCCGCTGTAAACAAACACAGACAGCCGCATATAATAATAAAATCACAGATAATGCAGTTACATGTGAATTAAGTCCTTGTTCTTCAACATGCTGAGTATAGACATACAGTAAACAGGACACCTGGGTGGATTTAAAAATATCTGATCTATTTTTTTGTTATTGCTGGCAGCTAGCTCTCTGCAACTCTCACATGGTTGCCCACTGAAGCCAAGCATGGCTGTGCCCGGCCAGTACCTGGATGGGAGACCACAGGGGAAAACTAGGTTGCTGCCGGAAGTGATGTTAGTGAGACCAGCAGGGGGCACTTAACCTGCAGTCTGTGTGGGTCCTAACGGCCTAGTAAATTGATGGGAAATCTATACTGTTCAGTGAGTGCCGTCTTTTGGATGAGATGTTAAACCGAGGTGCTAACTCTCTGTGGTCATTAAAAATCCCTTCGAAAAAGAGTAGGGCTTTAACCCTGGCGTCCTGGCTAAATTTGCCCACTGGCCTCTGTCCATCATGGCCTCTTAACCATCCCCATATCATTATTGGCTTCATCATTCTGTTTCCTCTCCACCAATCAGCTGGTGTGTGTTGTGTGGTCTGGCGCAATGTGGCTGCTATCGCGTCATCCAGGTGGATGCTGCACACTGGTGGTGGATGAGGAGATTCCCCCAAAAATGTGTAAAGTCCTTTGAGTGTCCAGAAAATCGATATATAAATGTAAGGAATTATTATTATTATTATTATTATTATTATTATTATTACTACGTGCTTGCTGCTAATCTGATTGATACTTCATTATCAGGTTTTGTTGAAATAGTGCTAATAAACATAGCAGAGCCTACAGCAGAAACACGGCTCTGCTATCTGCCATTTTTGTTGTTACCGGTTGTTATGTGTGGATTTCTTCCTCCTTCTGTTATTGGAACTTTGATGTCATTCTATACAAAAAGTAGTGTTTAGCCTATCTACATTAACACATAATGCTCCGGTTACCAAGGTAACCCTCGTTCCCCGAGGGGTGGAACATTGTGGTTACATTATGGCGTTTTCCATACATTTCCCCATAGTGGAAGTTTCCATATAGCATTGAAGATCCCCTCCCGAAGGGGAACGCTCCGGTTACTAAGGTAACCCTCGTTCCCCGAGGGGGGGAACGGAAATGCTATGTTCCTTCGCCATAATGATTGCTCCTTAGCTGTTGAGGTGTAAGTCTCTTCCGCTAAAAAATGATGCTTTGGCTTTGCTCGCGCTGTGCTCTTATAGCCAAATTGATTGCAACGAGCATCAGCTGCGCAAGCTGAAGCTGCCAACTCATTGGCAATTCATTGGCCCGTTTACATACTATTTCAGATGATTGGCTTTCTGAACAAAATCCCCATAGTGGAAGTTTCCACATAGCATTGAAGTTGCCCTCCCGAAGGGGAACAGCGGTGTTTTGAGTTTTTTTTCCACTATATTATTTTTAACGTTTTATTTTATGAAATAAAATATTGATTTTTAACTTTGCAGAATGACTTAAACCCATTGCCGTGTGGATGGGCTGTTAGTTTAACCCTTATATTTTATTAAACACCAATTTCAGGAAACACCAAATACATTTGTCAGAAATGCTCCTGTCTCCTGTCATGGTTTTTAATTTTTTGGGTTTGGCAGAAGCTTTTATCCTAATAAATGTAGTTTTGTTTTGATTACTTTAAGCATGGTAATTATGCTGGGAATTAGATAATTAATCTTTTTGTTGGCATGCTGATTGAGCTTCACAAAAGCACACAAAGACACACAAAAACAATAATAAAAAAAAAAAATATATATATATATATATATATATATATATATATATATATATATATATATATATATATATATATATATATATATATATATATATATATATATATATATATATATATATATATATATATGCAACTAATGGAATATCAAACATGTTAAAAAATTTATAGATTTCATTGACTATTAATGGGCGGGCATATGAAATTAATTTGTGCAATGTGAAAATTGTACCCAGTATTTTAATATGATATGAGTGTTAAGTGTGCTTTTCTCTTCATTTCTTTGAACAGATGTAGGATCAGTGGAAGGTTTGGCTTATCACCGAGGCTGGGACACTCTTTACTGGACCAGCTACACCACCTCCACCATCACACGACACACTATAGACCAGAGCCGCTCTGGTGCTTTCGACAGAGATACTGTGGTGACTATGTCAGGGGACGACCATCCCAGAGCCTTCGTTTTGGATGAATGTCAAGAGTATGAAAATTCTGCTTAACGTTTGCCGTGATGCAGTGTCATATTTTAACCACACTACTGTATGTATAATAAAACTATACATTTTATTTTTATTTTTAAAAACGAGTGCAAGCTTTTTTGTTTGTTTTGACATCCAAAGTGATTCTCAAATTATTAATTAAGTTATATTATTTAAATAATGAATATTTTTAAATTATGATCATTTCAAATTGTTATTTTAATGTTGCTATTTATAATTATAAGATTATAATTATCATTTTATTTAAAAACAAATATTTTATTTATTTATTTTTGGACATTTTGTTTAGTTTTTTCAGTATTATTATTTTGCAATTATTTAAAATATTTACCAATAAATCTATATCAACTGAATTGTTTATAATCTTGTTTCAAAGTGAATGCCATAAAACCACAAAAGTGATTTGTACATAAAAATATTTTAATATTTAATAAATTTATTTCAAATTAATCAAATAAATCAATTTAATTTATTTAAAAAACTTAATAAAAATAAAAATAGATTTGTATAAAATAATGCTTAATTGTTAAATACTTCCATAATATTTTTATTTCTATAATAAATTGTTAATTTTTCTTTGTTTCTCCTCACATCAGCCTGATGTTCTGGACTAACTGGAATGAACAGTCTCCCAGTATCATGCGGGCGTCTCTTTCTGGTGCAAATGTCCTGGTGATCATTGGCAATAACATCCGCACCCCGAACGGCCTGGCCATCGACCACCGAGCAGAGAAACTGTACTTCTCAGATGCCACATTTGACAAGATTGAACGATGCGAGTACGACGGCAGCCGACGCTTTGTGAGTGGATCTGTTTTTATGTGTTTGATTTCTTAGTAGATCATAACACACAAGCTTGAATTATCATAGAAAACACACATTACTGAAATCGTGCATTCATTGAATTAGTTTGCAGAATAAGTGAACATGTCTTGTTTCTGTGTGATCAGGTGGTGCTGAAGAATGAGCCAGTTCATCCGTTTGGTTTGGCTGTGTATGGTGATTATATCTTCTGGACAGACTGGGTGCGCAGAGCTGTGCTCAGAGCTGATAAATATGGTAGAGACATGAAGGTCTTGCGCGCTGACATTCCTCAACAGCCAATGGGCATCATCGCTGTGGCCAAAGACACCAATAGCTGTGAGTTTTGTGATTTTTCCATCAAAAGAATTGTGTTGAAAGAAAATAATCATTATTTACATAATTGGGTTGTTTTTTCAGCATTTAAAATATTCTATTTAGAGCTTGACATTTATTAATTAATTAATTTATGTATTTATTTATTTATTTATTTATTTATTTATTTATTTATTTATTTATTTATTTATTTGCACAATAAATAATAATGGAGTGATTTATAATATTTATCTATTATTTTTATTTATGTATGTATTATTTTATTTATTTATTAGTTTTTTTTTATTATTATTTATTTACATTTTTATAATTTATAATTTATCTACTTATTTTTATTTATAAATTGTATTTATTTATTTTACCTTTATTTATTTATTTATTTATTTATTCATTTTTTCACATAAATAATAATAAAAATAATAATAATAATTAATTTGACTTTTTTTTTTCTAATTAAAAAAATGTGTCTGATGAAACATAAATGTGTATGTGTAGGTGAGTTTTCTCCATGCCTCACCAATAACGGAGGCTGTCAGGACCTGTGTCTGATCACATCTGAAGGTCGAGTGAACTGCAGCTGTCGTGGAGAACGCAAACTACTGGGAGATAATACCTGTGTGGGTGAGTAGCGGAGAGCTAAATTAAGTAGCTAAAATATAAACTTTCCTTGTAAGTTTTCTGCGAGCCGAGCAGCATAATATGAAAATGTGAAATAATATGAAAATTTTTTTCTGTGTCCCAGCGGAAAACACGACTTGCAACAGTGTGGATGAGTTTGAATGTGGAAACGGCGACTGTATCGACTACAGTCTGACTTGTGACTCTCTGGCCCACTGCAAAGACAAGTCTGATGAGAAACAGGCCTACTGCGGTAAAAACAACACTGTCCATTTGTACTCGATGGTTTTTGTACTTTTCCTGATCTGTACTGCTTAGAATTCACAATATTGGCATTGCATTCACAGCACTGTGTCTCAAATAATAGATTGAAGTAGTTCAAAATAATATTTTCTTTATTGTTTTATAATAAATGAGCTGTGGTTAAAAAAACGAGTTTGAGAAATCATTTCTATGTTGATTTGGAGATTTATAAAATGCATCACTATTTTCTTTTGAACTGATTCTGAGCTTAGTTTTTAACAGCAGATGGTACTTTAGGCTATGTTTTTAATGGTATGCTTAATTGCTTACGAGAAATTGCACTGTGTGTTTGGCAAGTCATGTTGGCTTTTATACCTTGAGATTAATTTAAACATAACTTACTATGAGCACTCATAACTTTTTAATCTTTATTAATGATTTTTTTAGGTTAAAGTGGTGGGAATACAGCTTTTTTTATAGCATAAAGTGTCATCTGCTATTAAAAACTAAGCTCAGAATCTATTTAGGAGAGAAAAGCAATGCAAAATCTTATAAGTGATTTTTCTAATTTGATAATATTGTTCGGTTTATTACTCAGGCTAAATTAGATGCCTTTGTTGGGTACATTTTAGTTTTTTGGTCCAGTATGTTTGAGTTATTCTATAAGAAACATTAAATAGTAACTTGATGAACATGCATTTCCATATCTGAAACTTTGAAATAATGTTCTCTTTGCACTATAAACTGTGGATTTCCTGCATAAGAAGACTTAACAGGTCAAAGTTATAGACTGAGAACTGAATTTGAACAACACTGACATGATGCCAGCATTAAGCAAACAAATAAATAAACTGTAAACTTACCTGAACTGCATAATACAACAATTTTTACAGTATATCAATGATAATAATATAAGTATTTGCTAGGGGATTTGCACAGAGACACACAGATGTGTTCGCTGAAGAGGTCATGATTGTTCTTTAATGTAAATAAAATATGCCTATTGGCCAATCAGCATCAAATGCTATCACTGGCCAATAACCATATTTTATTATTGATGTATTTTATTATTTAATATTATGAATGTGGATGTGATATTTCCTTGGTGGGTCTTTGAATTCAACTTTTACAATACAACTGCAGTCTTGAGCCGATCTCACTGGAAGAACAGATAGTAGTATTTCAGCATGATCCCTGTAAATAAAGGAATCATTGTTTATGATATTTGATGATAAGTATTCTCTCTTATTTTTTTGTTGCAGCAAACCGCATGTGTAAGAAAGGCTACCGGCGCTGCATTAACGGACGCTGTATCAAACACAGCTCCTGGTGTGATGGCACTGATGACTGTGGAGACGGTTCAGATGAGCTGCCATGCAACAGTAAGTGATATAGACGTGTGATTGCCTGAAATACTCAAGGTATGCAATGCTGAGATCTTTTTTTTTTTGTAGCCAAAAAACTACTGTCTGCATTTGTGTTTTTCAGTGACTCTGTGCAGCGCTGCTGAGTTTCAGTGTAAAGACGGCTCCTGCATCACTAACTCCAGCCGCTGTAATCAGGTGGTGGATTGTGAGGATGCCAGTGATGAGATGAACTGCAGTGAGTGTTACTCCAAACAGATCTGTGTTTGCATCCAAAAAGTTCTCAATGCCAGAACCCATTCTTGTCTTAGGGCAATTTTGAAAAACGTCAGTCAAATGTTGACTGTATATACTGAAATTACAGTAGCATTCATTCATTCATTCATTTTCCTTCAGCTTAGTCCCTGTTTTCATCAGGGGTCGCCACAGCAGAATGAACCGCCAACTTATCCAGCATCTGTTTTACACAGCAGATGCCCTTTCAGCTGTAATCCAGTACTGGGAAACATCCATACCCACTCATTCACACACATACACTATGGGCAATTTTGGGCGTACTCTCACTAGGTTGTCCCCCCTCCCCTCTTCCCCGACGGCCTGCACTCACACTGCATCTTTACCTACCGAACCTGAGCACGCTTACGTCATCGATGATGCGACTGTTCAGTTTAACAGGAAGAGAAGCGCTCTCGCTCAGCACAGTGGACATTGCTTTAGTTATATCGTTTTGTATTATTTTTAGTCATTTGGGATGCAGTGACACACAGTCAAGTATATTGCAGAACAGATCCACAACTTTTGACGCTCATAAATTGTCATAAAAGTCCTCGTGCTGCACGTATTAGGAGGTTTGCTGAAGGTGCAGCTGACGTGCAGGGAGGGGTTTGTGTCTTTAATAAACTACAACAGTTCGCGTTCATTGAAAAGTAAGAATGATTAATAAATCCATATGAAACCATCCCTTAAAAGTGAGGTCACGTGTTCAGTTTCGGGCTCAGGTGTGCTTTGTACTCACACTACAAGCATACCGCCCCAAAGCCCAGCCGAACTGTGCTCTGGCACATCTCTTCCAACCGGGGCAGGGCCCGCCAATTGAACCACGCCTGGGCATGATTCGAGGCACTCACACTTGTCAAACGAACCGGGACCGATTCGGATAGCATAGTGTGAGTAAGCCGTTTATTCAATTTACCTATAGCTGGAAACCCACGCGAGCATGGGAAGTACATGCAAACTCCTCACAGAAATGCTGACCCAGCCAGGACTCAAACCAGCGACCTTCTTACTGTGAGATGACAGTGCTAACCACTGAGCCACCGTGTCGCTCCTACAGTAGCATTCACTAATTCAAATTCAAATGAGCATTATTGGCATGAAATGCACATTATTGCCAAAGCAATTATACAATACATAATGCGAAAACAAGAGTAGATCTGTAAAATAATGATGTAAACAGGTAAATATTATATATAAAAGAAATAAAACTAATAACAATAAAAAGAGAAAAGTATTTAGAACATAAAAAAGGAGAAAGAATTTTAAAAAAAGAAGAATTTAAAAAATAAGTATACAAGATAAAAATAATAATGTGATGATAATAAACATTTTGTACAAAAAAATTTATTTAAAAAAATATACAGTTGAAGTCAGAATTATTAGCCCCCTTTTGAATTTTTTTTCTTTTTTAAATATTTTCCAAATAATTTTTAACAGAGCAAGGAAATTTTCACAGTATGTTTGATAATATTTTTTCTTCTGGAAAAAGTCTTATTTGTTTTATTTCGGCTAGAATAAAAGCAGTTTTTAATTTTTTAAAAAACATTTTTAGGTCAAAATATTAGCCCCTTTGAGCTATATTTTTTTGATAGATTTTTTTGACAATAAATCGCCTAGTTACCCTAACCTGCCTAGTTAACTTAATTAGCCTATTTAAACCTTTAAATGTCACTTTAAGCTGTATAGAAGTGTCTTGAAAAATATCTAGTAAAATATTATTTACTGTCATCATGACAAAGATAAAATAAATCAGTTATTAGAAATTATTTATTAAAACTATTATGTTTAGAAATGTGTTGAAAAAAATCTTATCTCCGTTAAACAGAAATTGGGAAAAAAATTAAACAGGGGGGCTAATAATTCTGACTTTAACTGTATATGTGTATGTATATATGTATATATGTATATATATATATATAAACCATGTTCATAAAAATGAAACTAATTTATTTAAAGCAAAATCCTCACATTTTTCTTGTTCTGCACCAATACAAATTTGTGTGTACTTTTTCGCACATTTTAGATGCTGGACATTATCCTGGCATTATACTGGTTGCTTTGTAAGGCAAGTTGCAGCATGTTACAGATGGTTAAAATAGAAAAATAAGACTTCGAAATATTAAATATTTGTCTGTGAACTGTTATTGAAATGCTAAGACATTAGTAAGAAATTTGCTTATCAAATAGTGAAATGCTTTTTTATTGATTGGCCTGTTTCGTATTTGAGTGTCTAAAATAACCAATATCTACACAATTCAGTGTATGAAAGATAATCCTTTCACTTCTAAGTTTTATTTTTGAAGCAAATACTTTACAGTCTTCTGTTTAATTCTGTTTCAGGCCCTACGGACTGTTCCAGTTACTATCTGCTTGGAGTAAAGGGCATGACGTTTGAGCGCTGTGAGTTCACTACCCTCTGCTTCGCCCCGTCCTGGCGCTGTGACGGCTCTAATGACTGCGGAGACTTCTCAGATGAGCGAAACTGCCCTGGTCAGACTCTTCACACATCAGACACGCTGACACATGGCCTCGTTCTCACAGCAGATCAAACCTGTGGTGTTGTATAATGAGATTGACCTTTCACTTTCTGTCCTGCAGAGAAAACGAAGCAGAAATGTTCAGAGAACAACTTTGCGTGTCCGAGCGGTCGCTGCATTCCCATGAGCTGGACCTGTGACAAAGAGAACGACTGTGAGGATGGAGCAGATGAGGCTCACTGTGGTTAGTGAACGTTTACACCTCTTAATTCAATTTCAATTTAACCCTCTTCTCTCTTTCTCTTTCTCTTTCTCTTTCTCTCTCTCTCTCTCTCTCTCTCTCAATTCAATTCAATAATTGCTTTATTGGCATGACAAATGTTACAATTGTATTGCCAAAGCAGTTCTAAAGTTTACATAAAAAGTAACATGCATATATAATAATAAAAAACAAAACAGTAAACAGTAGTAAAAAAAAAAAAAAGATGATATTTATACATAATAAATAAATAAAATATCAACAATACATCGTATTATTCAGTATATCACATTATTATTCAACATATCATATTATTATTCAATATATCACATTATTATTCAACATATCATCTTATTCGTACAAATCAATACAAAAATAATAATAGATCAGAATAAACTGTCCATTTAACAACCAACATTTTAGGATAAATCAGTAATAAAAACAATAATAATCAGTATATTTACAATGATTCATTCATAAGAATCTAGGTGTGTGTGTGTGTGTGTGTGTGTGTGTGTGTGTGTGTGTGTGTGTGTGTGTGTGTGTGTGTGTGTGTGTTTTTGCAGGCGCATCACTGATGTTTTTATTGGTCTGCTCTCTCTTTTTGTGACAGGCATTAATGTATTGTGCGGCTAGAATGACACAGTCAGTTTTTTCCCCTAGTAAATATTGCAGTTGTGTTTTATTGTCTGACTCAGTGAATTGTGGGTAAATGCTCTGTAGTTTGGGGTAGAATGTGTCTCGGATGTGCTGATAGTTTGTGCAGCGGGTGAGGAAGAGTCTCCACCTCTGCCTGGGCACAGTGTGGGCAGATGCGGCTCTCTCTGGGTTGCCAGTTCTGTCTGTATCGGCCCGTCTCTACAGTCAGACTGTGAGCACTCAGCCTGTATTTGGTCATTGTTGTTCTTAATTTACTGACCTTTACTGCGCTCAGATATGTTGCTGTGGTATAATCTCTATTTAGGTCTAAATAACATTGAAGTTTACTTTGTTTTGCTGCTGCTTCATTCCAGTAAGTCAGATACTCTTCTTTTCGTGCATTTATCATCTGATTGGGCTTAATTCTGTGAATGAGCATGTCCGTGTTCTGATGCTGCCTGCTGTTAGTTATATTCGTTGTGTTGGTTTGTGTTTGCAGCTTCAGGACCATCTGAATCAGGGGGCTTTTTTCAATGTCCATTTCTTGGGTTTTAAGGGCTTTATAATGATAAGAGTTGGGGTCACTCATTTTTATATGTTTCCAAAATTTGACGGCTCGTTTCTCAATACACAAGAGTAGAGGATACTGGCCTAATTCTGCCCTGCATGCATTGCTGGGTGTGTTTCTCTGTACGCTGAGGATGCTCCTACGGAACTCTGCATGTAGGCTTTCAATTGGATTTTTATCCCATTTATCAAACTCATGACTGAGGAGAGGACCCCACACTTCACTCGCGTATAACACGATAGGTTCAATCACTGACTGGAAAATTTTGAGCCAGATTCGAACTGGAATTTCTATTTGTGTTAATTTTTTAATGGCGTAAAAGGCCCTTCTCGCTTTCTCTTTTAGTTCATTCACAGCCAAATGTAGTTTTCCATTAGCACTTATTTTCAACCCAAGGTATGTGTAGCTTGTGGCAGGTTTAACTTTTGTCATACCAAGGGTGAAACTGAGTCTATTTCCCTGACTTCTGGGTTTTTTCAAAATGGTTTTTCCAGGTGTCTCCATTTTGTATTGTTAGCTGTTCATGTTTCTTTTTATTAAGGAGGTTCCAGTTGTCCCCGAAATTGTTTGAATCCACAGATTCTTCAATTGTTTTGAGCTGTTTTTGTGTGTACTCTTCCTTTTTTTTATGATTGTGTTTTTATATTTTTTAAGCTCCTCTCTCTCTCTCTTTCTCTTTCTCTCTCTCTCTCTCTCTCTCTCTCTCTCTCTCTCTCTCTCTCTCTCTCTCTCTCTCTCTCTCTCTCTCTCTCTCTCCTCTCTCTCTCTCTCTCTCTCTCTCTCTCTCTCTCTCTTTCTTATTCTCTGACTGCATAAGATTGACTTTTTCTGTAAAATTTTCTTTTATTGCTTTGTCTTTAGTGTATTTCTCATTCTTAAGACTCAAAGTGTCGGAAATTAACCTTTTATTACATTTTCAGGGACATTTCGCTTTTTATGAGGATGTTTCTCATAGAAATAATAATGATTATAATTCATATTATTATATATTAATTATATATTATTATTAATATTTTAAAATATATTATTAATAGTAATAATAAATATTATTAATTGTAAATATAATTGAGTATAATGAAATAGTAAATATTAACAAAATAACAAATAATTTAAAAACAGTTATCATTGCTATATTATTAATAAAATAAGAAAAATAACATAATAAAAAAAACTATACTTTTAATATTATTTTTTATGTTTAAAAAATAAACATTTTAATAATATTTAATACTAATATTTAAAATTTTAAACATCTGAATTATTTATAATATATATTTAGTCCCGCATTGATTTAATTATTATATTTATTATAATATTTTATTTTTTATTTATCTATTTTTTTTTAAACCTGCAATTATTTTTACGGCATTTTTTGATTTTATACGAATATTTAGAAATTAATTTTAAAAAAGTGTGAATATAATAGGTGCACAATTAAATGTATTATTATTATGCATGGATTTTTATAAGAAAATTTATTATGTAATAATAATAAGTGTTATTAATAGGTGTACAATTAAATTTATTATTATTATGCATAGATTTTTTTAAATAAAATTATGTAATAATATTAATTGTTATTATTTGTTTAACATCTTATTGGCAGCTGTGCCTGTTTATAATTCAAGCGCATGACTAGAGATGCAACGATTAACCGATTTCACTATTAAACGTGCTTTAATTTGCCAAGGTTAATTAATCGTAAAAGCTTCTCAACAGCGTGTTTCTGCATGGAACAAAACTGCTGCAACTAAACAAAGTTATGCCCACTGTGCGCTAGTTTAAAGTTCCGAGCTTGTACACCGAGGGCTAATATGCGCACACACTAGACTAAAGGCTGATTTTAACTGTGGTAGAGACTGAGACTATTAACTAAGTGGCGTTTGCATTTTCCGTCTTTTGTATACACAAGTTTGTTATTTCCAATGGAGGCACGCGGTTTTCTCCAAAGAGAAAAAAAATTAATATACCAAACAATTTTGTGATATAGTTGATCAAAAGTGCCTTCAGACAGAGGTTCAGCAGCCTTTTACTTCATTTGTTCCCTTTAAAAGGAAAATACTTGGCTCATATGTAGCTTAGATTTACTACATACATATTTAGTTTTTTATTTGTTCATTGTTCTGTCATATATTTTATTACTTAAGTTTAAATGTCAAAAACTTTTTCACTTATTTTTAAGTCCAAAGAGAAATGGACTATTGTTTGTTTTTATTATTATTTTGTGCTGTATTATTTATTTACTGTGCAGCAATAAATAACATGTTAAAATATAAGAGGTTTTCATGTGATTTTTCTAAACTAGTAGTGTTTTGAAATTAATAAATGCATAATAATCATAATAACTCATACAATCGTACAACCAAAAACTATAATGGTTGCAATATGTAAATAGCTGTAAAAATGTAAGCTAATAGAATAGAATTTATTTTAGCACTTCGAAAATGAGATATTTAGTACTACAGCACTGGTTGCCTCCTGATCACATAAATTAAAATGTATCAAGGTAAAGTTCAAACTTATTTAAATTCTTTTGACACTATATTTTGCATTTGTTTTTTTAGAAAAGTTTTTCCAGTTCTGTGCATCCAATCAGTTTGAATGTGGAAACCATCGCTGTATCTTTAAAACCTGGGTGTGTGACGGCACTGATGACTGTGGCGACGGCACTGATGAGGACAGCAGATGCAGTGAGTCACATTACAACCTTCATCAACAAACAAAAACTCTGACCTCTCCTAAACCTTGTTTATCAATCAACCTTCATCTAATGCACTTCTACCTTTGTTCATGGCTTTTGAGGATAACAGCAGATCACACAATCTGTCCATGTTGGCATCTTGCTTAATGTGCCGAGTTAAGAATTTACACTACTGTTTGTTTGGACACACTATGTTTGACGTCAACAAAACAAAAGATATGGGTATATATTTTTTCCCTTTGTAAAGGCAGTTTTCTGGTGATCACTGCATGTTTTTATGGTTAGTTGCGTTTTATTATTTGCAATAAACTTGTTTTTTGCCCTCACATCTAGGAGGGAGATGCGGTGGTAATGGTCTTTTTTATTTTATTTAAAGAAAGTAAATGTGTAAGGGATTTAAATGGGACTAAGAATATAAAGAAAAAGAAATGGGAAAGCTAAAAAAAAAAAGTATTTGTGTTTGAAAATCTTTCTTGTCTTGTCACATTTACATTAGAATGACATGAATTGCATACATTTCAATATACTCAGTTCACAATTTCGAAATGCATCACAGGATATTACTCAGGTCATTTTACATGGCTGTCACAAAAGATTTATAAACTATTAATTAACAATCTCTGAACACATATTCTTTCTCTATATTTTTTGTGTTTGGTATCTGTAAACTGTATAAAGATCAGTCTTTTTTCATTTAATTGGCCATCTCAGTCCTGTTGACATTTATTAGGAGCTGTTCACACAATGTGTCTAAAACCATGTAAAAAGAACAAGAGGAGCGGCACGCACTTCACTAGTTTCAGTGTGCTTCCAGGCTTGCACTCCTGTGGAATCTGTCATTGCTAGGCAGCCATCAGCCACGCTCTCCGAGAAACCGCCTCTGACTTGAAATTAACCTTTTACTTGATAGCACCCGTGCTCCCAACTTCAAAAATTTAGGAGCACCAGAAAAATATAGGAGCACCCACAAAAATATAATGAGCACCACTGCAAATTGTACAATTGTAATACAATATCAATCAGGACTACCAAATATCAGAAACAACTATCTAACTAATGCTGTGATGACTTATTGATATTTGAGCAATAATTACAAAATGAATGTCCAACAATTATAAAATATTAATGATGTTGATGATGACAATAATAGAAACAATGAATTACATTTTTTATTATCATGAGGCCTTGAATGTGCTTGAATGAGAGTTATCTGCTATAAAAAGTTCTACTGTTACATTATGAAAAATAAATCTATGGTTTGCATCAAACAAAAATGAAGCATTGCAGTAAGAAATATACTTTTTGCACTATTTCATTTTATATGCAATTTGTACACGTGCACGATTAGGAAAACTGCACATTTTAAACGTAGTTTTGTTATGTGCTGATTTCCATATTTCTGTATTTGTGGAAAAAAGCAGCCGAGTCAGCAGACCTGATATATGAGCGGGGCCAGAGCAGGATTCTCGCAATGACCACCCGCGCAATACCATGTTTTGTCATGAGCCGCAGTATCAGTTAAAACTTAGTAAAGGTGAGCTTCTTTGGCGATGATGTATACAGTGTTAGATTTTACATTTAGCAGCCATTTGTGTTGAACGCGCAAAAAATGCAATGCATCAAGATTCGGGCCATCAAACAGCTGATCCACTTCGAGACTTTCAGCACTCTTTCTGAAAACACGCTCTCGACTGGCAGATTAACATTCACCACATGATCGATATCATCGGCACTTTAGGTGGGTTTGCAAACCTGTGTAGCCTACTTTTCTTTGCATCTTCCTCAGACTTCAAGCGTTTGCATTATCCATGGTCGTAAAAACTCCCTGTCATCTGACAGCAGCAAGCATTGAGTAACTGGTAGCTAATTTGAACCAATATCAGATCATTGCGGCAGGGAAGACATGTTTTTGCATGTTTTTAGAAAAAAATCAAAACAGATCGCACTACAACCCAAATATATTATGAGGTTGCATAGATTAAGTTTCGGGCACATATGTGACCAAAATGGTCGCAATTTCGAGCCCTGCAAATCCTTGCTGTAGCTCTGATACAATTTACTTATGGCAGAAATTATTAATCACTGCAGTGTTTAATTATTTTTGTGCTTTTCTATGGTAATTAGTCTGTGGCGTCCCATTAAAATGCCTTATTCTTCTTGTCTAAGTGATTTATTACACTATTATCTGTTACTCTGAGATACTCTGGATCTATAAAATGTGTAGAAGAACTGGAGGTTTGTGCATGCTGGCATTGTTTGCTGGTGAGCTTTGATGGTAATAAACCTGTGAAAGTGTAACTTCTAGGATCGAACTCTTCATGCTTGCTTGGACAAACAGTGCACTTACACATTTAGTTTCTTTAAATAAAATAAAAAGACCATTACAACAGCAACTCCCGTTAGGATAAAAACAAGTTTATTGCAAATAATAAAACGCGGCTAACCATAAAATCATGCACTATGATCAGCAGACAACTGCCTTTAAAAGGGACAAAATACTTCCATATCTTTTGTTAAGTTAACGTCAAACGTAGTGTGTCAAACAAACAGTAGTGTACATTTTTATGGTTCTTCTTATTGGGTTCATCTCATCACATGTTCACAAAGTTGAAATGTTTTCAACTCGCCTGAAAATACGACCATATCACTCCCCATTTGTTCCCGCATGATCCACATTTTCATTTGAAATAATGAACTTATGAAGTAAAGAGCACCCAAAAGATAAGTGATCTGTGAACAGCCCGTTAGATAGCAACCTTCATTTTTAAATCTTCATCCTCTGATACAGATGCAGCTTCTAAATCAGATATGAGTTTTTCTGTGTATTGGTTATTATGAATCTCAGTCTTTGGCTGGATG
Source organism: Danio kyathit (assembly GCA_903798195.1). Classification (NCBI taxonomy): domain Eukaryota; kingdom Metazoa; phylum Chordata; class Actinopteri; order Cypriniformes; family Danionidae; genus Danio; species Danio kyathit. The sequence continues at coordinate 336,641 of CAIGQS010000062.1, forward strand.
ATGAAATGTACAAGTAACTCTGGTTTATGTATCACTTCCAGAGGCAAAGACTTGCGGTCCAGACTCTTTCCAGTGTCCGGGTTCCCATGTGTGTATTCTTCAGCGCTGGGTGTGTGACGGGGATAAAGACTGTCCTGATGGAGGAGATGAGGGCCTTAAGGCTGGCTGTGGTGAGTTACATAAGGAATCTCTTATTCTGGAACATGTTTTGTGGCAAAACAAGACACACGAGCAATGAGAAAAGTTGTGTTGTCACATTTCATCAGCTCAATCTAGGCCAAAAAGCCACACATGAACTTTTTACAGAAGTACTGCAGGCGTCTGTTGATTAGCATGTGTACAGTATATCAAGAGTTAACGTACGTAAATACGGGCTTACTATGTAGACTTAAATAACAAAAATTGACTTTAGGCTAGAAAATATAAACTTATGTTTGTGTATATGAAGGCATATTAAGTGATATAAATGTAATTCACAAAATGTACTGTAACTCAAAAAGCGTGTCAAATTGTTTTCATGTAATCATAAAAATTAGGAAATCTTTATGAATGACCGTAAAAACTAGGGCTGGGTGATTCATCGAAAAGTAATCGAAATCGATATTCAGAACCTATAATCGATCTAATTTTTTCAGGTCAATTTTTTCAATTTTCCCTACAGTGTGTGGAGTCATGTGACCCCGCACCTCTCAAAAAACGAAACTACACGTCACATGTTTGCACTACATTGACGATGATTGAAAGCTGTTCCTTGAGACGGCATATTTCCTATTACAATAAAATTATTATTTACAATAAAATATTTGTTTACAGAAGATGCAAGAAATGCAGTTAAAAAAATTATTTACAGAATATGCAAGTTATTTTATTTCGAAGACACAGTTAATTTTCTACTTTTAATATGAAAAACTTAGTTTTGTTAACTTTATTAAAATTTTATTTCCAAAAGTACAAGTTACAATATTATTTTCACTTTTTTATAAGAAAAAAGTGACTGTTCATTTAGGGAAATTTTTGTTTTCATTTCAGTTGTTCAACGTTGATGTTCAATAAATAGTCCTAGATAGTGTGTTTCCCCTTCAATTATTTTAAAATCAATAATGCACCCTTCATTCAAAAATCTCTCACTTATAATATGTGAGCATATTTACTGTCCAAAACTTATCAGGGAACTATGAGGGCAAAAAATATAATAAATAAATATAATATTTGTTCATTAATCGTAATCAAGTTAAAACTTTGCTTTCTTTATTGTCCACAAGTGGAAATCTATCTTTGGATTCACCACACAACCACATCAGTGTTCACATTACACACTTTACAGAAAAAAACAGGCAACACAAATACATTCAATGTCATTTAAAACCCTAAAATTCTAATGGCAGTTGGGACAAAGGACATTTGATAGACATGCTGCTTTACTTGAGGTTGCCTAAAGCGTCTTTTTGATGACAATAGCTGAAATTTTATAATTAAGGGATGGGAACTATCTTCAATAATGACATGTGCTTTCTGTTTAATTCTCATTGAATAAATTTCATTTGGTTGTCTTTGTGCCTTACCTACAATTGCACTGGCAGTTTTTACTACTCAACACAGTTTTTGGTTTTCCTTAATTGGCAACAGTCCATACCATGCAATCATGTTAAAACTCACAACACTTTCAACCAAGTTTTTGTATACCATTCCCAGAACATCTTCACTCATACCAAATTGTTGCAACCTCCTAATGAGATATAATCTCTGCATTGCTTTTTTAAAAATGGCCTCTTTACTTGCAGCAAATGTCAATCCACTATCAATCAATGTTCCTAAATATTTAAAACATCCAACTGTCTCTATTTCATGTCCCTCAAGAACCAGAGGTTTCAATTCTTGACTAAGAACTAGTTTATTTCTGCCAATTAATTTGCTCCTTTGTTTTATTAAAATGTTCAGTTAATTGAGATTTTGATTTTAGGCCAAATTACCCAGCCCTAGGAGGCAATTTGGAGGTTTCATTGCTGTTTTTTTTTTGTACTTTATTAATTTTTCAAACATATTTAAACAAGGTCAAACAAATACTAATATGTATTTTTCTTCCATATGCTATTTTTGAAATTTTGTGCTAACAGAAAGTGAAAAAAAACAAAAACAAATAAATAACCAAACAACTAAATAATTAATGTTAACAGTCTGCTTCCTAAACAAGTATTGGTATTGTAAATAATTAAAAAATAGATTTTAAAAAATGTCAAAAGTTGAATTGTCTGGAAAAACTGAAAACAAAATGAACTAAAATTGAACCGTTTAAAGGCTAATTTTACAAAAAAGTTTTTTTTTTTATTATATTTAAAAAATAGATATAATCACTGTTAGGTACATAGATATTTACATTAGATGTCGCCTACCCTGTTGTTGTCTATTGGAAGGAACAATAGAGCTGCCATTTTAGTACAGGGTAACGCTCCTTTGAAATGAATGTGGGACCAAGGTGTAGTGGAGGACTGGCCATCCGGAGCCATAGACATGTAAACATTTATACATGTATCTATAATCGGGAGTTTTCCCGATGGTCAGTATGCAAATATTTTTTTGCATATTCACCTTTATGATCTAAATGGTATATAACATTTGTAATATTCAATAATTTAGAGGGGCGACGCAGTGGCGCAGTAGGTAGTGCTGTTGCCTCACAGCAAGAAGGTCTTTGGTTCGAGCGTCGGCTGGGTCAGTTTGCATTTCTGTGTGGAGTTTGCATGTTCTCCCTGCGTTCGCGTGGGTTTCCTCCATGTGCTTCGGTTTCCCCTCACTGTCCAAAGACATGCGGTACAGGTGAATTGGGTAGGCTAAATTGTCCGTAGTGTATGTGTGTGAATGAGTGTGTATGGTTGTTTCCCAGAGAGGGGTTGCGGCTGGAAGGGCATCCGCTGCGTAAAACATGTGCTGGATAAGTTGGCGGTTCATTCCGGTGTGGCGACCCCGGAATAATAAAGGGACTAAGCCGAAAAGAAAATGAATGAATGAATAATTTAGAGTGTACAGTATGCACATTGAGGCGCAGGCAATTGTTCAGTTAATAGCCACTCTTATAAGTTACTTCAAAAACTAGCCGTTACTTCAATTAGCTGACAATAGTACAAGTTTCTGGCACCGCAACGTCTTGTTGTCATATTTCATTGACTGCATTATCATCAATAACGATACTTGAGTGCAAAAGTTTGTAACATACAAAATCGGCAAAAACTAAATCTTATCTATTAAATGTGTACTGCCTTTATGCTTTGTTTTCTTTGTTTGCTCGTTACTATACCCTTTCGCAGCGCAAAAATACAGCATCTTCATATTGGCTTTAGTCTTGACTAGTGCGTTTGAATGGCCTTAGTCCTGGGAGCACTGTACAAATATGGCAGCAGTATTGACACATGCTCAGGGTCTGTATGTGATATCTAGTGGATATATCTATGTGTTAGATATAACTAGCAGCTAGCATCTCGAAGAATAAAAACTGGCCAACACCAGACCATTAGATTAATGTGTCACAGGCCCACTATTCTATATGGCCCACCATCCTTTTGCTGTTTTTTTTTTTTTGGACATTTTTGCTAATCTTTGTTTTCTCTCTCAAGTGTTCAACAAGACCTGTGACGACACTGAGTTCCAATGTCAGAATTCTCAGTGTATTCCCAAAAACTTCATGTGTGATCATGACATTGATTGTCGCGATGGCTCTGACGAGTCGCCCGAGTGTGGTGAGCATGTGGTGTAGACTTTTTAGTGCTTTTTAAAATTATTATTGGTCATATATACCAGCAAAGTTGATCGTACATTGTGTTAAATGTTTTCTATTCTTTCACAACGTAGAATATCCTACCTGTGGGCCAAATGATTTCCACTGTGCAAATGGCCAGTGCCTGAAGCAGAAGAACTGGGCATGTGATGGAGAGTTTGACTGTAGAGACCAATCAGATGAAGCACCCAAAAACTTGCAATGCACAGACACAGGTAATGTAGGGATACTTTAAGGATGAAGAGGGGGAAATGGTTTAACTTCAAATATAAAGGTATAGTTCACCCCAAAATTTAAATTAACTCATTATTTAGATTTAGATTTACTCACCCTAATGTGGTTATAAAGCTTTATGAGTTGAACACAAAATAATATATTTTGAAGAAAGCTGAAAACTTGTAACCATTGACTTCCATAGTATTTGTATAGTATGGAAGTCAATGATTACAGGTTTTCAGCTTTTTCCAAAATATATTTCCAAAAATATATGTGTTTAACAGATGAAAGAAAGTCAAACAGGTTTTGAACAAAGATGAGTGAATAATGACAGAAATGGGTGAACTGTGCCTTTAAGAATTCAGCATCATCCCTGATTTTCAGTCTCTACAAAATAAAACATTTATTATTCTGACAAATTTTTTTATTGTGAAAATTTGAGGTGACGATAATTTGTAAAATTTGGAAGATACAAATATTTACATTTGACTTAAACCTAATATATTTTAATATTCAGCAATAAAAAATACTTACTTGCTCTTCTAAAACACATACACTACTAATTCCTCTTCTGTTGCTCTTTCTACACCCTTTGTCATACCACAATCTTGCCTTTGAATGCAAACATGTGTGAAATTGGAAATCAGAGGGTTATATATCACAGTTCTCCATCTAACAATAAAAAGCTGTGGTAATAAATGGCTCTTGTGGGTTCTGGAAGTGTGCCTGGTGTGTAATGTAGTGTGATAAAGCAGCTTAATGCTGTTCAATTCATTGCTTCATTAGAGCCACAACTTCCTGCTGCAGTATTCATTTTGGATCCTTGACTGAATGGGGAGTGATTTTATGAATGTCTGGTTCTGGCTGACCTCTTACAACACAGATTAAACTTTTTAAAGTCTATTACATTTACAAAACTTCCAAAAGTACAATGGTACATGAATAGCGTAATCTTTCACTACCATGGTATTTATTAAAATGCTATATTACCATCAAATAGATTGTAAAAAATAAAGACTGAAAGTGGCAAATGATTAATGATCGATTGATATATTACAGGGGTGGGTATATGTATTTTTTTTACATATCATATCCGCTGATAAAACTTTCCATTTGTCTTTCGAAAACAGATTTTAACATCATATCATGTAGTGTTTCTTCTTTCATGTAAGCCAATCAGATGTCAAGTCAGACTGTAAAATAACCACCTTTCATTAACTTTGAAACATTAAAGGCAATTTTTAACGATAACTATAAAAGTAATGATTAAGATCGAGTTCTAAATATTGTTCTGAATATAAAACAAAAGAGTCCAGAACACAACTACAGTTGAAGTCAGAATTATTAGCCCCCTTTGTTTTGTTTTTTCGTTTTTGAATATTTCCCAAATGATGTTTAACAGAGCAAGGACATTTTCACATGATGTCTGATAATATTGTTTCTTCTGGAGAAAGTCTTATTTGTTTTATTTTGGCTAGAATAAAAGCAGTTTTTATTTTTTTTAAAATCATTTTAAGGTAAAAATTATTAGCCCCTTTAAGCTATATTATTTCGATAGTCTACAGAACAAACCACTGTTATACAATAACTTGCCTAATTACCCTAACCTGCCTAGTTAACCCAATGAACCTAGTTAAGCCTTTAAATGTCACTTTAAGCTGTATAGAAGTGTATTGAAAAATATCTAGTAAAATATTATGCACTGTCTTCATGGCAAAGATAAAATAAATCAGTTATTAGAGATGAGTTATTAAAACTATTATGTTTAGAAATGTGTTGAAAAAATCTGCTCTCTGTTAAACAGAAATTGGGGGAAGAAACAGGCTAATAAACAGGGTGGCTAATAATTCAGGGAGGTTAATAATTCTGGCTTCAACTGTATCACAGTAAAGATAATGTAAAGAAATTATATCATTGGTTTCGCTTTTAGAATTTTTTTTCCCTCAGCTAATAAACAATAAAACGGTATCAGCTGGACAGAATCCATTGAAATAAAAAAGACTTAAAAAGCTGCAGATAACATTGTGAATATACCTCTGCTTAATGTTAAGCCCTCTTTTCAAAGATCATTTAAAGGTAATGTCTATCTAGAAAACGGTTATACTATGACAAAAAATGTTAAAAATACATGGAAGTCATTTAAGCTAGTCTGGGAAATTAGTATAAAGCGTAAAAATAAAAGAAACTCGGGTATTCATTTTTTGTGTTTCCTCCTTTGAAAAATAAAAGATTTGATAAATTTTTATTAGAATAATCCAATTTTAAATAGTAGCACATCTGCTTAATGCTGAATGAAAAGCATAAATTAAAAGTAAACTGATTTGTATTGTTCGTCAGTGTGGATGCAATTATATTTATCATTATATTTATAGTTATTGTGCTTGGTGTGAACGGGCCTTAAAACTCTATTCACCAAAAGTAGTAAGTCATCAAATATCATGAATTTTCACATCTTCAGCCCAGTTGTAGATGTGATACAAACAATTTCAAACCAAAACTGAAAATCAGTATTTCTCATTATCAAAAAATCCTGCGACTGGCTTTTTCTTTAAATATGCGTGTTATTTTTGGTAACAAGACCAATTTTCTGCATGTCTCTGATCTGAACATGTATAATATTGGCCTCATATAGGTAAACAGGGAATGTCAGATACTAGAGAGCATTTGATTGGTCACAATTTGATTAGAAACTGAAGTATAAGGTGACATGAATAAAACTGTTCCATTTAGGCCACTGGTGTCAAAGCCAGTTCCTGGAGGGCCACAGCCCTGCACAGGTCAGTTCCAACCCTGCTTCAAAACACTTACTGTACTTGTAGGTTTCAAACAAACCCGAAGGACTCAATTAGTTTGATCAGGTGTGTTTAATTAGGGTTGAAACTAAACTGTACAGTGCTGTGACCCTCCAGGAAGTGACAAACTACAAGCTTTAGATGTTTATATCAGTTCTATATCTCCTAAACACAAATTTTCTCACTGTTATTGGAGCAGACTTAGCTTATAGATATCCTAAAAACTAACAATACTGATACTAACATCTAAAAACATTATTTAAATTTTATGGGACCTTTAAATTGTATTGAGAATGATTTATTTAGGCTCATTGTTATGTTTTTTTTATTTTTATCTTTAGAGAGCCGCTGTAATGACACTGCATTCCGGTGCACCAGCGGCAAGTGTGTGAATGAGACGTTGCTGTGTGACGGTAATAATGACTGCGGTGACGGCTCTGATGAAAACAGCTGCTTTGTGAACGAATGTCTAAATAGTAAGCTTAGTGGCTGCTCACAGCTCTGTGAAGATCTGAAGATCGGCTTCAAGGTATGTGCTTAGTTTTCTTTATCTATACTCTACACATAATAATTAAATGAATCGATTCACAGTAAAGACGTGACATGTCTTTTGTCCACCCTCTACAGTGCCGGTGTCATGCAGGTTTCCGTCTTAAGCAAGATGGGAAGACCTGTGTGGATGTGGATGAGTGCTCCACCATGTACCCTTGTGCTCAGCGTTGCATTAACACTCACGGTAGCTTCCACTGCCTCTGTGTCGATGGCTTTGTCCAGCGTCCTGATGACCACACTAGCTGCAAGTCCACTGCTGGTAAGACTCTTTTATTCTGGGATTTATTACTAAATTGTAAAGCTATGGAAATGTGTTGTTTTTTTTCGTCTCGGGGTTAAAAATGGAAATGTGAAATTTTTACATCTTATAAAGTCATAATACGATGTAGATGAGAATTACATATAACATCACAATTAGTAGAATTCAAAGAAATTGTTGCAGATATGAATATGTAAATAAACGTAAATTCAGTTTAGAGATTATATTGAAATTTTTATGTAAAGTCCCAGTTTCAATTTAGCAATATAAGTTCATTTTGCAAAAAATAGTCAAATGTTTACATATGACCAAAACAAAGTCACAACTTTGACCTAATTATGAAAAACAATGTTGCTTCATTGTAGCAACGTTTATGTAGCAACAGGTTATGTGAAACTTGGCAGTATAAATTCATTTGACGAGACTGTATTTTAGTGTCCTTGTCAGAAGTTACTGGATTTTTATCGTTACATGTAAAAATCCTAACCCTATAGGTATTAAACCAGGGGTCTCAAACTGCCGGCCCGCAGGCCATTTGCAGCCCCCCTCTTCCTCCTTTCGGCCCGCAACTGACGTCAAAAATAGAACGAGATTCGCCCCAAGAAAACATATAGTTTTGAACCTCTATCATTGTTGTGCAGTCGCATATTTTTGACCCACCACCTACTGGACCTTTAAAGTAATGTACTATATTCGGGTTACTTTCAGTTTCTCTCAGCGTGCGGTCGAGAGTAACACACATGCAGATTATTTCTGGGGTTGATTTAAACGTTGAAATAAATGTCTGTAAGTGCTCTATTTTTACTAAAGCTCTATTTTTGTAAATATTTAAGGGTCATTTGTTTATAATCAGTTTTATACAGACTGTATTTTGTTGTACAAACACCTCTTCATGGTTAAATGATCGTAAATATGATCATTTCCCTAGTATTTGATTCAAATGGACTCATTAATAAATTTTCCTAATATGCATATTAAGATTTGTATAAAATAATGTGCATTAGTAAAATTTTACTGCTGGCTGAATGGAACTTGTTAAAGTAAATGTGAATATGTACATACTTTCCCCCTCTTTGTTGTAGTTTTACAAAAAACAATGATATTGAGAAGAACAATTGCCAGTAAAGTCAACAAAGTTACCCAAACTCTTTTCTGCTGTCTTATGCTATCTGAATACTTGATACTCTAGGAAAGAATGTCTAAGTGCATCAATTCACTTCAGGTTTCCACTTTTTTTCTTTAGCTTGAATGTTAAAACGATCCCCCTATGACTTGTCAGTCACTGATATCGCCCCCCGCCAATTTGAGTTTGAGACCCCTGTATTAAACAGTACTTGAAAATACAATAACATTGTAAGATGGACAGCATGAAATGAAGTGAAAACCATAATTTGAATAACACTTAAATCATAGATTAAATAACTTTAAATTTATATTACTACAATATTTTTTAATTATATTAACTTAATTACGAAACTGAAGGTCTAATAAAGGTTTTTGAAATGTGCATTTTTTATTCGATGTTTGATATAATCTCCACTGAAAAACAAAGAGAGAGCTCCTCCCCTTTCAAAAAAGCAGCCAATAGCATTTTGTTTCATCACAGCTCTGTCAGCGAGAGTGGTTGAGCTCAAGCGCATCAAATGAAAAGCAAATGAGAAGTGTCTTAAAGGGGCGGGGCATGTCAGATACTAGAGAGCATTTGATTGGTTATGATTTGATGAGAAACTGAAGTATTAGGTGACATGAAAAAAAATCTTTGATCCATTTAGATGGAAGAGACAAACTGCAAGCTTCACATGTTTATATCGGTTTTACTTCTTACACAAGTTTTGTCAATGTTTTGTACCACACTAGCTTATAGATATCCTTGAAGACTAACATAGTGATACTAACGTCTAAAAAATGTTATTGTAATTTCACTGGGCTTTTACATTTAGTATTGTTCAAAGTCTGCTTGTACTATAAAAAAGATTCTTCAATTGTAGAGGAGGAACCTTTCCTCATCTTTGCAAACCGTTACTACCTAAGAAAACTCAACCTGGATGGTTCAAACTACACGCTGATTAAACAGGTGAGCTGGCCATCATTATAAAAAGCCAATTAGATGATTTGTACTGTACTGTTGCTGAATTTTTACTGATTTTGTACGTGTTAACAGGGACTCAATAACGCAGTGGCTCTGGACTATCATTACGCAGAACAGATGATCTACTGGACAGACGTGACCACACAAGGCAGTATGATCCGTCGCATGCACATCAACGGCAGTAACGTGCAGGTGTGTGTGCTTCCAGAGCCTGTGCGTTGATTATTCTCACGTGTTGAAAGAAACCTCTATTACAGTTTGGCTTTTTGCAAATTTGTTACAACAACAGGCTTGTGCAGGAAGTCAGATGGCAGTTCTTTAATTTGAAAGACACTTTTTATTGTGCAATTTATTCTTTAGCTACATTACACACATTAGATCTAATCTCTGAAAAAGTGCAATGGTTCTGGTTCTCATTGGTCGGTGGGCACGATTGTGACTCTGTGATTGGCTGTCATACTAATAGACTAGTGGAGCTGCGCATCAATGGAGTTGGTGTTTTGGTTTTCAGCAGTGACATTTAAATGACACTGAACTGAACTAAACTGTGACCACTGAACTGAAGCCGTTTTAATTTACTAGAACTTCATCAGTGCTAAGCTGCTTTGACGCAATCTACATTGTAAAAAGCGCTATGGAAATAAGGATGAATTGAAAAAAAAAATGGCATTGTTATACAGGTGCTGCACAGAACCTCTCTGAGTAACCCTGACGGTCTGGCGGTGGATTGGGTTGGAGGAAACCTGTATTGGTGTGATAAAGGCAGAGACACTATTGAGGTGTCCAAGCTGAACGGAGCTTACAGAAGTGTGCTGGTCAACAGTGGCCTGCGGGAACCCAGAGCTGTGGCTGTGGATGTGAGGAATGGGTAAGAGTCTTTCTTTCTAAAAATCTTCTTGGGTCATTGGAATTACCTGTATATTTTTACTTCATGGAGTTATTTTTGATGACAGAACTTAACTATAATGAATGCGTGGTTTCCTAGAAGGTACAACTGCGACATTTGGATTTATTGAGAATGCGCGTTTAATTTTTCATGGTTACTACAGAAGTAGAAATATGATATGGTGCCATTGAAAGGCAACACAATGAATATTGCCTATTTCTATGAGTTTAAACATTGTTGGAAAAATTTGGTTCAGCAAAATATAGAGTGCTGTGCTGGTGGTTTTTGGATATTTTCATACAAAAATTGTACATATTGTGTCTCTAAAACAAATGATCAAATGATGTAAATCCTGAGTAAATAATCAAATGATTTGCTGTTAATTGTATATTAATAATTTCACCCGAATTAATTATTTGTTATTTGTTGAATCAGAAATAGCTTTACAAATTCAGGGTGTCTGCGCGGTCTTAAAGTATTAAAAATTAATAAATCAATTTAGACAAATTTAAGGCCCTTAAAAAGTATTAAAAAGTCTTAAATGCTATTTTACAAGGTATTAAATTTGGCATCAGTAAGCTAAAGTTTACCTGAATATCTTTGAATATCGGGATGCTGTGTAGTTTGTAAAATCAAACAAATCCTGCTAGATTTGACATCACGCTGCTTTGTTTACAGCAGTAACCAGGAAAACACTGTTATTCCTGCTGTTGTAAAGCCGTCATCTGCTGGATTAACATTTTTATTCAGTATATAAATACAGCTTTAGTTTAGGATTCGTTTATTGCAAACAGTATGTAGTAAATATACTGGAAGTTAAAAAGTCGGCAATGTTACTGGTTGAAACCTGAAGTGGTGATGAGGTCTTTAAATGTATGCAGAGTCTTAAAAAAGGTCATAAAAGGTATTGAATTTCAATCTCTGATTCCTGTATATACCCTGAAATTGTGTATTTTTTATTGTAATTATTTAATGTGCTAAAATTTAAATAACCTTAATAATTTTTATTGTATTTTCTCTCTATATTTATCATACTATCCTGGAAATAAATCGCATCATTTCAAAATTGCATTAAGAGCGATAAAAATAACAGCATTGGTTTTGACTTCACATTTTTATCATTTAATAAAAATAAAAAAATTGTAAAATGGGCAACAACATTTTTACAAATATTATGAACATGTATTTTACTTCACCTTTTTCCACAATCGTTTAAAATGAGCAATATTGAACATTCCTTCACTGTTTCTGGTATTGTGACAAAATCATCTCTGTTTGGAAGAAAATACATCATTTTCTACAGCGACTCTTTAAGTTTTTCTCTGGATTTTTATTTGTCTGTATTACTGTATCTGACAGAGAAATGTACACTGTTATCGTGGTCATCTCCTCAGGTACCCTCCTTTCAAATGTGATTGTCTCAAGTATGTACACTATTTCCACTTGAGAAACTCACCTATGACATACATCAAATGTCCGATGATTTTTGGCAGCTATAGACACCTTTTTGGCATTACATTAATAATTTCTCCTGATTTTCTAATCGATGGTGCATATTTAGCTCATAGCCTGACTGTATTATTTGAACTGTTTACTTGTTTGTATATTTCCCATTATTTCCTACTGTATAGCTGAGACTGTACTTGTATGTGCTGATGTATTAAAATAACTGACGATTATATAAAAAAAAAAAAGAGCAATATTGACAACAGATATCCCAATGATAATATAAATATTTTAACAAACAGAAATTATAGTGGCCTTGACTATAAACAGCATTTACTGGAATTTTGAACATCCTGCCTCCACATTTAGCACATGCTTTTGTTCGAAGCGACTTAAAATTGAGAAAACTTTCAGCGATTTAATAAGAAGAGGCAATACACACAATTATACAAAGCAACTGTTTGTGCTCAGAGAATCAATTGCTAGAGTTAGGAGGGGGAGGTTTTTTTTTTATTTGAGATGTTAAGTGATCGTAAAAAAGTGTATAGTGCAAATGTGTAAAACTGGTGCAAATATCGGTTAAAATGACAGAGAGATGAAAAAGTGTTTTCTCCACAGGTGGTTTGTCAAGCCCACTTAGCTGTGTAAGGCATACTCAGAAAAGCATAATGTTTTGAGGTTGTGGTGTGGTGGGGGTGTTTAAAGTGAAAATTAAACTATGTTGAAACTTCTCTATACAAATACGGCTGCCATTTAAAAAAATACTTGTCACATCTAATGAGCTAATCTGACTTTGTTTTTATTATTTTCAGATATCTGTACTGGTCAGACTGGGGTGACGTGCCTCATATTGGCCGCATTGGCATGGACGGCACTGACCGTCAAATCATCATTCAGGATAAGATCACATGGCCTAACGGTCTGACACTTGACTTTATTAATGACCGCATCTACTGGGCAGACGCTCGTGAAGACTACATCGCTTTTGCCAGTCTAGACGGATCCAGCAGACACACTGGTGAAAGCAAACACACACACAGTCGTGTACTGTATAAATGAGGCAGTTTTTCAGCCAATTACTTCAGAAAAGTGACCCATGCTTCATGTGGCCAATAGATGACATCACAGATGCTCTGTATTGTGTAATATTACAGTCAGCCTATTGTTTTTGTGGAGGAGCTTTATTTTATGATGAATTCCTCATATACAAAAAGCTTATGCAAGAACACATTAGTGCCAGATTCACTTTGCAGAGTGTCCGCTGGGACTTAAAAAGTCTTACATTTCAAAAACTAAATTTTAGGCCTTACAGTCTTAAATTCACTGAAATATTGTGTTTTAGGTCACAAATCATTAAACAGGTCTTATTTTTGCTTTTCCAAGTAAAGCTATACTCAATTTGGCCGCAAACCATCCAATAACCAATAAAACCTTATTTTTTTATAGTGAGGTTTATTATTGCAAAGAGATACAATTCACAACAACTATCAGACATTTCTACAGCAAATTCCACAAATTCAATTTCCTAATCAAGGATAAAAAAAAGCTGAAAACAATTACACGATAATACCAGGCCATTAGAAAAAATCTTAACCTGCATAAGTCTAAAATTTCATTCTTAATGGTCTTAAGAGGGTCTTAAAAAGTCTTAAATTTGACTTGATGAAGCCTGCAGAAACCCTGCTTTGAGACCTCAGTGTTTTATGCTGCTAAAGTAAAATGATGGCATATTATTTTAGAAATATAATAATAGTTTTTTTATTGATCATAGACAGTTGAAGTAAGAATTATTTGCCCCCCCTTGATTTGTCTTTTTTAAATATTTCCCAAATTATGTTTAACAGAGCAAGGAAATTTTCAAAGTATGTCTGATAATATTTTTTCTTCTGGAGAAAGTCTTATTTGTTTTATTTTGGCTAGAATAAAAGCAGTTTTACATTTTTTAAACACCATTTTAATGACAAAATTATTAGCCCCTTTAAGCTATATTTTTTTTCCGATAGTCTACAGAACAAACCATAGTTATACAATAACTTTCCTAATTACCATAACCTGCCTAGTTAACCTAATTAACCTAGTTAAGCCTTTAAATGTCACTTTAAGCTGTATAGAAGTGTCTTGAAAAATATCTAGTAAAATATTATGTACTGTCATCATGGCAAAGATAAAATAAATCAGTTATTAGAAATGAGTTATTGAAACTATTATGTTTAGAAATGTGTTGAAAAAAAAATCTTCTATCTGTTAAACAGAAATTGGGGAAAAAATAAACAGGGGGCTAATAATTCAGGGGGGCTAATAATTCTGACTTCAACTGTATGTATTAAAATTGTAAACTAGGAATCTGGTTTTATCTGTTAAATAATTTCTTTTTTTATTAACTCTCTCAGGGAAATAGCTTATATTACATACATGGCTTTAAAATCAATGATTAAGAAACATATGTTTTGTTATATGTAGTTTAAAATCAAAATCTTTCATGTTTGACACAATTCAAAAATATATGTTATAGACAATAAATCTTTGTTTGAACTCATTTGTAACTCATTCTTCGTTTTCAAGATTATGAAAGAAAAGCAATTACATTCTGCTTTCATAACCCAATAAAATGTGATTTATAACATTAAGTCCCGGCCAGTTTTATGTGTAATTAGTTACTAATTGCTATAATTAAATAACTGTTTCGACGAAAAATTAAAAAAAATTAAGTAATGCTGAGTTCAGACTGCAGGATTTTCAAAGTAGTAGTGTCACAGATGTTTTCACACTGCATGACTATCTGGGGTAGCGTTTCGTCGCTGCTTTGTTTACACTGCAAGATGGATCAGCAACAGGGGGTTTCACACTGCATGACTTTAAAATAGGAAGAATCGCCGACAACCTTGTCAAAACTACGTCTCAAAACCAAACACACGTGAGAAGTGGCATGGAAATAACGCAATATCGCATAGTATATCTTTTGCTATTAACTATATAATGAGAAAGACTCCTTTAGTGGGGTAGAAAATGTACTTATTTTGCTCACCTGGCATTTTGAAAGGAATTAGCAATCCTCAACTTTTTTCTTTTTAGACCCAGTTGTGATATTGCTCAGATGACATGTCAAACAGACACAGGGGCTCCTGTCAAATGTACACTACTTTTTCCTCCATTTCTTGGGTCCAAATAAACTGAAAATGTGCGCCTTTAACTTTTCCCCCAACCTCCCGCTGGCCTACAGATACCAATACTAGTGAATGCTGCTCTGAGTCAAAATCTGGGCTAAAATCAGGCAGTCTGAACTCGGCATAAGGAATTACTTTTCATTTTAAGATAAATTATTTACATTTACTTAAAATTTACTTGCCTTAGTTCAGGGTGTCTGCGGGTCTTATAAAGTCTCAAAATGTCTTAAATTTCAAAAACACATTTTAGGCCTTAAAAAGTCTTAACTTTACTAAAAATATTGTCTTGTAGGTCTTAAATCATTTTAAACAGGTCTTAATCTTAATTTTCCTTTGTTTATGTAAAGCTACCCAATCGATCCAAAACACATCCAATCACTAACAACACATCTCAATAAAACTTTTAGCAAAACTACTCATAGTTAATATTATAAATGTAGTCCGTTGTTCGAACATTTAGTTTTTAAAGAGTTTTTTAAAAGTTATGTTGAACAAAAATGTATGTACATATACAACTAAGGTCTGCTTGTTTTGACACATTATTTAAAATATGTGGCTAAGAAATGACTACTTAAATGAATAAATCCTTGGCGTCTAGTCGTATATAAGTCTGAAATTTCAGGCTTCGTGGTCTTAAAAAGGTCTTAAAAAGTCTTAAATTTGACTTGGTGAAACCTGCAGAAACCATGTAAATACTGTACATGCATTCAACAGTTCAATATAAATCAAGTCAGAGAAGCAGAGTAATGCATATTTTGCAGAATAATTATATTTTTCAACTAAAGAAGAACATTCAGTAACACTTTAGTTTAGGTCACAATTCATGCCATTAAGTTATTAACTGGTCATTAGTAGTTATAAAGTATGATCTTATTCTGCATCCCTAATCCTACCCAAATACCTAAACCCAACTTCTACCTTACTAACTATTAATAAACAGCTAATTAGTCGTTTATTTAGCTAGGAGAGTTAGTTAATGGTTTGTTAATACTGTGAATTGTGACCCAAACTTAAGTGTTACCGAACATTCATATAATTTAACAAGACAATTGCATATGCTTAAGAATAAATAATGGAGAAATTAGTTCATGACGATACATATTTGTTGGTCAGATTGTTGCGTAATAACTCAATATTTCAACTAAAGGCTTTATTTGTCTGACAATGGCACACGCTTAAGAAGCAATTAAATCTTTTAGAAATGTATGTCAATATATGAAATATAATGTAAATAATTGTAAATGTTTTGTGTTTCATATGTATGTGTATTTTATCAAATGTAAGTGTTTTTTTAAACAGAACAAAACTACAAGGTACTGTTTTAGTCAAATGTTAAGATTTAATAAATTTTTTTGCATTGAGATTTAATAAGTCTCTAAAATACTATAATAATTAAATTACTTATTCAGTAAATAATTATTTTTCAGACAGAGTAATTAGAAAAATAAATTAAATACAGTTTTTATGATGTACTGAAGTACTTTTTTTGAAGTAACTTACCCAGAACAGGTCCCAGCATCATTATTTGACACTAAACATTTTATTTGTTACTTTAATCAATGCAAGTCTTGTTGTCTTCCGCCCAGTTCTGAATCATGACATCCCTCACATCTTCGCCATGACTCTGTTTGAGGAGTTCATCTACTGGACCGACTGGGAGACCAAGTCCATCAACAGAGCTCATAAAACACTGGGCACCAACAAAACTCTGTTGATCAGCACCCTGCACCGTCCCATGGACATCCACATCTTCCACCCGTCCAGACAGCCTGAGGGTGAGGAGGGAGACACCTGTGCTGAAACCTCAAGTCTTTTTTGTTGATGATTTTTGACTGTATTTCTCCTGTGTTTCAGTGTCTGGTCACCCGTGTCAGGAGGACAACGGTGGCTGCAGTAACCTGTGTCTGCTCTCTCCTGGAGGGGGATATAAGTGTGCCTGTCCCACTAACTTCTATCTGGCTGCTGATGGAAAACAGTGCCTGTCCAACTGTACTGCCAGCCAGGTGTGTGTGCAAATGCTGGATTGGCACAAATAAGGCCACATTTTTACTCCAAAATTGATAGATAATTCATTATTTTCTTGCATTTCACATCATACCTTATTGTTTTTCAATAACACTTTACAATAAGGTTGCATTAGGTAATCTTAATTACTAACAGGAATGAACAATGCATTTAATACAATATTTAATCATATTTGTTAATGTTAGTTAATGAAAATAAAGTTGTTCATTGTTATTTCATGATAAAGGGGACCTGTTATGCAAAAATCCCTTTTATAAAGGGTTTAAACATGGTTGTGAGGCAACATTGTGTAAATATAACCAGCCTCTAATGGTCAAAATGAATTAATTCTATTTTTTATAATCATGCTTCTTTAAAAAATCTTCATAAACACTTTGATTGACATTCTCCCTTTCTATACATATCATCGGAGAGGGAAAGCCTCACCCATTAGTGACTATCTATTCCTTATTACCATAAACAGCCCTGAGTGAGAAGCACTTTCAAAGACTTATTTAAAAAAATAAATAACTAAAACATCAGGCATCAGAGACTTTTTTTCAGGGACTTGCAAGAAAAGGCATAATAGGTCCCCTTTAACAAGTATGTATTTCAATTTTAATAATGCATTAGTGGATGTTGAACTGTAATTGATAAATGCTGTATTGAAACGTTATTGTAAAGCATCACTGTTTTTTTCTTAATATTCCTGTTGTTTTTTTCTTATTAACAGTTTAGCTTATTAAAATCTAAACTAAATTTTTTATCAAACTAAAATATTTTAAGTACAGTAGAGATTATTTATTTCTACATTATGTAAATCATGCCAACACTGCAATCCATTTATTTAAGATGATTTACATTTGGCCAGTTACAGAGTACTGAGAAATCATACTTGGGTAAAAATACTATTACTTGTCCAAAAATGTAGTGCTAGTAGAGTAAAAGTATCTGTTGTAAGTATTAGATTTAGGTTGTGATGTCAGGTGACCAAAATTCAATGTCTTGCCAGTGTCTAGGAGCAATGTCAAATGACGTTGATGTTTGGTTGATATTAGGTTGTGTTAAAAAGTTACCAAAATCCAACGTCGAGCCAGCATCTTAAACCAACGTCATATTGACGTCAAATACTGACATTTATTCGTAATTTATTATTTTGGCAACCAAAATCCAACATCTGGTAGACGTCATATTGGTAACGTTCATACAACGTCAAGCTGTACCACCATTAGACATTGATATTTGGTTGATTTCAGGTTGGACGTTGGACACTGACATCGGCCTGATTTTCATTTCAAAACACAATGCAACTTCCTCACGATGTTGGGGTACAACGTCAATCTGACATCATGTTGATGTCTTGTGGCTGCTGGGTGTTTAAGGCCATTTCGGTTATCATACAGTAAACATCCATCAACTTTTCATCAAAAACATGTATCTAAACGGTCTCTGGGTCAATGTGTGTAAAGATTTTGGACATCTTCTTGGACACTTTTAATGCTTCCTAACAGTTTGCTGCAATTATAAATCACCCATGTCTTGAGGTAGTTCATTATGATGCGATTTACCTTCTATGTGCGATTTGATTAGACATGAATCACAGGACTGAAGAAAAAAATAAAGTAGTGACTGCAGGTTGAAGGAAAGTAGTGGAGTAAAAGTACCAATACTGCACTAAAAATGTACTCAAGGGAAAGTAAAAGAACACATTTTTAAAACTACTTAGTAAATTACAATTTCTGAGAAAAACTACTCAATTACAGTAGTTTGAGTATTTGTAATCTGTTACTTTACACCACTGCATTTGGCTCCTTTTAATGAAAAAAAAAAAACTAAATGCATGTATCTGCAAACTCTGCAATACTAATGGTATTAGAGAAAATGCCAACATAATAACTTAATAAATACGTTTAAATAATGTGTTTTACTTGAAAATGTCTTAAATGTCCAGGAATATATATATATATATATATATACAGGGAGTACATAATTATTAGGCAAGTTGTATTTTTGAGGATTAATTTTATTATTGAACAACAACCATGTTCTCAATGAACCCAAAAAACTCATTAATATCAAAGCTGAATAATTTTGGAAGTAGTTTTTAGTTTGTTTTTAGTTTGAGCTATTTTAGGAGGATATCTGTGTGTGCAGGTGACTATTACTGTGCATAATTATTAGGCAACTTAACAAAAACAAATATATACCCATTTCAATTATTTATTTTCACCAGTGAAACCAATATAACATCTCAACGTTCACAAATTTACATTTCTGACATTCAAAAACAAAACAAAAACAAATCAGTGATCAATATAGCCACCTTTCTTTGCAAGGACACTCAAAAGCCTGCCATCCATGGATTCTGTCAGTGTTTTGATCTGTTCACCATCAACATTGCGTGCAGCAGCAACCACAGCCTCCCAGACACTGTTCAGAGAGGTGTACTGTTTTCCCTTTTTGTAAATCTCACATTTGATGATGGACACAGGTTCTCTATGGGGTTCAGATCAGGTGAACAAGGACGCCATGTCATTAGTTTTTCTTCTTTTAGACCCTTTCTTGCCAGCCACGCTGTGGAGTACTTGGACGCGTGTGATGGAGCATTGTCCTGCTTGAAGAAGGTGTCTTCCAGAAACTGGCAGTAGGACTGGGAGTTGAGCTTGACTCCATCCTCAACCCGAAAAGGCCCCACAAGCTCATCTTTGATGATACCAGCCCAAACCAGTACTCCACCTCCACCTTGCTGGCGTCTGAGTCGGACTGGAGCTCTCTGCCATTTACCGATCCAGCCACGGTCCCATCCATCTGGCCCATCAAGACTCACTCTCATTTCATCAGTCCATAAAACCTTAGAAAAATCAGTTTGAGATATTTCTTGACCCAGTCTTGACGTTTCAGCTTGTGTGTCTTGTTCAGTGGTGGTCGTTTTTCAGCCTTTCTTACCTTGGCCATGTCCATGAGTATTGCACACCAGTGATGTTGCAGCTCTGAAATATGGCAAAACTGGTGGCAAGTGGCATCTTGGCAGCTGCACGCTTGACTTTTCTCAGTTCATGGGCAGTTTATTTTGCGCCTTGGTTTTTCCACACGCTTCTTGCAACCCTGTTGACTATTTTGAATGAAACGCTTGATTGTTCGATGATCACGCTTCAGAAGCTTGGCAATTTTAAGAGTGCTGCATCCCTCTGCAAGATATCTCACTATTTTTGACTTTTCGGAGCCTGTCAAGTCCTTCTTTTGACTCATTTTTCCAAAGGAAAGGAAGTTGCCTAATAATTCTGCACACCTGATATAGGGTATTGATGTCATTAGACCACACCCCTTTTCATTACAGAGATGCACATCACCTAATATGCTTAATTGGTAGTAGGCTTTTGAGCCTATACAGCTTGGAGTAAGACAACATGCATAAAGAGGATGATGTGGTCAAAATACTAATTTGCCTAATAATTCTGCACTGCCTGTATATATATATAATTTAATTTAATTTAATTGTTCATTTTATTTTTTACAGTGGAATATGACCTGGATATGTTCTTGTCAGTAATCACTCCTCTGACTGTCTGTTTCTTTCTCTTCCTATCTCTCTTTTTCTGACCATAGTTTGTCTGTAAGAATGATAAGTGCATTCCCTTCTGGTGGAAGTGTGATACCGAGGATGATTGTGGAGATCGCTCAGACGAGCCTGCTGATTGTCGTAAGCGTCATTTCTGTAACTAATAAAAGCAAGACAGTTTCAGATGAACGCACCATCCTCATGCTTATGTTCTTGTGTCCAGCTGACTTTAAATGCAGACCAGGTCAGTTCCAGTGCGGCACGGGTCTCTGCACAAACCCTGCTTACATCTGTGACGGAGACAATGACTGTCAGGACAACTCTGATGAGGCCAACTGCGGTATGATGACCAGCCTGTTGAGTAGAACTGAATGAATCAACTTACTTGATTCCATTTGCTAAATGAATACCCTCTCTGTTGTCATTCAGACATCCACGTTTGCCTGCCCAGCCAGTTCAAGTGTTCGCATCCTAGTCGCTGTATTCCTGGAATCCTGCGCTGTAACGGACAGAACAACTGCGGTCAGGGAGAAGACGAGAAGGACTGTCGTAAGTCTGCTGCTCTCATTGCTTAAACTTATATGTTTTGAGTTTCACCAGTGTTTTCCAATGAGCTGATTGGATGAGTGTTGATGTGGTCTCTTTCAGCGGAGGTGACCTGCGCTCCTAACCAGTTCCAGTGTGCCATCACCAAACGCTGTATACCACGAGTCTGGGTGTGTGATAGAGACTACGACTGCGTAGATGAGTCTGATGAACCAGCCAACTGCAGTAAGTCCCACATACTGTAGTTTCACTTAAAATAAATTTGACAATTAGGGGATAACACTGTAATTTTTGTTCGTTTTATGTCTGTATGTTTTATTCTTTTTTCTTTTCTGAAAACTGAAAAATATAAAGGATTGTTGTGAAGTGCAGGAAGCTAATTTCCTTTTGTTTAGGACAGCTGATAGTTTGAATTATACTCTAAAATGTTGCTTATATCCCTGTTTGCTTTTATCTTTTTTAATTTTTATTATTGTTTTTTAACAATGCAGTTTTGTCACAGTGGGACTATTTATCCAAAAAATATTATATATAGCATAATCAGTAAAATGTTAAGCAGTTTAAGGGCATGTGGAAAAATGAACATAAAAGAGTGCAGACATAAAATACACTAAAATGATCCCTAGAAGAAAAACCACATCAGTGTAACATGCACTTAACAGAGTCGAATCATCTTAAACACACATGAAAGTTGGTTTTAGAACATTTTCATGTGAAAAAAGCAATCACTTAAAAAAAGCGTTTTGTGTGTCATCCACAGTTGTTTGCATAAACAAACAAAAAATAAAATAGAAAAAGTTGATAATCGTCTGACATTCCTAGTTGAAGCTGTTTCTGTTTTTTTTACAGCTCAGATGAAGTGTGGTGTAGATGAGTTCCGCTGTAAAGACTCAGGCCGCTGTATCCCATCTCGCTGGACCTGTGACGGGGAGGATGACTGTGGCGATGCCTCTGATGAGCCCAAAGAGGAGTGCGGTATGACTGACTTTTTCTTCTTCTTTCCATTTATGCCTTTTTATCAATTCTACATATATCAGTTTACTCATTTCTTATACAAAATATTTTTTTATATTTTGTTATGTATTATTATTCAATAAATAATAATATATATTTAATATGTAATCAGTGTTATGTGCAATTATTTACAAAGTAACTAGTTACTGTAATTAGATTACTTTTCCAATGAAAAAGAAAATGAAGGGATTATTTTTCATTTTAAGGTAATTTAATTGTTCATATATATAATTCTGTATCAAATAACTCACTTTAAAACAGTGTAATTGGCTATTTTGTTGTTTTTATTTTGATATTTTGCATAATAACCCAACAGAGGTTAGATTAATCTGACAATTGCACTTGCTTAAAGGTGCAATATGTAAGTTTGACACCCAGTGGTTGAACTAGGCTTGCATTCCTGGATCAAACAGCCAAATTGCTTATCACTGCATATCTCATCACGTAGCGTGTTGTTAGGACACGGGGTTACAATGTAACCTGCTCACCTAATGTTTACGTTCGTAATATTTATATTATTTGTTAATAAAAAACCTCATGTGGAAATCTTCGTTTCATATCGGACTCTGCTACTGTCCACCAGAGGTTGCATTTCGGTCACGCTTTGAGAGTTGTTCTGAATGAATGAATGAATGAATGAATGAATGAATGAATGAATGAAATATGCGGTTTCCAACAAGGCAACCCAGGGTGCTGAAATATAATTGGCTAAACTGGCATTGGGCGGGTTAAAAGAACCAAAACAAACAAAGACAGCGTTCCAACACGGAACGCCCATTTTTTTAAAGGAGAATATCTGACTTTAGCATTGTTTTTCAGATAAACAAGAATGCTCACTTGGCATGTTTCTTAAATCTCTGCAAACATATTGTGGTATTTTTATGCTTTAGAAGAGTCAAAAACTTACATATAGCACCTTTAAAGTGATTGTTCACCCAAAAATGTATATTTACTCACTATTTACTCCACTCAAGTGGTTCCAAACCTTTAAGTTTCTTTCTTCTGTTAAACACAAAGATATTTTAAAGAAAGCTGAAAACCTGTAACCATTGACTTCCATAGTAGGAAAAGCAAATACTATGGAAGTCAATGGTTACAGGTTTCAACATTCTTCAAAATATCTTTACTTGTGTTCAACAGAAGAAAGAAACTCAAGTAAAGGGTGAGTAAATGGTGACAGAATTTAAATTTTTTAGTGAACAAGCCGTTTAAGAAATTTTAATATACTGTATTTATGAAATGTGGTGTCATTATATTGAATGCTTTTTCGTTTTGATACATAATGTTTTAAAAATTTAGGGTGTGTTTTTAAAATAAAACTAGGAGGTCTAGTTTGACTCGAATTAAAATAATTTTTATTGTCTATGCATTGAGAATTCTATAATTTAAATAGTATTGGGTGAAGTAATTGAATTGCTTTTCAGAAAAAGTCATTTGAAACGTAACTTAAATACAGTTATAATGATGTAAATAGTAATTAATTACTTTTTTGAAGTAACTTAACCCAACACTGTGTGTAATAATGAAAATACAGAAGTCATTTATGTTTGATCCCCTTCAGTATATTTTATTATATAATTTAGTACAATTTTTAATTAGATAAACTGATTAATCATTTATTTTTCTTATGGCAGATGAGAGAACATGTGAGCCGTACCAGTTCCGCTGTAAGAACAACCGCTGTGTGCCGGGCCGCTGGCAGTGTGACTATGATAATGACTGTGGCGATAACTCGGATGAGGAGAAGTGTGGTAAGTATCTCAACAGACAGACTTTCTTTAGCATTACTGCTTTCCTTTGGCACACCTGAGACCGCATGTACTGCTACTGTACAAGCACAAAGCTGGATCTAGCAGTTTCCTTTATTTGTGCCCATCACATTTGTCTGTGGGAGACATTGTGGGTATTTTGTCCTGTGTCATAACTCACCCATGTTGCTCACTGCTGCATCTCACTTCATGTTGTCTCTATTCTTCATTTCACACTGACCCGTTGGCTTGACTCAGAGGTAGGTCTCCAACCCCTCCAAACCTCTCCTCTCCTCTCTTCTCCTCTTTCTTCTCATTTCCCCATGCTTTCATGTGTGTTTGTGACTGAAGTGGCAAAGCCTCTGCCCTCTAGTGGCGAACTTGTAAAGTTCAATTTTCCTTCTGTAAAATACAGTGACATGCAGTTAACATGCTAATATGGTTAGATTTTTAATACATTTAGATTTGATTTATCCTTTTTTATATATCAACAAACATATAGGTTTACAATTTTACATTAAAATATTGGTAACGCTTTACAGTAAGGTTGCATTGCTTAATATATTAGCTAATGTATTTAATGGCATGAATAAACAGTGAATAGTAGGTTTATTACAGTATTTGTTTTGTCAACGGTAGTATTTGAAAATGAAGTTGGATTTTTATAATGCTTTAGTAAATGTTGAACTATGACGATTAAATGCTCTGCAAGTATTATTCTTAGTTTATGTTAGTACATACATGAACTAACATTAATGAAAAATTATTGTGAAGTGTCTTAAAAAAATGTCAAAGTGATTATACTGAATTGATAATAAAATATAAACAAACACACATACACATATATTTATTAAATATGTGAAATATATTAAAGATATTTGTAAAATGTATACATTTACTTCGACACTATATATAAAATTGTATGAAGTAAAGGTCTTAAAGATGTATACTTTGTGTGTGTGTGTGTGTGTGTTTCACCGGACTCAATTAGCAGTGGATTTAATATACATTTCTAAATCTCTATACATGTAAACACAAATAACTTGAAGTTATTAAAGTAAAAAAGGTATGTAAGAAAAATGATAATCAGGTTTGGGATTCCTGAATTTGATTATCAGATGTGGTTTACTTGAATGTGTTTTCTTTACCCTCACTCTTTAAGCTTTACTATGACCTTCGTCTTGAAATGTGTCCCTTTCTTTCCTCTTATGTTTTCCTTGCAGTCACCGTAGTGAGATATTGCTGGCACGTACAGTATGTCTCTGTTCAGTTTCAACATTTGACTTGTCTTGTTCTGTCTGTCTCAGTGCCGCGTCAGTGCTCAGAGAGTGAGTTTTCCTGCTCTAATGGCCGCTGTATTGCTGGAAGGTGGAAGTGTGATGGGGATCATGACTGCTCAGATGGATCTGATGAGGTATTGCAGTTCATTACCTCTCTTCACCACCTGTAATGCAAATTGGGTGTAGCCAATTGCAGAAGTGCAATAATCGATGGACTACTTAATCAAATCTTGACTGCAACAATCCTCCATTCAACCATGATGAGCTTCTGCTAAAACTAATTATTTGTTAAAACATCCTGAAAGCACTGGATTTATGAATTGCACCAATATGAATTGTATATTTATTGTGTTTTATTAATTATAAATTCTGCTTCATTTTATCCTTTGCTTGTAATCACCTTTTGATCAAGGTGTATGTAGACAAATATAAAGCATGTATACATATTCATTTATTTGTAAATTTGAGGATATTAATGAGCTACCAATATTTATCTAGCATCCCAAGATACTCTCCATTATATTATATTATATTATATTATGTTATATTATATTATATTATATTATATTATATTATATTATATTATATTATATTATATTATATTATGCTCCGGTTTCCCCCACAGTCCAAAGACATGCGCTATAGGTGAGTTGAATAAGCTAAATTGGCTGTAGTCTATGTGTGGGTGTGAATGCAAGAGTGTTTGGGTGTGAACCGCCAACTTATCCAGCACGATTTTACGCAGCGGATGCCCTTCCAGCCGCAACCCATCTCTGGGAAACATCCACACACACTCATTCACACTCATACACTACGGACAATTTAGCATACCCAATTCACCTGTACCGCATGTCTTTGAACTGTGGGGTAAACCGGAGAACCCGGAGGAAACCCACGCGAATGCGGGGAGAACATGCAAACTCCACACAAAAACGCCAACTGACCCAGTCGAGGCTCGAACCAGCGACCTTCTTGCTGTGAGACGACAGCACTACCTACTGCGCCACTGTGTCGCCCTATATATATATATATATATATATATATATATATATATATAAAACAAACAAATTAACTGCATTTACATTCCATTCACTTTACTGTAATTACAATCATGCATGTTATGTATTGCATATTTTTACAAATAATCTCCCAATGTGTCTACTAAATGAGTTATTGGCTGTTAATTGCTATGTATGGATATTATTATAGTTACAGCCAAACCATACTGCAGTGTAATACTATAATTTTCACAATTTGCTTCATATAATACCTATTATTTATTTATTATTTTTATCTATTATGTATTTTTAGTACGTATTAAACTTATATGTAAGCTATATAAATTAGATTGACACCTAAATTTTACATACTAGTGATGTTTCAGTTTGCAATTGTAGTTTTTAATACCACAATAAAAATCTTACCTGAACTAAATATACATTTTTAAGGACAATTAGTATTAAAAATGAAAACAAAACTGAGCAGAACTCAAGTTGCTGTGATCGTATGCTGTATCCCTAACCAAACATATCTTGTAATGCTTCATTTATTGAATTAAATATTTTGAATGTGTTTATTGTTTTTATATAACACCATGTGTTATGTTAAGTGACTTTACATTACAGTATAATATATGTGTGTGTCTGTCAGGATGGCTGTGATCTGAAGTGTGAGGAGGATCAGTTTCAATGTAAGAATGGTCACTGTATCCCACTCCGCTGGCACTGTGATGCTGATGTGGACTGCCTTGATGGCAGTGATGAAGAACGCTGTAAGATTACTGGTATGTGTGTCTGTTTATTGCAGGCTTGTATATGTGTGTTATTGTTAAGATGGATTTTAATGGATTGATCTGATCGTTCTCCTTCTGCTCTCTCAGAGGTGCGGCACTGCTCCAGTGAGGAGTTTCAGTGTAATAACACTCTGTGTAAACCACTGTCCTGGAAGTGTGATGGAGAGGACGATTGTGGAGATAATTCAGACGAGAACCCTGAGGCGTGCAGTAAGTACACACACGTACAACAAAAAGAGATTGGGGGGTTTGGGCTTTTCTTATAGTGTTTGTTTTAGTCTAATGTAAATAAATCATCCAGAATGCACATTTAACTGTTACATTTGTCAAACATTATCCATTTATGTCTGTAGATTTCAATAACAATGTATATATTTAAAAAGGAGCATTTACTTCATTTACACCACACTTCACGGTTATTTTCATATTTATGTTATGAAGGCTTTTACAGAGGAATATGCTCATGCATAATTTGCCTGAATACAGTATATACATTTAATTCTACAAAGTAATTGTGAAAATCCTTTTGACTCTAATATGTCAATATGTCCAAAAAAGTTTAATTAAACCTTTTTGCTTGCATTATGATATAATGGCCTGTTTGCATATTTAAATATAGCATTTCAGAAAATGTTATACATCAAACTGTTTGAAATTCTTAATGTAATCAATGGGGAAGTATAATGGTATTTTATTTTTTACTTTATTTACCTTCCGGTATCTTTAGTTTAGTAAACTTTTGTCGTTTGCAATATAATTTATATAGAAAAATTTAAATAGCATGTTAAATTAGGACTTTTGGTAACACTTTATTTTAAGTCACAATTCACTGTATTAACATATCATTAACTAACACTACTAGCCTAATAAACCAAGTATTAGCTGTTTATTAAGTAGTTATTAAGGTAGAAGTTATGTTTAGGTTTTTGGTAGGATTAGGGATGCAGAATAAGATCATACTTTACTTAATTTCTAATGAACAGTTAATATCTTAATAATAGGTAAGTTTTAATAAGCCAATAGTTAATAATGAGAATTGTGACTCAAACTAAAGTGTTAACAGACTTTTTTTCTACTGCGTTTATATGGTATTTATTTCATTTGTGCTGGTATTAAAAAGTATTTCATTTGACTTTAAAAACTTCCCAGTTGTCAGTGTTTTGGTTGATATTGACACATTTAAAACAGAATGAATGCACCCAAAGCTAAGATTGAAATCTTCCCTGCTGTAATTCAGGACACTTCCAGTGCCCACCGACTAGAAATTTCCGCTGTCGTAACAATCGTGTGTGTCTCACGAGAAGCAAGCTGTGCGATGGAGTGGACAACTGTGGAGACAATTCAGATGAGGCCAGCTGTGGTGAGTTTTCTGCTCTGCTGTGCGTCAGTCATTTATCAGCGAGTGTTTGCATTAACTGTTGTGACGTGTTCATACAGACTATGAATCCACATGTGATAAAGACCAGTTCAAGTGCACCAATGGCAAATGCATCAGCGGCAACCTGCGTTGCAACTTTTTCAATGACTGTGAAGATTACGGCTCTGATGAGATCGGCTGCAAGACAGGTGAGACAGGCTGCTTTCTGTATGGTACAGGATTGTCACAATCAAAAATGTAAATTCTATTATAATAATATCATTTTTTAATAATAATAATTATACATTTATTTCTTGGCAAAGATTTAACAATGAATGCAAACATGAAGTGGAAGGGCTGAAACTTATTATCGAATTATTCAATTTAAAATAATCAATTAAATTTGTAGTAATCGACGCTTCGTTAAAAAAAAAAATGAAGCATCACTTCCTGTCTGTATAACATTTATATGATTTGCTCATTATATTTATTTTAATTAAACAATATGCAGCTTGTTTTTTTATTTGATCTTGTAATTATATTATTAATTATATTATTAAAGTTTAAATTCAGAATATAGTGCAGAAGCTGCAAATTGAGTTGAATGGAATAAAGTTTATCGCTATATATTGGCCCGTTTCCACTTAGTGGTACGGTTCGGTACGCTTTTATGGCCGTTTCCACTGTCTAAAGGTACCAAAAAGCAAACCGTACCATACCACTTTTTGGGTACCCTTTTGAAAGGGTACGTAGCACAACAAAAAGCTGTCAAAAGGTGGAGCAAGATACACAGCTGAATGCTATTGGTTTACAGAGATACGTCACTAGCTCGTCCACAAGCCAGGAGAATAAAGACAAAGGAACCGCCATATTTAAATACACAGCCGGGACATTATATTGTAATAATATATACATTTATTAATGAGCCATAGTCGACCTGAGCTTAAACAAACCTTGTCGTCATCTTAAGGAACAGCCACAAAGCCAAGAAGAGGAGCAGAATCTATCCTGTGCCCGTAGTTGTTTATTAGCCCGTCTAAATCACTAGCGGTTTCACCTTCTCGAGAGAGCTCGCGTCTATATTTTAAATAACGAACTTCTTGAGCTGATGATAATAATGTGTGTGTGATTATTGAAGTGCTTCTGACATCTGATCCTCTGAGAAATGGACAAACGCGAGAGTGAAGCGTGAAAAAGCACGCTTTTCCTGTTGTACTCTACGCCATTGATACCCTTTTGGAAGTGGAAACGCAAGCCTGATAAAGGTGACCCGTACCATACCACTCAGTGGGAACGGGCCATATTTGTATCTGTGATTGGCTTTTAAACATTATTTACTTCTCTGTTGCATTTCAGTCACAAGATCTTCAAAGAAAAATGGGAGTCCAATTAATCAATCGACTATGGTGGTAGATTAATCAATTGTTAAAATAATCGATAGCTGCAGCCCTAATTATAATATAATTTAAACTAAAACCATTATGTTTGTTATATGTGTGGTGTTATTATTGTTTTTGTTGTATTTTTTGGCTTTAATTTTGATAAACACAAAACAAAAGTACAAACATACTTACATGAAATGCCTGGCACATAACAAAAATACACAAACATAAGTATACATATAGTAACAGCCATAGAGCGCTGTACTACAAGCAAAACCATACAGCAGGACTAATAGAAAATTGGGTGGGAACAGAAGACAAATGAATACCACTGATGACATTACTTCATTCCAAATCTAAAAACTTTGCACACAGAGGTGTTTATACTGGCCAGATATGGTGTCCAAATGCAAATAAAAGTAAAGTGGAGTAAATGAGACATGGTAGAAGTTCCAGAGGAAAAGTATCTCTAATAATCGAATGCCATCCTTTTATGGTGTTTTTATTTTGTATATAATCTATTAGGTTTGTTTTTTTTTAATATATATTAATATTTTAATGCCACCATTGATCGTTGTGGATAAAATGAAATGTTTAATTTCATAGCTTGATATTGAAGTGCTCTATTTCCTTTTCATTTTTGGATTTTTTTATTTTTTTTTGTAGACACCATGTTGAATGAC
Source organism: Danio kyathit (assembly GCA_903798195.1). Classification (NCBI taxonomy): domain Eukaryota; kingdom Metazoa; phylum Chordata; class Actinopteri; order Cypriniformes; family Danionidae; genus Danio; species Danio kyathit. The sequence goes on from CAIGQS010000062.1 coordinate 367,179, forward strand.
TGTAAGAGTAACAAATCTCTGTGTGGAGACGGCGATGAGGCTCACTGTGTTTCCAACGGCACAGACACCTTCTGCTCCTGCAAACCTGGTTTCCAGAGTGTTAGACACAACACCTGTGAAGGTACAGCCTGCAGTCTTCATAAGACCCAAAGAGACTTTATTACTCAGCCCGTTATATCAGAACCTACAGTGTGCGTATTAACATTGTTAATATTGTTGCGTTGACTTTTTCAGATAAGGATGAGTGCAAGCAATTTGGCGTATGTTCTCACGCATGCAACAACACCAAAGGCTCCTACAAGTGCAGCTGCCACAAATACTTCACCAGGATTAACCACACATGCAAGGCTGACAGTACGTGCTTTAATTCTTGATTCCAAATCTGAGGTTTTCTTTAAGGGTATCGTTCACACAAAAATTGAAATCTGTTTATAGAGCATTAAAGAGGATTTTTTAGATGAAATTGGGGTCCTTTGAGATTCATAACATTCAAGTAAATGGCTACCAGCATTTTAAAAATAAATAAATAATAACAATACATGATAAATAAAGGTTTTATGAAGTCTGTGCAAGAAACTGAATTTTATTTAGAACACACGGAAAACACTTTTATTGTGAGCTGCTCACATCAACAGATTGAGATCCTGCATGTCAGATTACACACTTGTGTAGTTAAAATGGAGTTTTTACAATTTAGCTAAACCACATTGCATTTAAAGACATTGTTAAAATTAATTAAAATGTTACCACCCATCTGGTGACTAACACGGTTTCATGAACTCATTAACACCCATTTTTACTCTCCAAGTAGGACTGTGCAATGTGACTGTATATATCGTATGGACAAGATAAAAAAGGTCTATCATATCACATTATACTCTATTGTTTATTTCGTATATGTTGTACAAAATAAGGTGTAATACTTTTTCATCATTCATATGAGCGCAATGTTACACGCCATTACAGGAATGAAAAACAGCGTCATAAGAAATTTGTAATCTTGAAAGTACATTGAATAAATTTACCTATTTTTTGGCAATATTTGTTTTTATGTTGGAACTGTAAACAAGTTTTAGAAAAATGTTTTGAAGTTTATTAATATTTATTTTAGATTTTTATGCAAACAAATGCTCTGAAGTTCTATATGAAGTGAGCAGTATGATCACATATAAATGAGCACATTTCTGAGTTTATACTTTGAAATGTAAAAAAACAAATGGTCAAATCATAGTAAAAACAAAGTCATTTACATAAAGTTGTTAATTAATTGAGTTTACATAAATGGTAATATTTTATGATATCATTCTCAGGATGACTTGGTTATATCTCTTATATATTACTTGTATATCAAGATGACTTATATTGTGATATGAGATTTTTGTCATGCCACCCATCCCACCAAGTTTTAATTTTGGGCCTTGCTTTAAAAAATAAAAAACTGCTATCTCTAAGTTTTAACTTTTTTTGTGTCCATCTTCAGGTCAGAACAGCAATAAACAGGTGCTCTACATTGCGGATGACAACGAGATCCGCAGTCTGAATCCTGGGATGCCCAACTGGGTTTACGAGCAGACGTTTCAGGGCGATATCAACGTCCGCATCGATGCAATGGATTTGCATGTCAAAACCAATCGTATTTTCTGGACCAACTGGCACACTTCTGGCATTTCCTGCTTCCAGCTGCCTTCTCAATCCTCAGCATCAGGCCCCACGTCCAACTCTCACCGCCACACCAGGCAAAGCGAGGGCAGCGTCAGCAACCTCGAAGTGAGTCAACGATCCTTCAGTCCTCGATATTAAACTTCACGCTTTACAAAACCTTTTCTGAATTTATTTCTGCCACATCCTCAGATTACAGGTTTGAAAATGCCACGCGGAATCGCAGTGGATTGGGTGGCTGGAAACCTTTACTGGACCGATTCAGGAAGGGATGTGATCGAGGTTGCTCAGATTACAGGACAGCACAGGAAAACATTGATATCTGGCATGATTGATGAACCTCACGCTATTGTGGTGGATCCTCAGAGAGGGTATGAGACCTTATGTTCTTATACTATTTGTTTCAGTGAGTTTAAAGGCCAAAGCATAATTTGATTTGTACATTTTATAACATGCATACAAGTTTTTTTTTTTTATATAATTCAACTTTTTTTATTGTTCAACAGCCAGGAACAAAAACACACTTCACACTACACATACATATGATACATGTTACATATTCAGCCACCTGAGAAGAATAAAGGAATTTTTACCTATATTAGGTTTCACTAGTTTGTTACCCAGAAGGCATAGCCTTGGCTCTACAGGTAACTCACAGCCTAGCCACTAATTTTACATTTTTACACCAGAAAGGGGGAAAACTAAACAACATTCCCAGATCATGTGTAAACAAGTACCCTCTTCTTTATTGCATTTCCAACACAGATTATTTCCAGCTAGTCTCATCCTATAGAGTCTGGATGGTGTGTAGTAGTATCTGCATACAAGTTTTTGTGCTTTTTCTCTACAAAAATTAGGAAAAATAGGCCCTGTATGTCTTTAAAATAGAGTTTCTGATGTAATTTTATCCTCTTAAGCTAGCACTCATCATTTGTTTTTGCCATAGACCTTTTTCATTCATTCATTTTCTTTTCGGCTTTGTCCCTTTATGAATTCGGGTTCACCACAGCGGAATGAACCGCCAACTTATCCAGCACATGTTTTACGCAGTGGATGCCCTTCCAGCTGCAACCCATCCCTGGAAACATCCATACACACACACTCATTCACACTCATACACTTCGGACAATTTAGCCTACCAAATTCACCTATACCGCATGTCTTTGGACTGTGGGGGAAACCGGAGCTCCCGGAGGAAACCCACGCGAATGCGGGGAGAACATGCAAACTCCACACAGAAACGCCAACTGACCCAGCTGAGGCTCGAACCAGCGACCTTCTTGCTGTCAGGCGACAGCACTACCTACTGCGCCCCCGCGTTGCCAGACCTTTTTCATAGAGCGCAAAATTACCCATTATGCTTTGCGTATATGCGTAAGGAGGACGCTTCGAACTTCCAGTCAGCAGCTTAATGCGTATAAAGGGTCACATTAGGACAGCTTTGAAGCGATAGTTTTAATCTCTCTACTTGTGTTTATTGTCTTTGAACTAATGCTTATGTTGATCAGCGCCACCTCCTGGACTGATTATTTTAAAAATGCCATCTAAAGCAAAAAAAATGTATATGACCCCAGCTTTGTATTTATTGAATCTTAATGCGAACAATCTGTTTGAAAAAGATGCATTACAGTTATTTATTGTCCTGGTATATTTAGCTACAAAATGTATGTTGTTACCTTGGTCTGCATCACAGGCTCCATCTTTCAAAATGTGGATATCACAGAAAAACTTACCTATGACCAACATAAAAATTCTGACAGATTTTGGTCAATTTGGTTTCCCCTTGGGAATACATAAAAGAGCTGTCTTAATCTTAGAGCCGTTTAATCTCCACTTAAAGACTGCTCTAAAATGGTGTGATTGTACTTTATTTTTTATTTATTTGATCTATGTTTTTTTACATACATTTCTTTTTTATTTTCCATTTTTAAGACTGTACACTTTGTAACACATTTATACATTTTGATGTTAATATTTTGTGAATGTAGGCCAGGACTCCCTGGTAGAAGAGATATTGTATCTCAATGGGACATTCCTGGTTAAACAATTAAATAAATAAATAAAAACAATAAAAATTAAAATAAAAAAAGCCATCTAATAGAAATGAAAAACAACTGCTCCGAGTCATTTTACCCTCATCGTCAGTCGACATCTTGTGCTGTTTAAATGGAGGATCGTCATCGCTACAGTGATCATTGAATATAACCAACTCTAAACAAATGTAATTCTCCAAAATGCTTGACACACACATGTAGCCTACTCTACTGTCCCACTAACACACTGATTAAAAGAGTGGCACAAAGCGAAAATAAAGTGGCATTTTGAAATGACAGAAAAACCATACCATGGTAAATACTACATACAAGCTAACTAAATGAAACAAACTGTTCCGGATTAGAATTAACATGCAAATCAGCCAGCAAAGTATCAGTAACAAACTTATATTGGTAATTTTTGGAAATTACATGGCTTAGTTTCATGCCAGTAATATGGTTTGCTCTATATAATGCAGTGATGTATTATGTGTGATATTTGTTTGTGCATTGAAGAGCCGCTGAGTGCAGTATAACAGCTGACAGGTCGGAAACACACAAACACTGTATTTCAGCATCTTATCTGATGGCAGACTCTGAATTAGGAGAACGTATTTCTTTTGTGCTTGAACCGCATCTGACCGAAGTATAGCGGCTTTAACACACATCTTTCCAAATCAAAGTTGTGCATCACAAAAACACTCCGTAAGCCACTCAAAATGGTATTGACACTTCCGTTTGGATCGCAAATGATCAGTTGTAAACACTGTAAACGGAAGTTCTAAGCATCCTACTGGAAGACGCTGGCCTGCAAAGGTCTATATTCAGTATATGAATTGAGAGACAGGTTGTGTTGCCACCTTGTGGACAAACAAAGTAGTGCAAAAACAAATCAAAGTGCATGATTAAGCTGCTTAAGTGTTTTAAAAAAGTAATAATAATGCAATGTTTTTACTGTACATACATGCTGTACATACATACATACATACTGTAAACTGAAGCATACTATGACTTAAGTATATAGTTCACCCAAAAAATGAAAAGTCTGTCATTTACTTGTTTGTTTCAAACCTAGAGTTTTTTTTTCTTCTTTTCATCAGAAAAGCTGATATTTTGAAGAGAGTTTGAAACCTGAAGCCCTTAACTTCCATTGTATTTTGGTTTTCCTACTATCGATGTCAATGGCTTCTGGTTTCCAGCATTTTTTCTTCTTCAAAATATCTTCATTTGTGATGAGGGTACATTTACATTTTTGGATGAATTGACTAATTGGGATACGCTTATGATATATTTTGTTTTTTTGTTTCTCATCTCAGAACCATGTACTGGACTGACTGGGGTAATCATCCAAAGATTGAGACGGCAGCCATGGACGGGACTCTAAGACAAACTCTGGTCCATGAGAACATCCAGTGGCCTACAGGTCTTACCATCTGCATCTATGAAATCTTCAATGTTTTAAATCAAATGCACGTGTTAATGTGGGTTTTCTGAAACAGGTCTTGCTGTGGACTACTTCAATGAGCGTCTGTACTGGGCAGATAGCAAGCTTTCTGTGATCAGCAGTGTGCGTCTGGACGGCTCTGACCCGGTGGTGGCCGTATCCAACTTAAAAAACAGTTTAGTAATTTTGTTTGACAAATTAAGCTCCTGTATTAACGGTCATGCATAAAATAATTACTAGGACATGTAGTAGCATTTATATGTAGCTACTCTCTGAATATTAGAAGTGCTTTTTCATCGTCACTTGTAAGTCGCTTATAATATGATACATAGATCCATAAATATAATACACAGTTCTATTAAAAAGTATTCACTAATACACTATTAAAACATGTACAATGTTGAAATGAACGTTAAATAATTATCCAATGTTAACAAATGCAACCTTACTCTAAATAAAATTTATAGAAAAAATATTTACAAGAAGCAGCTTTATAGCAGAACCTATTTATGAGGGAGCATTTGAATGTTATGTTGGGCTTTTGTGAAAGAAATGTTGAGAATCAATTGTATAGCGAAAAGATGGAAGATGTTTTTGTTCATCTTCTCTTTCTTTCTTCCAGATCTCCTCCGCCCGTACAGCATTGATATCTTTGAGGATTTCATTTATGGGGTTACTCACACTAACAATATAGTCTTCCGGGTGAACAAGTTTGGCAGAGGACAGGCGGAGAATCTGACCACTGGCATCAATCACGCCACTGATATAGTGCTCTATCACCGCTACAAACAGCCAGAGAGTGAGTGTCAGAGGAAACGCTTTTGAATGCAGTTTTCAATTATTGATTTTATTTTATTTTTAGCAAAATATATAAATGTAGAACAAGCAAAATATATCAAACCCTCTTTTAAAGTTTCATATCGTTCCAGTAAATCTTCAGTCTTTACATCTACAGTATATTCTTATATGTTATATATTCCTCACAATATTAACAACATGGCTTAAAATAAACACCAACCTTGAATGAATTTTCAAGATATGATTTGATATGATTTCATACTAAAAAAATATATATATACATGTTATTTTTTTATAACCAATATTTACAATCACCTCTATTTGTTGTAAAGTATTTTTGTAAAATTAAAAAGAATTCAAATCAGTATAATTCAAAATATGTGACTTTAAAAATAAATATATTGTCTGTTTCATGTATCTAACATTATCAATGATTCTAATTGCTCTCATTTCTATTATGTACAGTTGAAGTCAGATTTATTAGCCCCCTTCAAATTTTTTTCTTCTTTTTTAAATATTTTCCAAATGATTATTAACAAAGCAAAGAAATTTTCACAGTATGTCTGTTAATATTTTTTCTTCTGGAATAAGTCTTATTTGTTTTATTTCAGCTAGAATAAAAGCATTTTTACATTTTTTAAACGGCATTTTAGGGACAAAATTATTAGCCCCTTTAAGCTATATTTTTACTCTATAATCTACAGAACAAACCACTGTTATACAATAACTTGCCTAATTACCCTAACCTGCCTAGTTAACCTAATTAACCTAGTTAAGCCTTTAAATGTTACTTTAAGCTGTATAGAAGTGTCTTGAAAAATATCTAGTAAAATATTATTTACTGTCATCATGGCAAAGATAAAATAAATCCATTATTAGTGATCAATGAGTTATTAAAACTATTATGTTTAGAAATGTGTTGAAAAAATCTTCTCTCCATTAAACAGAAATTGGGGAAAAAAATAAACAAGCTGTCTAATAATTCAGGGGGGCTAATAATTCTGACTTCAACTGTATATTGACTGTAAATTTAGTTATTTACCCAGATTTACCCAAATATCCACACAGTAACTGTGGACATTATTTATTGTTCCTAATATGTCCTGATTTATTCAGTTGTGATGTGTTTTTTCAGTCTGACCTGTGTTTTTTTTTTTCCCCCGCAGTGACAAACCCATGTGATAGGAAGAAGTGTGAATGGTTGTGTTTGCTCAGTCCCAGCGGGCCAGTGTGCATCTGTCCCAATGACCATGTCCCTGACAATGGTACCTGTGTGAAGGTGCAGCCGCCGGACCAGTTCCCCTTCTGTAAGACCCTCCATCTGATACCGCTTTTAGTCTTTATTCTTATTTATTTTCTAGCACAACCTAGAAGAATCCTCTCCAGAAAATATGACAGAAATATATTAATATTGCATAGTGGAATGTAGTTCTTAAAGTAATTATAATAGTACAGTCTATTAAAGTACACAGAAACTTACTGTTCTACTCTTGGGTCATACTTGAAATTATAACAGCAATTTTATTAATACTTAGTAGAATGTTGTGAAATTAGTAGTAATAATAAAAAATGATTATTATTATTATTATTATGTTTTCAATATCCTGATTTTGTCCATGTTTTATTTTAAATAATATACTTGACAAATAATATGTTTTATAGCATTGTGTTCAATTATGCAATGGTTTTAAAAACAAAACTCAATTGTTATTTGTATAAGTGGATTTTTAGTACCTTTTTTGATAGTATATTTGTATTTAACATTACATTTTATGTGCAAGATTTTATTCGAGATTACTGGCCCATAAAGTATCTCTGTTAATTGTAATTTATTTTTCAACATGCCTTCTGATGTTTAAATGCTAAACCTTTGGCTGTTTAAATTAAAACAATGTTAAATTGATGAAACAAAAAAATCATGTTAAAAATCTGCAAAACCATAAGCTATTGGTGATTCTTATTGGTTAACAGATGCACAACAAATTATTAAATACCACAAAATATAAAATGTCACAGTAATCTTCATTTACTTGCCCAGCCACAACTGAAATATAGAACAACAGTGAATTTTCTAATTCTTATGACCAAATATTTGTTCAATAAACAGACATTTTTTTCATCTCTTCCAGCACAATAGATTATTTGTGATTGTAATTGTCAGAAATGCTCACCCAAACAATCATCTTGAACTAATTTCTCTTCTAGCTCCCGCCTGTGACTTGCAGTGCCAGAATGGAGGCAGCTGTTACCTCAACCCTTTAAAGCACCCCAAATGTCGCTGTCCCACCAGTTACCGCGGAGAACGCTGTGAAATCAACCAGTGCAGAGACTACTGTCAGAACAGAGGAACCTGCTCCCCGTCCCGCACTGGTAAACACACTTACCAACACTGCTTCAGGGGCCATTCACCAAGAACACATTTATCCATTCCAATACACTTCTTTTCCATTGTTTTTCTGTGTAAACTTGATGAACATGTGTGATCATTATGTACATCTCACATCGTTTCCAGTGCCTCACACATGAGCATTGCGTTTTATAAACACTGTGTCAACTTTTAAAATTCACCTGAACCGGAAGCTGTGACCGTCTTTGTTTTTTTGTTTGTTTTTCGTATTGTGACGCATTTCCTAGAGAAACAGAATATTAAATGAGAAAACAGTGGGCGTGGCTTGTTTTTTCACTGCGAGCTGATTGAATGTTGTAGAGTAAGCATTTAATTGGGAAAGATCGGGAAAAGGGTTTCGGGAGAATTATTACAACCTCCTCCTCACCATTTCTATTTGTTGTCAAAACTGACAGTTGGAGGGGCGTGGTTAAGTATGTTAACCACGCCCAATATCTCAGACAGACGTAATCTGAGAACTAAACTGAAAACAAACGGAAGATTTTCATTTTAGATTACAATGGCAAACTATCTTAACGACATGCACAGATGAATTGTTCACCACAAACTACCAATGAAGCTAACAAAATCATGTGATTAGTTTTGATTTCATTTGCACTTTAAAAAACAAATTGATATTAACATTCTACTCACTCACAGAGAAAGGCCTTTTGAAAGACTTTGAAAGTCTGAAGAAAGAATATAACCTGGATAAATCCGATTTTTAAAGATACCTTCAAATATGTTGCCACTTTGAAAACAGTATTAAAAATAAAATAGACCTGGATGACTCAATGCTGAAATTGCCTACAAAGGCAGTTGGAGTAAAGGTATAATTTCAAAACTTTATGAAGGATTTAGATTGAATAAACCCCACACAACGGAATATGTTAAAGAAATATAGGAAAAGGAAAGTAATCTCATTATTTTGGGTGAAGAATGGTTGGATATATGTAGATTTACATCAAAATGTACTAACTCACATACAGTTGAAATCAGAATTAAAAAAACCCCTTTGAATTATTATTATTTTTTTTCGTTTTTAAATATTTCCCAAATGATGTTTAACAAAGCAAGGAAATTTTCACAGTATGTCTGATAATATTTTTTCTTCTGGAGAAAGTCTTATTTGTTTTATTTTGGCTAAAATAAAAGCAGTTTTAACCTAGTTAAGCCTTTTAATGTCACTTTAGCTGTATGGAAGTGTCTTGAAAAATATCTAGTAAAATATTATTTACTGTCATCAGGGCAAAGATAAAATAAATCAGTTATTAGAAATGAGTTATTAAAACTGTTATGTTTAGAAATGTGTTGGAAAAAATCTGCTCTCCGTTAAACAGAAATTGGGGGAAAAAAATAAACAGGGGGGGTGCTAATAATACAGGGGGTTTAATAATTCTGACTTCAACTATTTGTGGGGAGAATTTGGACGAAAAGTCTAATAAGATTTCTCATCATGCAAAAACAAAGAGCATACGGCAGAGGAAAGGACACTACGTGTAATAGAAAACATACTTAATATTACTTTACCCTTTCAATTCATGGTTATTTATTTTGGAAGCTCTTATATTCAAATAAGTAAATCTGAAGCACTTACTTGATATTTTAATAATTGCTGCCAAAAAAGCAATTACAAGACACTGGTTACTTCCTGAATCCCCAACAACCCAAGAATGGCTAGATGATATTTATGTGATTGAAAAAATGACATTTTCCCTTCGACTACAAATTAATATATTTAGAGATATCTGGTCCAAGTGGACTGAATACATTAGATTGCTCCATCCAATCTTCGAAGAAATATAAATATATTACTACCTAATTCCTATTCACAGAACAAACATTTTTCAATTTACGACTCATTGCACTGCCCCTCTTAATCCTCTTTTTAGATTAGGTATTTACAGCTGATAATAACTAAACTAAAGTTGAGCGAATGCTTGCCTTGCCTTATTTATGTTACCATGTTATTGTTACTGTTATTTTCATATATTTTATTTTATGAAACTTTTGTTGTGTATTGTGTTCTGTTACTTTATAGTTTGTAAAAAAGAAAAATGTTTAGCAATGGGAAATGTACACTCTCTTAAGTGAAATCATTGTACTGTATATATTGTTACTATAAAAAAAATAAATAAATAAATAATAATAAAATTGTAACTGTTACACTGAGCGCCACTCATTAATGTCAGTTCCAAAGCAGTGGACCAATCAGAAGAAATCAAAGATGGAGCAAGCAAGTTTCTGTTTACATTAGCAAGTTTATTTCACATTAACATGGTGGAGGAGGTGCTTTTTTATCATTACTAAGCACATTTTTTTATGAATGGCACCTTAACACGTTTATCTTTATATCAGCATGAGCAACACACTATCTGTTTCTTCCTTACAGGAGCTCCTACCTGCCGCTGTCAGACTGGCTTCACGGGGCCCAGATGTAACCTGTACATTTGTGAAAACTACTGCCAGAATGGAGGCAACTGTGCCGTCAGCCTGGGCAACCAGCCGACCTGCCGCTGTCCACCAGGGCTTCTGGGTGACCAGTGCCAGTACCGTAAGTTTGATGACTTCAAAATGTCTATGGTTTTAATGTTTCATTAAAATGTTTCATTTATTTTAGAAGCTTCATAACAGTAGTACATATTGTTTATGTTAGTTCATTAACTAATAGTTCATTAATATTAGCAAACAAAAGCTTTTTTAACCTTAATTTAGATGACTAATTTTAAAATTAAGGTCCTTGCGCATTGAAGTCCGAAATTTTCATATGCGTTTTTTTCTGATTCATATGCAAAAACAAATTGTCACGTAAACAAACCTTGCACACTGAGTCTGATGCGTATTAATTAATCCATCACGAAAAAACGCAAAACATTTCAGAGTAATTTCAAGCAGTGATACTTTTTTTCCTCTCTCTTCTCCAAAGTAAAAAAAGAAAGAGGAATAGGCTACATATTGTGTTCGTTTAATACTAGCCTACATAGAGAGGAAGGAGAATTCTCCTCCTTATCAAAGAGCTACGCTAAAGACCCTTTCAATGTGGTCATGTCACTGGCCCATGAACATTTCCTGCTTATTATCAAACTACTTCATAACTGTAACAAGAGTCAATTGAATCATAACATAATGTTTAAAACAGCGATCATAACATTATTTATCAATATGTGGCTTTTTGGATTCTCAGAAGCTATAGAAATTAAAAATGTAAAACAGGAAATACGTTAGGACCATTGTTGTTGTTTACATCCCTCAAAATGGTCTATTACGATTATCCTGAAATGCAAAGTTTATTTCAGGAAATCAGTGGAATTTTGATACATTGCTTGTGATACTTCACACATTCACGTACGTAAACAAATCCTGAACAGAGACTGCCAGTACCTATAGACATTATATAAGATGGTGGCTGCGTTGACGTGTCGAAGCAACGGACCGAAAGCGGACCATGCTTTCTATTATATTGTCTATGAGCAGCAGTACATCAAATGTATGGATACACATACACACACCAAGCAGCTGCAGGGGAGAGATGTGCCAGTCACCGAATCCAACATGTAGTTGTCCGCCACATTCTGTGTTTATTTTATGCTCTGTGTTTGTCATAAAGTTATCTGTAGCTCAAGTGACGGCATTCTGTATTTAGCTTTTCGCTTGTATGGTGACTCTGAACTGTCAAAACACCTCTTAAAATGCTTTTTCGGATGCACCAGTTTAATTTTTTTATGATAATTTTTTAACGTGAGGTCGAATTTTTTTTTTTACGTGCAAAATTTACGAACGAAAATTTCGTATTCAGTGTGCAATAACCTTTAGGCTTGCACATGTATTCAGGTGGTAATTAAGGGGGTAATTAACACTCAAATGTTTGGTCAAACTTGAAGATATTATGACAGAACCTGTATTACTACTTAAAAGAAAGTGCTTGTCAAAGAAGTAGAATAATAATAACAATAATTATAATTATTTAGTTTCTAGGCTCTTCTAGAAGTTTGCATTAACACTCTAGTAAACCCCCAGCCTCCAGTGTTTGTTTTATTCCAAACAAAAGCCTTATAAATGGATGAAATGTACACTATGAGACGGAATAAGTGCTGATAATCAATGTGTGCAGGTCAGTGCGAGGACTTCTGTAAGAATGACGGTCAATGTTTGGAGCTGAACAACGGCACTAAACATTGCCAATGCTCTGATAAGTTCTTCGGTCCACAATGTGAGCTGGACAAATGTGAATACTGTGGCACGGGCAAGTGTGAAAAGCTACAAACTGGAATTACTTGCAAGTACGTACCTGAACATTTAACTAAATAGTATTTCTTAGATATTTCAGGCTGCTGGATTAAGATACAGTTGAAGTCAAAATTATTAGCCCTCCTTTGATTTTTTTATTTTTTATTTTTTTTATTTATTTATTTATTTTTTAAAATATTTTCCAAATGATGTTTAACAGAACAAAGAAATTATCACAGCATGTCTGATAATATTTTTTTTCTTCTGGAGAAAGTCTTATTTGTTTTATTTCAGCTAGAATAAGAGCAGTTTTTAATTTTTTGACAGCCATTTTAAGGTCAAAATTATTGATTGTGATAATTGGTGTTCTTCTATGCGTAGATGTGCTGATAACACCAAGCGGCCCACCTGCTACACCTGTAATGACTTTTGCATCGAGGGCCAGTGCTCTGTGGACACATATACTAATCTGCCACAGTGCAGGTAAATTGATCAGAGCAAATATTTGGTTTGTTAATAATTGTTTAAAAAGTAGTCCTAAAACCGAACCTTGTGGTACACCATATAAAATGTCATTTTTGTGTGCTATGCAGGTGTCACACAGGCTGGTCAGGATTTCGCTGTGAGCTCAGTGTTGCCCCTATTCAGAACACAAACTCTGGAAGTAAGTGCTTTTCTTTTCCATCTTCCTCATTTTGAGAAGGTCTGCCAATGCTTCTTTATGTTTTGCCTCCGTTAATGATCGGTTTTTCTATTTGTGTAGATACCTCATCTGTGGTCATCCCGGTGATGTTACTGCTCTTACTTGCACTGTTGGTGGTCGCTGCCATCTTGTGGTACAAGAAGAGAATGCGCGGGTCAGTACATAAGCCATTTCAAAGTGTAGAAAATGACAATTCAGGGCTTGATCATTCTCAAGCCAAACTTATTTTGTTTATTGGTCAGACTTTTTTTTCATCTCTTTCATTCTGTTGGGCAGGGGTCTTTAACATTTTTGATCCAAGGATTTTAATGAGAAGGACATATTTTACAAATAGTCATTGTGAATCTACAGTTGCTTGTATGGTTTTTAAAAATTTGTATCTATAAGAGACAATGAAACAGGTGAACTTTACCGCTATTACACGTTATAATTTATTAGTTAGTGTGTTTTATGTATAATTCATATTACCCATGCATTATCTATAAGAGACAATATTATACTTAGCTGAACTTTACCTTTTGGTTAGAACAGGGGTGCCCAAACTCGGTCCTGGAGGGCCGTTGTCCTGCATATTTTAGTTCTAATCCCAATTAAACACCCCTGAACAAGCTAATCAAGCTGTTTCTAGGTATACTAAAACTTCCAGGCAAGTGTGTTAAAGAAATTTGGAGCTAAACAATGCAGGACACCGGCCCTCCAAGACCGAGTTTGGACACCCCTGGGTTAAAATTAAAGTTAGCATATTTTTTATGTAATAATATTTCCACATGGGAAGAATTCACAATTTTACATTGATTGGGATGATTTTGTAAACGAGTGCATCTGCATAAAATATCCAAAAATATGTATCAAAAATTAATTTAAAAATTAAAGCACAGATAAAAATGATATAAATGGTTTTTGGTGGAATATTACAATATTGAGGTAAAGAAATCCAATGATCAAATCAAAAATAACACTGTATAGGCTTCATTTGATAATTAAACACAATAATCTTTTTTTAAGTGACAAACTTTATGATTTTTTGTTCTCAAATTTTAAATCTTACAGTCACAGGCTTTTCAAAACACATCTGAGTAAAAAAAAAGTTTCACACTAATAGAATATGGTTGTAATTCACATTGACTTAACAAATTATGTGTACTAGGGCTACACGATATTGGAAAAAGTTGAGATTGCAATATTTTGCATTTTTGCGATATGAATATAATTTCACAATATGACTTAAGCAACTGTTTGGGAAGCATTCACAATTTTCCTTTGATTGGGATGATTTTGTAGACGAGTGCATCTGCATAAAATATCCCAAAAAAGTAATAAATATATTAAAACACAGATAAAAACTAAATAAACAGTGCTTTTTGGTGGAACATTTCAACATTGAGGTAAATAAATTTAATTAACAAATCTAAAATAACACTGTATAGTCTTCATTTGATAAATAATTAAGCACAATTAATCTTTGTTAAGTGGCAAACTTTCTAAAAAAAATTTCCCATACGATTAAAATTTGTTTTAAAACCTACAGTCACAAGCCTTAAAAAACACATCTGAGTAAAAAAAAATCACACTAATAGATTTTGGTTGAAATTCACAATGACTCAACAAATCATGTGTGCTAGGCCTGCATGATTTTAGAAAAATCTGACATTGCGATATTTTGTATTTCTGTGATATATATTGTGATTTAAATACAGTTTCACCAGATGAGTTGAATAGCCCTATTTGGAAACAATGTATTCACTTTTAATCAATTGGCATGATTTTGTAGGGGAACAAATCATGGATGAAATGTAACATGCAAATTTAAAAGTGAAATAAACAGTGCTTTATGGTTTTCAGGGTAAAGTCAAAGCATATCCGGCTATAGAAACTGGAAAAAAAAAAAAAAAAAAAAAAGCCAAACTTAAAATAACACTGCAAAGACTTTACTGTTTTAACAGTTTAATAAAATTATGTTCTATTAAATATTGTAGAAATTAATGCTCTTAAAACGTGGACAAACAGTAAACATTTACTCCATTAAGGTTAAACTCTGCAGTAACTCCACAAATGTTATGTATTTTGAACTGTGGCTCTATAATTCCAATATAATAATATACAGTTGAAGTCAGAATTATTAGCACCACTGAATTATTATCCACCCTGTTTAATTTTTTCCCCAATTTCTGTTTAACGGAAAGAAGATTTTCCTCAACACATTTCTAAACATAATAGTTTTAATAACTCATTTCTAATCACTGATTTATTTTATCTTTGCCATGATGACAGTAAATAATATTTGACTAGATATTTTTCAAGACACTTCTATACAGCTTAAAGTGACATTTAAAGGCTTAACTAGGTTAATTAGGTTAACTAGGCAGGTTAGGGTAATTAGGCAAGTTATTGTATAACAGTGGTTTGTTCCGTAGATTATAGAGTAGAAATATAGCTTAAAGGGGCTAATAATTTTGTCCCTAAAATGATGGTTTGTTCTGTAGACTATCGAACAAATATATTGCTTAAAGGGGCTAATAATTTTGACCTTTAAATATCTTTTAAAAATCAAAAACTGCTTTTATTCTAGCTGAAATAAATCAAATAAGACTTTCTCTAGAACAAAAAATATTATCAGACATACTGTGATTTCGTGACTGTTAATAATCATTTAGAAAATATTTAAAAAAGAAAAATCAAGGGGGGGCTAATAATTCTGACTTCAACTGTATATAATCCTAAACTATACAATCCCAACGATATATTGAAGCAATATATTGTGCAGCCCTAAAAATAACGAAGACTTATTCTGTGTAGTTGTTTTTTTAATCAAATTTTTGTTTTCACTAAGTTTAGTTTGGACCACCTTTATATTCCTCTTGTTAAAGACCCCTGCTTTTAGAGCATTAATTTCTCCACATTACTCTTCAATTTAACACTGCAGCTTCCAGCTCTCTTCTCTCTCTCTCTCTATCTATCTATCTATCTATCTATCTATCTATCTATCTATCTATCTATCTATCTATCTATCTATCTATCTATCTATCTATCTATCTATCTATCTATCTCTGTTAAACTGCATCTCTCTGTCTCTCAGGTCTGTGATGCGGGGCAAGCCCGGCTCCAGATGTTCGCGGTAACTCTGACTCTATAACAGCAGGGTCCCATCATCCTCTCCATCCTCTTTTCCTCTCCATCATCCTCTTCCTCTCTTTCTCCCCGCTTCTCCTGCTTGATCCTGTGCTGTAACTGTGCTTATACCTGTGGTTCTTACCAGTTTCAACACAGGGATCTATTGATCGACAGCTAAAATAGATCAACTGGCTGGTCCAGGACGCAGCGTTGGGCCGCGTCCTGTTCCTCTCACTCCTCCATCCTATAGACGTGTGTTCATTAATACACATATACATATATCTGTCCGTGAGAGCAGTGTTGCTGTGCTTGAAGTGTTTGGCCCCTCATTGATCGTGCTGGACCATGTCTTGTGGATATCCAGCTTTCTCTAAGAGCCTGAAAGCACATGGATGGTTCCTTAAAGTGTCATGGCTCCTTGCACATGTTTATATGCCAGGAGAGAGAGACCCTGATTGATGTACAGTAGCTGTGTCTCTGTGTTTGTGAGTTGCTTGAAGATATAGGCTATTTTGTGTGCGTGTGTGTGTAACTTCCTGTGCCTTGGCTCGATCTGCAGAGGTGTGTTTGTGAAGAGGTTGAGATGAAGATGTAACTGCTTGTCTGTGTTTGTGTCTGCAGTGCTAAGGGATTCCAGCACCAGAGGATGACCAATGGAGCCATGAATGTAGAGATTGGGAACCCGGCGTACAAGATTTATGAAGGAGAACCCGATGATGATGCAGGGGAGCTGCTGGACTCAGACTTCACACTGGATCCAGATAAGGTGAGACTTTGTTTTCTCTCTTGCAAGGCGCATGGTTATTTTTAGTGTGTATGTATGCATTAGTTATGAATAATAAATCAGTGGCCATATTGGTGTATTTATGATGTTTCAATGACCCTGTCAGTATGTTTATGAGATATCTGTGGTCATATCAAAATATATTTGATGGTCATAGTAACAGTGGTCATGTCAGTAGATCAGCAGATTTTTGGCAATATTGGTATATTTATGATATATTGGTTGCCATATCGGTATATTTATGATATATTGGTTGCGGTATCGGTATATTTATGATATATTGGTTGCCATATCGGTATATTTATGATATATTGGTGGCCATATCGGTATATTTATGATATATTGGTTGCCATATCGGTATATTTATGATATATTGGTTGCCATATCGGTATATTTATGATATATTGGTTGCCATATTGGTATATTTATGACATATTGGTGGCCATATCGGTATATTTATGATATGTTGGTGGCTATATCGGTATATTTATGACATATTGGTGGCCATATCGGTATATTTATGATATATTGGTGGCCATATCAGTATATTTATGGCATATTAGTGGCCATATCGGTATATTTATGACATATTGGTGGCCATATTGGTATATTTATGGCATATTAGTGGCCATATTGGTATATATTTATGACATATTGGTGGCCACATAGGATTATGTATGATATATTGATGGCCATATCTGTGTATTTAGGATTTATCAGAGGGCATATCAGTATATGCATGATATCTGTGGCCATATCATTATAATTATCATATATTAGTGGTCATATTCAAATATGTATGATATATTGGTGGCCATATTGATAAATTTTTGATATATTGGTGGCCATAATGATATATCTACTGTATGATATATTCATAAATTTTATGATATATTGGTATATTTATGATGTGTCTGCTTATCTGAGTATGTATAATATATTAGTGGCCATATCCGTATATTTATGACCTATTGGTGGCCATATCGGTATATTTTTGATATGTTGGTGGCCATATTGGTATATATATGACATATTGGTGGCCATATCGGTATATTTATGACATATTGGTGGCCATATCGGTATATTTATGATATATTGGTGGCCATATCGGTATATTTATGACATATTGGTGGCCATATCTGTATATTTATGATATATTAGTGGCCATATCGGTATATTTATGACATATTGGTGGCCACATAGGAATATGTATGATATATATGCATGATAAAATATGTTAAAATATGACATAACAAATCTCAACATTATTTATTGTGCTTATGTAAAGTTGTAACGAAAGCCTAAAATCACTGAATATTTCATATTAAAACACTTATTTATATTGTGTATCTCTCTTGCAGCCCACAAACTTTACAAACCCTGTGTATGCCACGCTCTACATGGGTGCTCATAACAGCCGTAACTCTCTGGCCAGCACAGACGAGAAGAAAGAGCTGCTGTCTGCAGGAGACGATGACATGGGAGACCCACTGGCGTAGAGTCCCGGCCGCACGTCACCCTCACGCAGACCCATATGCCTTTACACGACAGACAAAAAGCAACAAGAGCAGGAACACTGTACAAAATGTAACAAAAAAAAAGATAGAAAAAAAAATTAAGGACACTTTTGTATGTGATTGCAGTATTATATTTTATTCTTCAAGAAATCCTTCTGGTCAACAAAAGAAAACATTTTTTTTTTTTTTCAATACTTTTATTTTCCCTCCATTTTCAGATGTTTGCTTGCTTAATTTTTTTCGCCCTTCCCCTCCATTTAGCCACTACCTCTGTGCTCAACAACAATATGGGAAATCTGTTTGTTTTTCTTTTGCTTTGGTTTGTTTTAAGTTTATTTTTGTACGAATTGTATAGTTTGTTTTAGGAAAAACAAAATTGCCAATTGTTGCTATTGAAATCTAAAGAGGGATACAATACGATACAATACGGCCGACTGAATGATACTGATGCTGACTTTGCCCGTGTGTGATTTCAGATGGCTGAATAAGGACGAATCTTTGTGCGAGAGTGAGTGGACGAGTCAGCATCGCTTTTATTTCTATACTGTTATCTCAGAGAACATTGCTTACGATGATTGTCATAGTCCTTGCACAGATTGATTTTATATATATTTACATATATAATTAACAGAAGTGTCTTGACAAATATACCCAGGAATACAAGCGGACACCCGTACGAATAGCAGTATATAATACCTGTCTTTATTTTAGCTTTGTTTTAAATGGATGAAAAGAATGAATGACGGTCAATGTAAGAACATTCCAGAAGTGTTTCCAGGGTAACCGTGGCCTTGGTGTTTGTACGCTAGTGGTACGTCCAAAGGATTGATGGAGAGCAGGCCTGATCTGATGCCATGTCTTCCAGTGGGAAAGGGCCAGGAGATGACCGAATCGTCGTCTGCTCTCGCTTTTCACCAGAACTGTTTTGGGTGGAAGCTCTGTGTCACTTTTAGTTTACTAGTTTTGTGTCTTCTGGACTTTTAATGCTCAGTGTAAGTGCATTTCTGTGAGGTTTGTGTGGATCCAGTAATAACTCACTGCCTTGCTGCTACTCTTCTCATTCTCATCCGCCTGAGCTGTAGAGAGAGAGACGTCCACCGCTTCTAATGGAGGTAACCGTGCACCCCGTAGGCTGATGCATGGATCCAACAGCGCAAAAAAAAGACTCACGTCAGCTCCAAGAGATGCATCTTAACGGTATTCATTCCAAGCATCTGGACTTAACGTCAAGTGTCTGCTCCGTTTACGATCAAATGTCATTTTAGCACGGCCCTCGTCGGCCTTTTACTGTCACAGATGACTAGTGTCACGACCCTGCAACCGTTTCTGTAGTTTTGTTTTTATTTTTTTATATACAAAATAATTAAACTGCTTTTTATAGTAGAAATGCATGGTGGCTCAGCCCTTCTTTTGGAGAAACTTGATGATTTACAGACCATAACACGTATATTAAGAAATAAAAAAATGTGTACAGAACTGAAATATGGGTTATTGCTGGTTTTGCTGGTCTCAATGCTGGTCTTGCGGGTCTCAAGGCTGGTCTTGCTGGTCTCAGTGCTGGTCTTGCTGGCATCAAGACCAGCATCAAAACATACCTTACCAGCATATCCTGTTTTTTTTCAGCAGGGGAAATGCACTAAATTAGGTTTAATTTACAGCTCAGTTGAAAGTTTCCACAAAAATAAAGCTTGTCACTGACATTCATTCAATAAAACAAATACATTAACAAATGATAATAAGGAAACTAGATGAAAAAGATTTTAAGTTGTTTTTTAATGAGTAAACTGTCATTTTTTTTTCAGACATGATTATATTAATATTTGGAGAACACTATAAAAAAAGCCTGGTTTATATACTTCTGCGTCAAGTGATTGGCGTGACCCACGGCGCATGCAATGCGCATAGCAATGCATTTATACTTCTGCGCACTGTGTTGTTCTGCAATAACACTTCAGAAACGCTAGCTGGCAGTAGGTGTTTATGTTCCTCTGTGTCGAGTTTCTTCGCTGGTGTTTTGTTTATTCTGAATGCTTAATGTATGAGTGGCTCAAATTCGCTCATTTTGAGGCTGGAATCGGCGGACGTGAAACAACTTTAATCATAAGGTAAAGACAAAACAACAGTCTCCATCCGGAGCTCCTTCACAGGATTCCACACTTGTAATAAACACTCGCTTGCATCGGGCTCGCACGACTCTTACCTCCACCCACACTCGTCAGCGCTACCAACCGACCAATCACAGAGCTTGCGCTACGCGCATTTTTTTGAGAGGTGCGCGTCAGCGTCGCCGACGGCCGCGGCGAGGACTATGCGACCACGCGTAGGCTACTGTACGTCGTCGTAGCATACCCGTGCGCTTGATGCTAAAGTATAAATAAGCCTTAACCCTTGTGCACTTCAAACTTACTACGCTTTTGTTGTTGTTTCTTTTTTTTGCATGAATCTGTTAATCAACCTCAGTTGAAAAAAAATCAAAGTATTTTCTCAAAATACGTGTCAAAATAAGATTCATCACAAAAATTATTCCGCTAGCTGAAACAGAGAGAAAGTAATGGCCAAATTAAGACACAAAATCACCTCCGAGTGGATGAACACATCCCCAACAATACATAAAAGTTCAATTTTATGGGTTTATTAAATAATTTGTAATAAATGCTATCAGACATTTACATTAACAAGATGTTTTACTCAAGCATCTAGATAGCAAATTCAAATATCCTGGGGATTTTCTAGTAGCCTTTAATTTTTTTCATAGCCATTTATATTATGGAAGTCAGTAGCGATCAGAAACTTTCTTAGCAATACATGCGTGTTTAGCAGAAGAAAAATATTCATACATGTTTGGAACAATTTGAAGGTGAGTAACTGCTGAAAAAATTGAGAGGCGCTATTATTAATAAATAAATATTAAATACACAAATATGTCCCAGTTGACCTTTTTTTTAAAACTCTGCAGCAGTATATAAACATATTGATGGAATTAAGACAAAGTTGATTCTGAAATATTTTTATTTGTCACTTTAACAGAATATCCAGTTAATGTTTGCATTCATTGGTCCATTTCAACCAAATACATTTAAAACTTTGGTACATTCAACTTGTGCTTTGCTTTTCCTCCCAAATGGCTTCATTTAGTTTATGTTGTGGTCCCAAGTATAAAAAAAAGTTCAGTATAAGAAATATATAAAAAAAATTAGTGTTGAATTCATATTTATTCGCTTCTCACAAGTTTGCAGCGTCATGCAGGAACATCCCTTTTTATTAAATGGACTGATCATGGTTTCTGATTGGTCAGAACATCATTCCAATAGCTGTAATGTAAAACACCTTTTCATAACACTGCAGAGCCAAAGTTTGCTTTTTGTTGCACAGCAACATTCTGTCATGTATGGAAACTCGTTTCTGCCATTGGGATGAAAGATCAATTCAATTACACAACATGTGATATGTTATTATTATCATTTCTCACAATTTGCTAATACATTTGACAATTCAGAATTTTTACAGCTACATTTTTTCCCCTGAAGAAATCTGAGTTTGCAATTGACTTTTTCCTCAGAATTTTGAGTTTGTCTCGCAATTCATTTTTTTCTTTAGAAACTTTTCTTACTCAGAATTGCAACTTCACAGTTGAGTTGACTCAATTTTAAAGCAACAAACTTCAGGACATTTTTGAGTTTACTCAACTTAAATCAAGTTAAGTGAAGTAATTGGGATGAAAGTTGAGCCAACTCAAAAATGTCCTGAAGTTTTTTTTTTTGTTTGTTTTGTTTTTTTACAATGTTCATTTCTAACAATTTCTACAGAAGCCTAAAATCTGAGGCAAATGGATTGATGAGAACTTTCACGTAAAATGTATATACCTTCATCTTAGTTCAAGGCAGAAACAAGCTTTCATAACGATGGACACTTTTCTACCACAAAACATAATTGCTTTATATTTTAATTATATTTTTTCCTTGATATTTGTAACATGAACTGTTTTTAAAAGCAATAAACACATGAAGCTGTGTATTGTAAAGAAAATCAGATGCAGAATAAAGCTAATATTTACAATAAAGCACAGCCTCAAGTGCATCACTAAGAGCTCAGTTTTTTCAGACCGGTAACTAGCTGTACAATCAGCCCTTATTCAATGTTTGATAGTGCAAAGAGTATAATAATAACACGAGGGCATGAGGAACAACTGTAAAATGTTGGCTCTAAAAACCACCTATTCTTCGATGTGGGGCTACTGATTTAGAGGTATGACTTCAAATTGCACACCCAAAAGATTCTGTTTACAGTCCTGGAGTGGTTCCCATTAATAAAAAAGAAAGTAAAACACATTTATATACATTATAGATCGTAGGTTAAAAAGAACGGATATTCGGAACATTTTCATGGCATGACATAACATTATGTACACTTTGTTGTGGTACATGCGCATTAGTGAACATACAGGCACCGTTAATAATAACAAGGCACATGGTCAGTCAAACAGAGCTCTTATTCAGGCTCTTCTGTTAAAGCTGCAATGCATTTTGGGGGGGGGGGGGGTAATTGCATATTATATTTACATAAAGCATACCGATAACACTTGATACATCAATGTTGACTATTAGAAATAATACTGATTTGACAGAAAGGCACTTCTTTGTAATCGTAGCACTGGTTCTGGGTTAAAATACTAA